>WAAD01038857.1:89336-129135 GCA_013389945.1 Fregata magnificens
CGAAGCGGCGCTGCCCGGGCGCGCGGCTGCGCTGGTGGAGGCTTAACACGGGCGCTGCGAGGGGAGGTGATGTGCCGAGCGCTCACCAAGCGGTGGGCGCCTGGATTTTGTTCCAGTAGTCTAAATTTGGAAGTTAGTGTTGATAACCGCAAAGCCGGTCAGAGAAAAACTCTCTAAGGGAGGAAAAAAAGCCCTGTGAATGGGGCAGAATTGTATAACCGCTCTCTTCTGTATGTTTTAAAAAAATAACACAAAATCTCTGGGGTTCTTTCCCTGGATTGGAGTTAATTTACCTCTTACTTATGCTCTGGACGACCTTTCTGCAGGCACTGGGAAGAACTTGCAAGTGGACATGCTTTTCCTCCAGGGCCTCCAGCTCAGTCCTGCCCCTCTGAAACAGCCAGATAACAGCTTTGGCCCGTTTGCAGCCTTCCACTTCGGTCTTCTTCCATCTGCTCTGCTCCTCTGACGTTCCCTTATCCCTGTCCCACCTGAGAAAATACCTTCCATTTAGTGAATATTTTCAGTTCCTGGGATTTGAAAACCTCAACTTCCTGACTCTGGAAAAAGGGGGGNTTTACTGTGTAGCTACTCTCATCTTCAAATTAATATGTTTGATAACAAGCAGATGGTCAGGGGAGGGCATAAAAGCGAACAGGATCCAGAAAACAAGTGACATGGTAGAAGAAGATAAAGTCTGGGCAAGCATGGTGGGTTCCCACATTGTCCAGAGAGACTGAGGCTGAAAAAGTAGCTTCACTTTCCTTAGCCTCTTGCAATAAATGTGTATAATTTTGATAGATCACCTGCATGAGTAAAATAAATTCTACTATTTAATAAAGTGATCATATCCCAGTAGGAAAAGCTAGTGAGGTGTGTGCACCTGAGCTGGCTGCAGGTTAAAATCAGGCTGCCTCGCTGGGGCTGGTTGAACTCTGGAACGTGTATTGCAGCGCTGTGGATGACACGGTGAGGATACAGGCAGTATTGCCCTGCCCAGATGCCACAGCAGCACCTCCAGTACAAGAAGTTATTCTGCATTCGTAGCTGGTCTCCGGTGCCCTGACAGCACTGTACACAAGTGCCGTCTCCTGTGCAATATTTCCTGAGAGGACTGCGTGACCGTTAGTGAGTGAGGCACCTGAAGTTCCTCAAAACGTTGATTAAGGTCACTGCGATGCCTGCTAGAGAGTTGATAGCTAGTCCTCTCTGCCTGTCTCAGCACTGCGTCAAACTGGAAGCTGCAGACTGAGCTTATCAAACTCCAGGAACGAGGCCCAGTATGCCTTATCTTAGGACTTTCAAAAGATAAGGATGATCAGGCTTTTTCCGTGTTTGGAGGTTTTTTGGGGATAGGATCTTTTTGGCTGGGAATGGGGTCGCTCCCTGCTCCCGTCCCCGGGAGCTCTTTGTCAACCAGGCATGACACAAAGACAGGGGCAGCTACAGATGTGAGATCTAGTACATCCCTTGGGTTTTTGCATGCTCGTTAGCGCTTCTGGGGCCTCGGTCTGTTATGAGCCATGCTGCTGTAGTCACATGTTTTATTACCAGCAATTAGGGTAATAGCAAATAATTAAATAATCACAGGAACCTTCTCATATTGCAAGTTGTTGCTCACTTTTCTCCCCATTATAGACAGCTGAGAGGATTTTTAAACCTCTTCCTTTCTGTCTACATTTTGGTGGTTGTTTTTTTTTTTTTTTTTTTAACCAGAGAAAGCAAACCAGCTGTTGAGAGCTAAAACTAGATGCACACAGGAACACAGCCCAGTCATTTGCTTTTATTTCCTGCAGCTGAGCTCTGTCCTTGTTAGACCAGCCGATGAAGGAGCTAATGATGGTTGAGGATCAGGCATCTCTTCTGTTTGCCTGTCCTGGGTTCTGGAATTGATCACAATTCCTTATCTCCTGTACAGTTCCTGCTCTTTTGGGAAGTCCTCTGTTTTCAGGATTCAGAGGCAAAGGGTCTAGGGAGGTGAGGCGAGGCAGAGAAAAAAGTCAAATCCGTTCTTTTCCATGGGTCAGCTTGCTGAACTATCGTGGGAGGTAACCTTGGCAAATTCTGTGATCTTGTTCATACTTGATCCTTATCTCTCTTGGAGTTGTGTCACTGTAAATTAAATTAAGACTGAGCACTGTAGATTTAATTCTCACTTATCTTTTGTCCTCTAGCTGTAGCTACCTTCAGAGCTTTAGCAGAGCTAGCCTGTAGCTGGGTGCTGAGTGTAGGAATCAGTGTTAATATAGGTGTTTGTATGAGAAATGTAGGATAGATTTTTGATCAGTTCTCATTTCAACTTCAGATCATGACTCCCCTTTGAAAGCAATAACTTCAAAATGAGTTATAGGACAGGACAGGGTGTAGCTTATTTGCATATCGCTCTCTGCTTAGGCTGGTCTTGAGTTTGTGCGGTAATGCTCTGATCGCTATCACCCTGCAATTACTCCTTATTGCCACTTCACTACCATGCATGTCAGTAAAACAAGAGATCAGAGAGCACTGATGATTGCTCCATTTCTGTCTGAAAAAGTGGCTGGACAAGCCAGTGCAATTCATACGTAAGTAGTATAAAATACAAATGTTCATATTCCAGCTGTTGTTAATACAGTAACAGGGAATATTAGCTGCAGGTATCTCTACAGAGGTGGAAGTGACCTCACTTCCTTATTGCATTCTCTAGATCTTTATTACTATATCACATTATTGCCTCACAGATATGGTTTCAGTTTGGAGCAGCATACAACACTGCAGCTGGGTGCCTGCTAGTTGGGTTAAGCGTTAGGAGTTCATTGCCTTACAGCTGTGGTGAGGAGAGCAGGGGAGAGATAGCTTTCAAACAAAGAAAGAGGGTGAACAGGCAGTGTTTTGCTACAGGCTTCTCTTCAGGATTTGGGATTCTGTTTTCAGATCTATCACAAGCCTGTTGTGTCATACCAGATGGAGTATCAAATCTTCTCTCTCAATTTATCCGTCAGTCAACAGATAATAATAATGTAGGGGAGAACCGTAGGATTTGATAAGCTGTTCCTGTTAAGACTGCAGTGTTTCAGAAGGAAACCCTAATATGTAGTCACATTCCTGCATGCTAAAAAACAGCATGGAAAGTACCGCATAGAGTGGGAGTAGGTGGCGAACAGACAATAAAGAGTCACTCTGCAGTTAAAAGAGCCCCTGTACAGTTCAAGCAGGTGACATACTATCATTTGGATGTTTTCTATGCTGCTCGCTCTTATAATGCCTATAAGCTGGTAGATCACTAACTTCTTTTGAAATGTTTCTGTTCTGCTTTGGCCACTGATACTTGAAAGAAAGAGTTACTGGTTCTAGGTCAGGTATCAAAGCAACACCAATTGTTACAGACCAGCAATTGAATAATTTATCCCACAGTAGTTGGGAGCTGGTTGTGTTTCTACACAGGAGTCTTGTTGCCTCATTTATGCTGGTTGACCCAGCAGAAGCTCCACTGAAATTGCTGGGTTTAGACTGCAGTCAGGTTAGTGTGCAGACAGGTACATGGCCACTTTGACTTGCAGCTGGAATTGTACCTCCTAAACACTGGCTGGCCCTGGCTGCAGGGCTGCAAGCTGCTCCTGTGCTATGTCGCTGCATGCTGATGGTGTCTGCAGCATTGCAATATCTGATGATATCATATTACTGTCTTTCCCCACACAGGCTGAAGGGAAGGCGGTGCTAATAACAGGCTGTGACAAAGGTTTCGGACATGCCTTGGCAAAATGGCTTCACGCAAAGGGATTTACTGTTTTTGCTGGATGTTTGCTCGTGGTGAGTAGTAATATTGATCAAAATTCTCTGATTGGAGAAAAATGCTTCTCAAGTGACAGCATCTTCATCTGCAGCCTCTGTTTACCCTAGCCCAAGATCTGAGGGAAGTGCAGTGGGCAGGGATTGTTACATCTTCCATTGCTTCATCTGCCTGTTGCATCTTGTCATTCCTGTAATTCTGAGCTCTTTTGGGCAGGGACTGTCAACTGCAGGTCTGTACAGTGGCTTGCACAGTAGGGCACTGTTCACTGCTGGAAGCCTCTCAGCAATAATGCAACACACTCAATAAATCCAATAGTCGAAGACTGCTATGGCACTATGGCTTTCTGTCTGCCCTGGCATCTCTGTTGCTGTCTTTCATTTTGTCACTTTCCTTTGGGGACACCCTCCTCAAACTCATCTCCGAGCTGCCTCTCCTGCCTTGTTCAGGTTCTGTTTCCAAACTGTCTTCTAACTGTGCTTCTACAGCTTCTGTAGAAGCTATTCAGTTTCTGGATAGCTGAATAAACAAATTTACCCTACCTTTCTGATATCTGTAGGTCTCACCCTCTGTCACCTGTGTTTGGCAGATGGCATTACTTGTTGTAAAAGATCAGTTTAGGCACACTGAATCAGAAGGGGTTGCAGACCCATCGTCCCACTCCCTGCTCTTGCAGGTAACCACGTTGTGTAATCCTCTTTATACACTGGGCCAGCTCCACTTCTATCTCCACTAGGGTTTTACCCTTACTTTGCTTTTTTGCTGTTTTGATAGTCAAAACTCATGTAATTTCCAACCCAAATTGTTCAAAATCAGTTCATACCCACTTGTTTCTCCGTTTGAAGATGGCCATTTCAGTACAGGTGCTCAGGGAGTGATGACCACAGCTTTTGAGTAGTGTGGAGGGTGAGAACAAACAAAGAAAGGTGGCCCTCATTGCCTGTGTGATCTCAGCGGAGGTTACGTTCTTCCACCACACCAGAAGGGAAAGTTATTATCAGCTGACATATTGTGTAACTTGAGAGCAAGAGAGTCCTTTTGGAAAATTGCCACTATTTGGAAATTTCCATGTGGAGGCTCTGTAAATCCTTCAGTAATCATGTCATGCGCTGCTTTGGGATGCCTGTCTCTGTGGTGATAGCAAGTCAGGCACTCACTTTGCAGGGCAGCAGGTATAGGGAAAGGAAAGGAGAAGGGAGATAGAGTGGTCTGAGAGGGCTGTTCGGAAGGCAGCACACTAGTGTGGAGCAGAGAGGGCCAGGCTCCATTGAAGCCACATAAAGAAAATAAATGCTCCTGAAGTGAGCCCTGCTTGCTTGTTTTATTGAATAGGAAAAAAAACCCCATATTACTTCTTGATCACAGATTATTACCTGTCCCAGAATGGCTGGGCAGCTCTCAGCATCCCCTCTGATCTGGCCCGGCAACTTCTTACTTGGAGCCAAAATTTTTGTGGTTCCATACTTATATTCTGTGTGGAAGTGGAAAATGCATCAGCAGTCATAGTTGATCTGCAGGTAACTTTCAGGAGGTTAAGTGAGCACTTGACCCTGAAGGGGTAGAGAGTGGGAGAATGTGATTTTTCTTGTTCTGTGGGTTAATTTTTCAGGAGACCTGGACTCAGAGCCCAGGATTTCACTTGTGGTTCCCCCCCACTGCCTCCAGATTGTTAGCGTTGTCTTATCTGCTCTTAGGTGCATCTGAAGGGCAGAGTCTGGTGGTAACGCAGTTATCTGGGTAGCTGTTGCAAAAATATTACAACCGAATGCTTTCTATGGTTCTTGGGACAGCCAGCATCCTCATGGAACAGCCTTGTGTTTTAGGTAGTTGAGGGAGATAACAGCCTAGGAATTTAAAATTTGATGAGCAGGAGCTTACTGAACACCTAACAGTAGAATGCATGTGGGATGAAAATGGTTATAAATCTAGAGCTGACTGCTCCGAGAAAAGGAAGCATATAGTGCCTGCAGAAAAGGATGATGGATCCAAAAGAAGCAGGAAACATGAGTGAAGGCAGGGAGCTTTTAGGTCAGATCACTTGTGAAGAACAAGGTATGAGCATACGAGAGATCATTGCTGATAACTGAAGGAGTGCACAGGCAGTGTGGCTAAGGATGCAGCTACCCAATGGTAACTGGTCGTGTGCATGTAACTGCTCATGACAAATGCAAGGAAACTTACCCTGTGATGAGAGAAGTGTGAGCTGCTGTAGGTTCACTGCAGGGTCAGAGCAGGTATGGGGGCAGTTGTCATAGAGCAGATGCCAGGCTATTAGTTCACACATAGTTACTCCATCATCACTTACTTGCATGCTTTTATACTGAGAATTAAACGATCCCTGATGTACTAGCCACCACAGAAAGCCCTTGCATTAAATACAAGATGATACATTGTCAGGTGCATCAGGAGCTTTTTAATGATCAGACAGTCAAAAATAAAGCTACAGGAATAACAAGAATACTGCAGGCAGGCTGGGATAGAACTGGAGAGGATCCAGTGCAAAAGGGATTTCATTTAGCAAGGACAAGTAAGTCCACAGAGAATGTTTCTGTTAATATATTAGGATTAAGATGGAAAAACACACAGAAATTGATTACAAAATAACCTGAAAATTACAGAAAAAGCTGAAATAATCATTGTCTTATTTTCTTTGATCTTACTGAGAAAAAAGGATAAATTGTTTTCAGATGCCTACTGCCAGAAGTTTTCATGAGGACTGCAGGTGATGACAGAACAGGGAATGTTTACATAAGTGGATGCGTTCAAGTTCACCAGGCCTGACGAAATGTTCTGAAGAGCATTTGAAGGATGAGCCATTGTGATTTCTGCCCCACGGGTGATATTTTCAGGACCACCAGGGGATTTCCAGAAGAGGGCAGATACTGTAATTTCCTTCCCAAAGGAGACAGACCTCTGGAATTGCCAACCAGGCAGCTCAACTTTGGTGTGCTAGATGAAGTTGCAACACACTGATCTGTCAATTTTACAAATGCCTAGATCATAGTGTGATACACACTGTATAAGTTTACTGGGAACAGACTGTGCCACGTCAGTCTAATCTCATTCTGGCTAAGCAGCAGAGTGGTTAAAGAGGAAGGAATAAATATATCCTGAATAAGGGTTTTGACACAGTCCCTCATGATAGTCTCATGAGCAAACTTATGCTCTAAGCCTGTGACTGCTGTTCAGTCCCAGTGAAATTTTCTTGGAAGTGTCCCCTGGAATAAAGTTCACTTGGGGGGAAAAAAAAAAAAAAAAAAGTACATGATGCCAAGCAGGGAAGATTGCAGGCCCTTTGGGGAATAGGGTTCAAAATGATCCTGATAGATCGGATGGAGTCTGAAATCAATTAATGGAATCCAGTAATGAAAATACAAGGTGTTCTGTCTAGGAAATGCAGGAAGGGAGTGGGTGGATAGACAGCAGCGGCGGGGGAGAACTGGCGCAGATGGAGCGAGCCAGCCGGATCCGTGGGTGTTCAGCATTGTGTTTGTGGCTTCCTGATTCCCACTGACGTCTTGCTGCAGGTGCCCAAGTGCTTGCCAGGACCTAATCCTGAATCCCGCGAGCTTCCCTGAGAAAAGGCCATGGCTCGGTCTGTTACAGGAGGGCTCTCTGCTAACAAGCCCATGTGTGATCTGCCTGTACCTCAGCACGAGCTGCATTGGGATCCTCTGAAGCAGAGCAAGGGAGGAGAGCAAGCAAGGGGAAGGGGAGGCAGCCAAAAGCTGGAGCAAGGCTCCTCTGCTGGGTGGAGAGGGCTCGCATGGCTGTTGGGCTCCCTGCCCAGGAGCAGCCCCTGCTAGGCGCGGGGTGGGATAGGCAGCCAGAGCCATGCAGGGCTGCGAGGCCAGGATAACTGGGGGAAATGAGAGAGCTGGGAGGAAACAGCAAAGTCCCACTGAAAGCCTCTTTTGAGAGTACTTGGGCAGCAAGCTGGGCTGGAGCAGGGCGGCTTTCAACTCTGATGGAACTGGGAAGGGGAAGCTGGGAGATTCTCTGGGAGGACAAAAATCAGACAAAAAAAAAAAAAGTGACAGCAAAGGGAGGGGGAGAGAGGTTTTGCAGGAGCAGTTGGGCCATTGCTGCCACAACCCTGCTCGACTCATGCTGCTGCGTGGCTCCTGCTGGTGAGTCCCAAGGCCACGAAGGCCATCCCAGGGAGGACAGCCTGGCTGCTGTCATGGGAACTGCTCCAGGTATTTTCCGAGCCAGCAAATCTACCATTTAAAAAACAAGGAGGAACTACCATGTGGGTATCTGAACAGGGAATGTGCTTACAGAACATAAGATGATGTTCACTTCTTTCCATAAAAATACATGGCTGCTTCATTTGTGAAGAGGTTTTTTGGACATAAGAGTTAAGCAACTTGTTTTACAGTTAAATAGTGGCTGAGGTGGTGTCTGCAACTATGAAAAGTGGTTCCAATTGATATTGCATGTTGAAGTCAGTCTTCCAAAATCAATATGTTTTGTCAACAATGAATAAATTGTAGCTGGGAACGTAACTTTGCAGATTGAGTTGCATGGGTGATAGGGGAAAATTCATTTCAATATGAATAATACAAACTATTTATACTGGATTTTTAAGTTGCTGGCCTATGACTTTTTTTCTCAAAAAACAGTAGTATTTGTTTAGTTTATAAGGATTATGAAAGATTAAAAAACATGCAGGGAAGGACGTGGACCTGTTGGAGTGGGTCCAGAGGGCCACAAAAATGATCAGAGGGATGGAACACCTCTCCTATGAAGAAAGGCTGAGAGAGCTGGGGTTGTTCAGCCTGGAGAAGAGAAGGCTCTGGGGAGACCTTATGGCAGCCGTTCAGTACTTAAAGGGGGTTTATAAGAAAGATAGGGACAAACTTTTTAGCAGGGCCTGTTGTGATAGGACAAGGGGTAATGGTTTTAAACTAAAGGAGAGTAGATTCAGACTAGATGTAAGGAAGAAATTTTGTACAGTGAGGATGGTGAAACACTGGAACAGGTTGCCCAGAGAGGTGGTAGATGCCCCATCCCTGGAAACATTCAAGGTCAGGTTGGACGGGGCTCTGAGCAACCTGATCTAGTTGAAGATGTCCCTGCTCATTGCAGGGGGGTTGGACTAGATAAGCTTTAAAGGTCCCTTCCAACCTAAACTATTCTGTGATTCTATGAAAGGTGTTTTCAGTGCTCTGAAATGACAACTGGTACTTGAGTACAGATATAGTTAAGGTTTTGTTTCTGTATAGATACAGTAAATCTCTCTCTTTACAAGCTGAATTAGCTCCACTTTATTCAGTGTTAAGTAGCTGAAAGTTGCTTTGTATAACTCAGTGAGGTGCAAGAGCATCTTCCAGAAATGTAGCGAGGCATCACACAACCCTCACCTGTTTCAAAGGGAATATAATATTTTGGTGACTATGTTATTAACTACTTGTAATGCTACTTTCAGAGATTCTTTTTGTGGCTAGATAAGAGGGCTAGACGCAGCATGTCACTGTGTTCAATGTGCATTAGAAAAGCATCCAGTCTTTATTTGCTGTTTTTGTGATACCTGGAAATAAGTCAGGTATTAAATGATACACAGCCATGGGGCCAGAAACTCATACCTACTGTTGTCATAGCTCCGGTTTAACTATCTAGTGATTTTTAAGAGAGCTACCCTGTTTTGCTCAAGGCTGTGATGGACATTGCAGCTCTTTTCCTTCACTACACATCATTGTTCACTGGACTGAAGGTGGAGGTGAGATGTTGTGTACTATATTCGTTAAATAGCCTGAGATATGTACGGAAAAACTAAATGGTTACATGTTTTTTTACATCAGCCTGGCTGCAGAGGCAGCTGAGCAGGTGACTGTGGGAGGGTTGCTCACCTTGTTTGCCCTTGTGCTGTGGGAGTTGGTATCAAGTGCTAAAGGAAGAGTGGCAGCCAGGCATGGTGACTCACTAATTCATAACTTCTTCCTCCCTAACGAGGCAGAGCCTGTGATTCAGGGAGTAGTTTGGTGAATTAAATGTTGAGTCTGCTGTGGAACTGCATGGCTAATCTGTGCTCTTTTCACTTGTTATCTACCAGCCTGAGTAAGGCTTAGGCAGCAATCCTGTCTGGAAGTGACCAGGTAAAATCTGGAATTTGAACTGTGTTTAGGTTTGACTAAACAAAAAAACCCCAACACAATAGTAACAGAATCTCTAATGATAGCAGCAGGGGGGAGAAAAAAAAAAGAGGAAAGAAAGGAAAGGGATAGAAAGGAAAACAGAGCCATCACATTCTTATTACCGGTAGTGTGGAAAAAAAAGACTTGTTCTTGCTTCCTCAGCCAGAATCCTCTCCTTTCATGGCTCATGTCTGTAATCTTGTCATTGTGTGGCAGATCTCCATTGTGCATGTATTTCTGTGCATCCTGTTCTGCTGTGTAGTAAGAGCAAAATATTATTATTATATAGGTTCAGCTGTAAATGTTTCCTGCTGTATTCTGTAGCATCAGACTCTTTGCTGTTAGGCATGCCTAAGGTGTCCCTGCTGTCTTGTTTCCAAAGTGTTCTGACAATACTATTTCATTAGAAGCCAGGCAGTATTTTGGAATGAGATGAGTACGGTGCCTAATTAGCCTTTTGCTTTTAAGCCAGAAATTCTGACTCTGATTTATGTACAAGTGTTTGCTATCTTACATGCAGAGCATGGAGACTGAGGCAGCAGAGAGTCCCGCACAGTTATCCCAGGCTGGCGCAGTATTTGACAGTGTTACGGATGTGAAACCCTTCGTGTGAGAAGCAAACAGCAGGGACTTTGCAGCCCTTCAGAGCAGTGAGTCACTGCAGATGTAGGGGCTGTGCTGGATGGAATAGGAAAATGGCCGTGGGTTGCACACTGGTTCCTGTGGCTTGTGTGTCTATTTGTGCACCAGGTTTATATCTCTGTGTGGAATTTCAATAGCTTCTATTTCCTGTCCATGTGAACATGCCTGGCCCCAAGCTGCATTACTGTTCCTTGTCCGTCTTAGAAGGACATCTTTCTTTTCTGCTGAGCAGGATGAGAATGGAGACGGGGCCAGGGAGCTGAAGAACATGAAGTCAGATCGCATGAAAGTGCTACAGATGGATGTGTGCAGTGATCAGGAGGTGGCTCAGGCTGTGGATTTTGTGAAGAGGACCCTGAAGAAGCCAGAGGAAGGTGTGTGGGGATCTTTGTATTTTCAACACCGCTGGTTCTTTGCTGTGCTCACAGAATCCTTCCTACAGAGCAGGCCATGCACTGGCCAGGTCGTTCCCTCTCTGCACCACCAAAAGAGGGTTAACAAGCCTGGAGGCCTGTGACCGTGTGTGGCTGGCAATCAGGCAGTGCTGTACTCGGGTCAGCGAGGACAATTGTCTTGCTGTTGATGTGCTGGCCACATAGAAAGAGACCAAGACTGGCTGAAGGATTAGTCTCTAACTACATCCTGCAAAAAGCCATGAGTGGCAGCAAGCCCACAAGAGCCTGTGTCTTTCTCCTTGAGTGTCTGTGAAGGGCATAGCATGGCCAGAGCCTGATCCCCTCCTGGTGCTCCTGCTGCAGCCTGTCTCACACAGACCTTTCTGTAGTGACCATGCTAGTGAAGAGGTGATGGGCCCTGGCTGTTTACTGCTGTCCCCTCTGCTGTGCTGGTACAACCTGTTCATGTAATTGAATGCTGAGCTGGAGCGCAAAACTGACCTGCCCCCAAACCTGGATTATTCTTCAGCCAGGTCAATCCATGCTTTCAGTTTGCCATGCAACATCCCAGAGGTGATGTGAGGCAGGATCCAGGATGGGCTTCACATAGACCTCCTTAATCCACGTGCCACCTTAAGTGCGAGTCCAACTCATGGGCCCTAAGAGCATGTGAAAGAAGATAGGAGTCCCTTCTGCATGCTGCTTTCCTTCTTGGAAGTGGTTTGTCCGTGAGATGTGAGCTTACAGTCGGAGCCTGGTGTGACACCACCCAACGTCTTCCCATGTGGTGAGGTTGTGAGGCTTCTTGTCCTGCATAGGTTTCTCTGCAGCCTTTGTGCAAGTAGCAAGCTGGACAGCAGCTTTAGACCCAGGCTGAGGGTGGACTGAAGTTTCACGTCTGTGGCTCCAGGACTTAAGGATTGTGTGACTGGAGGGTGGTTGCTCCTCTTGAAGCTTGGATGAGACTGCCATGGGCCTGTCTTTCTTCACAGCGAGTATAAAGCTAGTAAATAACAATAGCTCTAATCTTCATGCAAATTACATGAGCATACCCTTCCTCCTAAAACAAGCATATGAAATGTAACCGAGTTACGTGCAAGCTCTGATCCCACACATGTTCTCTCTGCATGATTTTTCTTCCTACACAATCACCCAGCCCTTGTCACACATTTCACAGCTTCTCAAGCTTTTCCTGAAGAGCCCAGCAACAGCAGTGGTGGCACAGAGCCATTTCCCACTGAGTGAAGGCTTGTAAGGGAGCAGCTCTGTCACTTCTATAAATGCAGCAGTGTTTGCAAAACCGTGTGCGTAGCAGGGACAGAGAAGCCTTGCATCCTTGATCAGCAAGTTGGACTGGTTCCTCCTGCTCTTGAGAGCCTCATCTTGTAGTTGTTTGCTCCAGCACAGTGTACAAAGCAGCAAAGGTTTCTTTTTAGGGCCATCACTGTGACTGAGGTTTGGGGCTTGACAATAAATAGTGCTCAATAAATAAGTGCTGGAACGTAGAGACTATTGAGACTGAGGTGCCTTGCACACTGAGCGTGGCCCCAGAGGAGCTAGTGCAGAACAGTTCTTGCGCTGTACATTTATACCTCTTCTCCCTGTGCTGTGTACATAAGGCTAAACTCATTTTGATTTGAGTGTCCCTGTTTGTTTTCAGTCTTATGCAGTTCCCACTGTATTGTTGACACTAAAGAAATAATAGTGATAAGGCTCTGCTCAATAAACACACTGCTGTCCAGCAAACAGCCCTGTGACTGGGTACCTACCAGCACTTTGTTCTGTATGTAACGTGACCTGATCAGTGAGCAATAAAATTCCAAGAATGAACTATTGTAAATAATGTTTTCATGAACGTCCCTGCATCTAATCTTGTAACCCAAGAAATGGGAAGTTGTTGTGGAGAAATTTAGAATCAGGAATGCTCTGCAGAGGTCAGTCTGGAACTGACAGTTTAAGTCGTTTGTGGTCTTTGGTCAATCCCTGCCAAATTTGCTCTGCATAGCTTTTTGTTACTGGTGAAATTACACCATCAGATGCCCTGTTTCCATGGTCCTCCTGCTAGCGGTTAGAGCCTGCTTTGCAGCAGCGCAAGGGACCGCATTCAGGCTGAGGTGCTCTGCTGGCTGCCAGATGAGTGAATTTCAAACTTATCTTGACCCATTAAAGCTGGCAGTTTCAGTAAGTGCAGCAGCGACAGGCAGGGGATCTTGGGCAGAGCAGGAGCAGAACTACCTGACTGCAGCATTTAGAAACGTGAATTAATAAAAACAGAAGTAAGGATAGGTGAGCAAGATGTTTTCTTGGCTTTTGCTGCAGGCGATGACTTAGCTGTTAAGCCAAACAGCCCCTGCGGCTGTTGTGGCCTGGTGGGGATTGGGAAAGGGTTGTTCTGGAGGAGGATAGAGCTGCAGGCCAGTGAACTGGAGCAACATTCACCACTGTCTGTCAGACAGTGCAGGGCAAAAGGGGTGCTGGGATCACCATGTGAGAGCTGGGAGATGTGGAAATGGTGGCAGCTATAATAGGCAAATCCATTCTGGGACAGACCATGAGGGAATGGTTAATGCACTGTTATCACTGGGTAGGACATGACCTTCTCTGGTGTGCTATACGTGGCTGGTCAACAGCCCCCAGGGAAAATGAACTTAGCTGGGAATGGGGCAGGGCTACTAGGGCTGGTGTGAGAGTAGAGAGCCAGTCTAGCAAGGGCGTGTTGGTGTTTTTAAATGCACCAGGAGGATAAATTCCATTGGGATTTATTGGGCAATGATGGAATACTGCAATTTGCTTAGAGGGCCGTGTTTGGTGCAAGACATGGTTACTATCTGACCATGAATAAATACAGGCTGGAAGTTATTAAAAGACTTTCATACATCAGGGCAGGGAAGCTATGGAGCAGAGGCAGGGCAAAGAGCCCAGAAAATTTTGAGAGAGAGCTTGATAAGTTTTATCAACAGGGTGGCATGACGTGGGTGCTTTTGATAGCAATGTCAGAGCTCCCTGGACGTGAAGACTCCTTCTTAGCTTGTGTGTGCTCTTGGTGGTAAGAGGAAGGTCAGGGAGTAGAAAGAGGCCCTGACTCCAGCTGGGTACTTACACAGTGAAAAATAACCATGGCGTATGGCAGGACATCTAATGAGGAGTAAGTCCCTTATCTTGTTCCAGCTCTTCTGTTTGTTCCTCATGCAGTTTATGGCTGCGTAGTCATGTGCTTCAACAAATTCATGAAGTATGGGCTCAGTCCTACAAATGTTTGCCACTGGGACTCCTGCAGTAATCAGTTTGAAGGGTCGAGTCCTCAGTGACCCACTAAGTCCTGGACATGTAAGGGGCTCAGTGCAGAAGCTCCTGGTAAGCGCAGTCAATTTAGTTTTGCACAAAATACATTAATTTTTAAATTCTAGTAGTTTTAAGGGTTGGTTAGAAGTTTGCTATCTTCTGCTATAGTTAGGATTGAGGGAAACTAAATACCTGAACTAAAACACAGCAGCTGTTAACCAGGCCATGAACCTGCAGATCAATACCATGCACTCTCTGAAACTGTAAGTCTAAGTTGTGAAGGGGATTTAGAAATCCAAGATACTTGTTTCCTTCCTTCCTTTTTTTTTTTTTTTTTTTTTTTTAAATTGAGGTAAAGTCCAGCTCCCTCCAAATTGCAAAAGCCATTATAAGGTCACTGAGTGAAGACAAACCTGGGACCAACAGGAAGCATAAAAGAGGGTCAGCCAGATCCAGCCATACAAAGCCCCAGGACAGCATTTGACCTTAGAGGAAACATTCAGGGAGGCAATGCTTGTGTGACCCCATCACTCTCCTTGGCACTCCAAACAAGCCCCATTGGCTTCACTTCTGGTATACGAAGAGTGTATTTCATTTCCTTGCTGGGTTTTTCTCTACAACTTTTTTCTACAAAAGTGCCCAGTTCTTTGTCAAGGGGTTGGGTTACTTTGAACAACAAGGAAAGCTGCTTTTCTGTGACGCTCTTCCTTGTTCCACTCTTTAACCGTGTGTTTGTCAGCAGGTCTTTGGGGCCTAGTGAACAATGCTGGCGTCTCAACCTTTGGAGAGGTGGAATTTGCAAGTTTGGACAACTACAAGAAGGTGGCAGAGATCAACCTGTGGGGCACCGTGAGGGTGACAAAGGCTTTCCTGCCGCTCATTCGCAGAGCTAAAGGTACATGCTGGGCAGTGTGGCAAGACTCAGAGAGACCTTTCGCAGCACAGCAGAGATGTAGCTAAAAATCATGACTCAGACTGCTTCAAGGAATGCCTGTGCAGTCCAAGGAGGGTGTCTGAGGCATGCAGGGTTCAAAGTGCTGTGTAAGCATTTGGTGGTATGAGCCACTCTGGGGGGAGTCCAGGCACCTACACAGCAGGTGCTATCTTAAGCATCCCAGGGTATCAGAGACCTTTATGCAGTGCTGGCAGATATGACACAGGACCCCAGGCCACCTTTAGAAAAAGTGACTGGAGGCCAGGCGAGATACTTCTGGCCTCCAAAGTCCACCAAGTGCTTATGTTTGGATAACTGAATCTTCCCCCTTCATGTTATTCAATTCACAGATGATTGCAGAGTGGTAGTGGTGGAATAAATGAGAGTCAATAACAGCCATTTTAGATATCGTACAAGTCAACAGTATTATCAAAAGTTTTTGTTTTATTAAAAAAAAAAAAAAAAAGAAAAAAAGATATGCGTGAGCAGAACTCTGAAAAGCTTCTTTATTTAGCACATGTGGGAGAATGCTGGCACAGCTGTGTGCTCTGTGAGGACAGAAAGGGGTTATATTGAGAAGATTGCTCAGATACCATTTCCAGAAAGTAAGTACCCACTAAACAAGCCCCATCTCACTACAAAAGGTAGCTTACCCATCAGGTCAGCAGGTGGTTCTCACAGTCCCTCCAAGCTGCACTTAGGTCTGGAATGAGAGAGCAGAGTCACCCACTTGTTTCTCAGCTAAAATTTCAATCTGCAGAAGGGTGTCGTGCTCCTAGGCCAGGAGTGCCTAGAGTGCCTCCTCGAGCACTCTAGGCACTCCTGGCTGGCCAGCTGGGTGAGCAGGCTGTGGTGCTCATGCTGCAGGTTCAGAGAAACCTCTACTGGTTCTCTGCCATCCAGCTCAGGTCTAGAAGCGTGTAGCTGTGTTAGGCAGAGTGGCTGCAGATGAGCTGTCACGCTTATAGAAAGAACCAGAACGCTTGTATGACATCACGCTGTGTTGTGCGCTTTCCAGTTCATAATGCTGCTAGCTGAGAGCTTGAACCCTTCTCTAGCAAGACGCAGGAGTGGGGCACACTGATGTGAGAGCACACACCTGACAGCCTCAGAAGATCTGGGTACGGCCATACTTGGAAATTAGGAGGGAAATGTCTTGTATGCTTTGTAAATCCTTTTTAATACAGAGACAGGCATGTGTACCATCCATGGAGGAGATCAGAACAGGGGCTAGCCTTGCTTGAGTCAGGAGAGAGAGGCTCCTTGACAGGGGATTTGAACACCTCTTCAAGATTCACATTTTACAAATCAGCATCATCCAACAAAGCACCTTTTTACTGGGATGTTCTGGCTGCTGCTTCTGCAGCCCATTACCTCTTCCTGCTCTTTTCTCTCTAGGCCGTGTGGTGAATATCACAAGCATGTTGGGACGGATGGTGAGTCCATCTCGCTCCTGCTATTGCATTTCCAAGTTTGGCATGGCAGCCTTCTCCGACTGCCTCCGGCAGGAGATGTACCGCTGGGGTGTCAGAGTCATCCTCATTGAGCCCAGTAACTTCGTGGCAGCAACAGGCATCCTGACGGCAGACGGCATTGACAAGCAGGCTGAGGCACTGTGGAGCGGAGCCAGTGACACTGTGCGGGAGGACTATGGGAGGGAGTATTTCAGTCACCATGTGGCCCTGATGAAGTCCTTCATTAACAGTGGCCTGAAGGACATGTCTCTGGTCTTGAATGACATCACCGATGCGCTCACTTCCACGCACCCGAACAACCGTTACAATCCCATGGAGACCTACTGGTGGGTGAGGCTGCAAGTCATGACTCACCTGCCCACTGCTATTGCCGACTGGCTTTATATCCCTGGAGCCACCCTGTAAAATGGCCATCCTTCAGGCGTCCTTCCAGTGCTCGTACATACGCACACGTTAGAACTAACTTAGTCAGGGCTGTCAGCACCCATTGCTGATGCACCTCCCCTGTAGACGCATGTGCTTTCACTTTGGGTTATGGCTTCAAGTCTTGTGTTGTGGGATGCTGAGAACAGCATGACTTTTTTGGGTTTTTTTCCTAATTCCTGCTCGTTGTATTCCCTGCTGTCCTGATTAAAGTTGAAAGGTGTTTTCCTTGTAACTGTGGAGGAGGCAGAAGAAGGTTAACATAATGGGTCAAATATGTGGCTAGTGTAATCAGGTCAGCAGAGTTCCCCCAGTGATAAATTTGGCTCATTAATGGGCTCTTGCTTTTCCTTACAAGGACAGGCTGCTAATAGCAGAGCAAAGCTGTTGCTATGAGATGTTTCGAGGGGAGAAACTAAAATGGGAAACAAAACCAGAGTTTTCCATTTGATTGAAAATGGGTCAGTCACAGCCTTCTGTTGTTTTCATGATACTGCTAGGAAGCTCTGCTGCACTGTGACTGTCTGCTCTTTCCAGGAAAGCAGCAACACTGCCTCTAAACAGCCTCATTACCTAGCTTGGGGGGGGTCAGACCCCTGCAAAGAAGGGTTCTTCCCTTCCAGCACTGTGGCCAGGAGCTGCCAGAACCAGCGACTGCAGACAGGCTGGGCAGGGAAAAGCCCTTCTAATAATGAGTGAGGTCTGAGCCATCCCTCAGTCAGTCCCTGTGGATGCTGGGACTTGCAGCCTCTCTCCACCCATTACTGATGAGCTTTGCAGGACAGGCTTGAATCTGATGTAGCAAACAAATTTGGCTCCTCTGACTGCTGCCTTAGGTACCGGTGCCTGAACTACTCAGCTGTGGTACAGACACTGTCCAGATGTCCCCCCTGCTTCACCCATGTCACTGCCCCATGCTAGGCTCCCTCTTGCTGGTGAGGGAGCTGCTCTTGCTTTCCCAAATCCGTTTTTTGGTTTCATCTCCTCTGCACTTGAACAGTGACAGGGGCACTGTGCAGCCAGTGTGGCCTGCCTATGAGCTCTGGAAGGGTGCTTTAAGTGACACGTTTCCTTTTTTTTTTTTTAATATTGCACAATGAAATTTCCATGTCACACGTGATTGTCTCCTCAGAGAACTTCCTGATAACTGGTATGAGCTACTTTTGCACAGTATCCCCAAGGGTCTCTCCTGTTGACCATATACAGGGATTTCAGTCATTTTTCCAAGCGCTGGGGCTGCCTGGCTTCATGCCCCATTCCCGCTGTCCCAGTGGTGACCACTAGTGGAGCAGCCAGTGGGCTGCGGGCACTGCTGGCCAGGCTGGGACCCTACCCTCTCACTCTAGGGACCAGCTTTCCATTCTACTGCTAAACTTAGTTCTGTTTTGGCCTATGGGAGATTAAGTGACTATGGAAAGAGCTTATTGTTTGGTCTTTTCTCATCTGTCTCTGCTAGCTCTGACTTGGAAACTGTGCCATAAACTTATATGCTGCTGGCTGTAAATGCTTGGAGTCTGCATGCAGCTGTGAATGCTGTGATGCCAGAGGAGGAAAGCTGGCTTCCCTTGGAGATGCTGTGGAGGTGACTTGTATTACCAGTAACAGCTACTGGAAATGCTGGCCATGCAGTTCTTTTCTATTCCAGGTCATCAGCACATGGAGATTGCCTGGGATCCAGGACTCAGAACGATCCCACTGAACTGCAGCTTAAGCAGCGTTGTAATCACTTCTGCCCCCTGCACTGTGAAATGTGAGTAATGTTAAGTATCACTGAATTGCACAGAGAGAAAAATAAACTGTGAGATTTGTAAAGCACATGTCTGTGTCTGCAGTGCTCATTTCTACATGGTTTTTCCCTCCCCCTTTGCATCTGAGGTCAGGATTTAATTGGGCTCAGTAGTAAAGGAGGTGGTGGTGGTTCAGCAGGTAGCGGGACTCTGGAGGCTCGGTGAGAACTGCCTGGAGCAGCATGGGTAGCACGACCCATTTCATCAGCAGAAGGGAGCTAGAGAGGCCTCTTTGCAAACACACATACCGTCAGTGTTTGTATTTTATGTGGTTTTCATCAAATGACAGTGTTGAGAGAGCGGTGCTCCGCATTATTCATTGCCTCAGCGCTCTGCATGTAACGAATCCAAATGCTACAGCTGCCTGATAATAAGGATTAGCTCTTCTCACAGACAGAATGGAGACTTGCAAGCCAAGAAGTGTCCGAGGCCATGCAAGGACATTGTGGCTGAGTCAGGGTTAGGATTTCACAGCATGTGAGCCCCAGTCTGTTCCTCTGTCCCCTGAGAAGTGCTCAGTTGAGCTGTCAGTGCCTGATCTGGTTTTTGCCTCAGTGGGGAGCTCTGGGTGGATGTCTGGGGGCCAGAGGAGCAGAGTGCTGGTGTGGGAAGAGCAAGTATCAAGTGTTTCTGTATGGTGCAGATGATCATGTGAACTCTGAGCCAGTGGAACAAAGCCAAGATGACCAAGCATGTCCCTTCCCACCTTGAGCTTCCAGCAGTCATTCAGTGTCCAGTGAAAACTTGGTTTCAAAGTCTGTTCCCTGAGGCAGCCAGACCCTTGTTTTGCACCGTAGTGTTGCATTAATGCAGGCATTGAGGGCAGATCATTGTCTTGCTGGTGAGTAACAGAGGGAAGAAATCTCAGTTCCATTTGACAGTGACCTTCAAAGCTGGAGGACGGAGGAGACAGAAGGAATTTCAGTGAAATCCCCTGGAAGTCCATGCTCATTGCTGCTGTGGTGTCCTAGGAGGACTTAGGCTGCTGAAGGTGCCTGTGGCTTTTTTTCTCCAAGGGCCAGCTGCTGAGGCCATGGCAGTGTCCTATCTTTTTCTGCATGTTTCTCACAATGCTTTGGAAGACAGCAATGGTACAGCTCCTCGGTAAAGCCTTTGTAAAGTGCTTCTGTTTTCCCTTTCAGATCCACATGGTTCTCTATGATGACACTGGGAACCAAGACATGGTCCTCTGCATGTCATGTTTGCTCTGGTTCAGCTTAACACAGCAAGGGGCCTCCTGGGGTCTCCCAAGCAAGCACTGTGAGTCCGGATACTGCAGGTCGCTTGACCAAAAACCAAGTCCCAAACCACTGGCAAGTTCCAGTGTGTGTCCCAGACCTCACGGCACCTGTGATTCCCGGTTTAGCCCCAACATGAAACCTCCACTAGCAGCAACGGGAGACTTCAGAATACAAAAAGTTTATTGTGGGTGAAGTGAATAAAGATCATCTCTAAAAGCCAAGAGAAACCAGAAGTCTCTTCTGAGTGGCAAGAGCTGCAGAGGAAGTGGTTCATTGCAGGCAGAGACGAGAAGCAGCAAGTTGCTATGGAGATCCCTCATTGATAGTCCTGTATGCATTTAGCTGTACAGGATGGGAATGTATGCTTCTTCCTCTGGGCTTCAAAAGTCTTTACCACTGTAACGAGTGGCTGACATCCTAGGTTTGCTGTTCTGATGTGGCTGAAGATCTCAAACAGTTGCAGAGCTGGCCAGGAGGTGTGCTGTACCAAAAGCAAGCTGTGTAGTGTTACTGGGAACTATGCTCAACAGTCTGCTGGGCTGATGGGCAAGACCCAGCATTTGGAGGAATGTTTGTAGGCAGTGGGATGTGATTTCTCTCAGAAAATGTTGACTATCAGGATATTTCCGTGTGCCACTTTCCTCCCAAGTGGTGGCCCTGTAAGTGCTGTCTGGTTACTGAGCACTGGCAAAAAAAGTCATGCAAGGGATGCCAGAGGGTTAGCAAAGCGGCTGCTCTTCTCTGCCTAGCAGGCCCAGCTAATGGATATTTGTTTTTCTGGCCAGACGATGCATATGACTGACTCACGCCATGTTGGCACTGTCTGCTATGTAACCTGTTGCTTCGATGCCTGGGATGGAGTTGATAGATGTTAGGAGAAATTTAGGATTTGAAAAGCAATTCTTGCACATCTGGCTTTGAACCTGCAACCGAGGAACTGCCCACTGCCAGAAATGTTATTGGGCAAAGGAGGCCAGTGATGGCAGTGCTCTCACACACAGCAATGGCCCTGAAAACAGGACAGGAGATTACTCAGGGCAGCCCTCCTCTGCCCTAGGTTAGGGCTTTACCTCTGCTTTCTCTGCTCCCAAAGGTCTCTGTGTGGGTACTCAGTGTCGCTCGGGTGAGCTGCCTCCCCTAGGGCTTCTTGTCTTCTTTAAGAAGAAATCAAAGAAAAACATCAATCAGCATTATCAGTTGGAAAAAAATAAGCTTTAAACATGTCAAATGAAGATTGGGAAGCTGTGCTAAAGATCTCTACAACAACCACAACAGGTTAGAAAGGCTGCTGAGGTCCTGCCTTGCACAGAGAGGTGCTGGCCCAGCTGCTCTGCCAGCAGCCAGAGCAGTGCATGGGAGCAGGACGCCTTTGCAGGTTTGCTGATTCTGCAGGGAGGTCTGCTCATCAGCACCCAGCTCTGCAACAGTGCCACCCAGCGCACCCTGAAATAGGAGCCTTGCTTAGCATTTTAGAAACTTTAAGACCTAGGAAATTCAGGATGGGTTTATCTTTCTAGCTTGGAGACGCCCCCCTGAACATGGTGGTGCTGTGTAAATAGCAACGGCAGCACCTGTCCTTCTGGCTGGGGTTTTGAAACATGAGTTTTCAGCTTCTTGTGCAACCACAATGCTGAGAAATGTCTTAGAAACAAACCAAAACCAATACCAGCAGGTTTCTCAGCCAGCAGCCTGAGCCCTGGGGGTTGGAGAGATGCTACAAATAGCAGGAGAATTTGTAGCGGAGCCAGCTCCACCTCCGGGGCCTGGTCTGGAGCCAGATACAGTTAATTCATTCTCAGCAGCGCTGGGAGGGCCACAGGGATGCTACTGATACAGCCATACCGTCCTCTCCCCTGGCACTCATTCAGGGAGGGAGCAGACCTGTCTCTTCACCTCAAAACAGTGATGTGTAATAATACTTTTGCCCTGACAGAAGCTTATCAGGAGGCACAAAGCGGCCGTGCGCGCAGGTCTCCTGCAGCATGCAGTGCCTTCTCTTGCAGTGTTTTCATAGTGAAGCAGCTCTTCAGAGTACTCAGCAGGATGGACTTGATGATCTTAGAGGTCTTTTCCAACCTAATGATTCTATGTAGGGAGAGGCGTGCACTGACCTGAGAACTGTGCTGTGAGCGCACCTTCTGCTCCAGGCACGTGGGCAGCAGGGCTGGCCGGTGGCATCAGCTCGCTGGTGCAGAAGGGAGCTCCGGGCACAGCGCTTGGCTGAGCCAGTGTTCAGGTGCAGTTATCATGCATGTGCTACAGCGAACATGCAGGAATTCACTTCCCTCAGGGTGGTTTCATTTGGTTCCCTGAGGGTGGTTTGCCTCATAGCACTTTTTGCCAACAGGGTAGTAACAGAGTGGGTTGTCTGCGGATTTGCAGTATCGCTTTCCTCTGTCCTTAACAGAGAAACTGTTTGTGTTTTGGTCCCGTAGGTGCGGTCAGGGAGGCATTTTTCTCATCTCTTTTCTGATAAAGCACATCATTATCAGATTATCCTTAATGAAGTGTCGGGTCCTGCACTTTGGTCACAACAACCCCATGCAACGCTACAGGCTTGGGGAAGAGTGGCTGGAGAGCTGCCCGGCGGAAAAGGACCTGGGGGTGCTGGTCGACAGCCGGCTGAACAAGAGCCAGCAGCGTGCCCAGGTGGCCAAGAAGGCCAACGGCATCCTGGCTTGTATCAGGAATAGTGTGACCAGCAGGAGTAGGGAAGTACTTGGCACTGGTGAGGCTGTACCTCGAGTACTGTGTTCAGTTTTGGGCCCCTCAGTACAAGAAGGACATTGAGGTGCTGGAGCGTGTCCAGAGAAGGGCAACGAAGCTGGTGAAGGGTCTAGAACACAAGTCTTATGAGGAGCGGCTGAGGGAACTGGGGTTGTTTAGTCTGGAGAAGAGGAGGCTGAGGGGAGACCTTATCGCTCTCTACAACTACCTGAAAGGAGGTTGTAGTGAAGCGGGTGTTGGACTCTTCTCCCAAGTGTCTAGCGATAGGACAAGAGGAAATGGCCTCAAGTTGCACCAGGGGAGGTTTAGATTGGATATTAGGAAAAATTTCCTCACTGAAAGGGTTGTCAGGGATTGGAACAGGCTACCCAGAGAGGTGGTTGAGTCACCATCCCTGGAGGTATTTAAAAGGCGTTTGGATGTGGTGCTTAGGGACATGGTTCAGTGGTGAACTGGCACTGTTAGGTTTATGGTTGGACACGATGATCTTGAAGGTCTTTTCCAACCTATATGATTTTGTGTAACTTGTGTAAGGAGCCCTTGCCACCAGGCAGCTTCTAGCCCCAAGGAATCGACATGGAGAAAGAGTCTGAAGTTTTCTGGCTTCTTGGAAAAATATCTGTATTTTTAAGGGAGAGGCTTTCTAAGACTCGATGGTACTGCTATGCCATTGCCAGCTTTGCAGCTTCATAGCCCTTGCATCATGAAATTGGCCCAAATACCATGAGTTTTATGGGTTTGCTTTCAAGAGTACATAGTAACAGTTGATCTGCCTACCCATTCCTCACTCCTGCCTTCCCCTGTGCCTGCCTGTTCCTAGCCAGCATGGCACAAGGTTGTCCACCCCCCAAGCATGTTGTGTCAAGTGTTTGGGCCCCTTGTATGAAAGCTCTTTCACATGCAGGACCTGGCAGATGATGTTGTGAAGAGCAGTGGAGTTCCTCAGTCCTTGCCAGCTCCAGCACACAGCCAGAGCAGCTCTGGTCACCTGAAAGTCTGGCAGATCTCCCTTCGCTGTGTTTGTCAAGACATCAATAAAAGTAGAAACAGGTAAAATGAAAGAAAGAATTTCTGCTTTGATTGTAGAGAGGGCATTCGGCGGAGTAATCAGGTAAGAGCCGGTCTGTTTTAATGGTATAACGGAAAGACTTCTACCTAGGACTGAGATCCAGCAGTTCTGGTCCTGGCCCTGCCACCAGCTCGCTAAGTGTCCTGAACAAACCACTCTGTCTGCGCCAAGCTCCCTTAGCATCCCAGCCGTCTTTACCACCACCCTGCCCATGCTGGAAAGCAGAAAACCAAAAAGGATACATCACCGTGCAATGCAGTGCTGTTTGACTCAATTTGTTGTTATAACTGATGCCAGAAGAGGTGTTATCCCCCTTTCCACAGGCTGAATTGCTTTCTGTGGCAGAATAAAAAATGTGGCATCTCCAGACTTCTGTGTGAAAGCTGCTACACGTGGCTGATAAAGTCCCCTGAAATTTTATAGCTTTGGGGAGGAAGGTGCCAGGGTTGAGGGCAGACATTAACACTGTTGTGCTGCTTTTAAATGGGCACCCAGGTTAACCATCACCCCAGAGGCACCTTGCCCAGGGACCTTGAACTGCAGCTTGGGGGAAAGCTCTGCATCATCTTTTACTGCATAACTCCAGGGCCTCCCTGCCCGAGTGATCATGCTCCCAGGGGTGCTGGTGGTACCTGTCACCTTGTGGGGTGAAGTGTTGTAGGAGAAGTCGTTTTCCTGGTAGGACTTTAACTAGGGTTACTATGACAATCAGTCAGCAGGCTGCCAGCACCGCGCGTCCTTGCGTCTCCTTCCTGGTTTATGCCTGCTTAGGGGTGTTGAAGCATTCAGAGCACAGCAAAGCACCTTCCCTTTCCAACTCTAATGAGATGCAACCATTGCTCCAGGAAGCATGACTAACGAGGGAGCTGGCAGGAGAGGGAATGCACCCTGATAAGGCCCCACAGCTCCATCACCTACTGCAGGGAGGGACGTGGCAGTCCCTGTGTCCCACTGGAGACATCCAGTGGGTGTCTGGAGTATGGCTATATGGCTGCTCTTCCTATAGAAAGCAGTGCACAAATGCTTGCACAGGTACTTACCCTGGCAGCCCTCCAGAGAAGAAGATGGGGATCAAGTGCTCCAGTACAGCTGAGGTCCACTTTGATAATGGGAAAGTGCCTGCAGAAAATCTGCCCGGGGACTCAGGAAAGGCTTCGAGGTGGCGATCACCATCTTTAAAGAGGATGAGATAGTGCAGTGGCTTGGCTCTGTGGCATGAGGTGGCTTAGAGGAGGTGCAGGACAGAGTCATCCGGTGGGTGCAGTGGTCTGTCCGTCCCAACAAGGGACTCCACCACTGAGTTTTCTCAGGGCCAGCACTGGTGTGGGGATGGTGCTGATGCTTTTACTGGGAGCTGCTGCCGCACCACGTGCACATGCAGGAAGCAGCTCTTCTCCCTGTCTTCCTCACGTACTCTCAACCCCCACACTAAATCCCAACCTCATCCCCTCCCTGCACATACTCTTTTGCTGCACACCTTTATTGACAAGAAAGTCCCTAAGAGTCTGTATCCCCAAGAGCACATCTGGACCTTCTTTTTGCACCACTGGCACTTTTCCACCCCTGAGCCACACGTGAGCTGCCTGGTTCCCTCAAGCTTTGGGGCCACCTGTACCAGGTGGCCCCTGCCCACCTGCAGCACTAACAGGAGCAGGAAGCCCCCAGCGAGCTGGGGCAGGCACGGCACTTGGCACAGCCAGGTCCGGCTCCTGGTTCAGGCAGCTCTCCCTGCCTGCAGGCACGGGCCAGGAGCCAGCTTCCAGCTCTGTCTGCGCACAGGCATTTACAGACTCAAAATCAGTCCCAGGCTGATCCATTGCATCCCAAGGAAGTTCCTACACTCCTGTACATCTGTCCTGGTGTGAGAAGTTTCTGCTCTATTCCCTGGGTAACAACCATTTTGCAAGAATAATTACGTCTGGGAATGCAAGGAATGACATCTGTTGTAAAAATTCAAGATAATTGGATAACGCATCAGTTGTCTCACCCCAGGTCTCTTTACACTGAAATACATGCCTGGCTAGTATCCCTGGGGTGCAGCACAGATAAAAGCATTTTTAACACTGTCTAAACTAATCATTCCTAAGATCTCCCAACTTGTTTGAATGAAACTCTGAATGAATGGTATCTCTGTGCTGTTTCAGACTGTAACTAGGTATTGAATCAAAGTCAGAGCATTGACCACTGAATTTATGTTATTTATCTTCTGTATGATGTAAACTCCAGTCTAGCAAACACTTAGGCCTGTGTTTCAACACAAGGCTTGTGTGCTCTGGCTTGGTGGCCTCAGTGCAGCTATTCATGGGCAAAGCCAAACACATATGCCAGTGTCTTTGCGCTCTGCAGCCTGTGTGGAGGGATGCGACTTGGTCTTTCAGAAAGGGGATTCTTAAAATTCTCCTCTGACCTGTGGTGTGAGATTGAGGGGCTCAGAGGCGGGAGTTGGAAACGCTGTGCTGGCCCGTGGAGAAGTCCATCAGGGCCAAAGTGCCACCCTCTGATCTTCCCGGTGCATATATAAAACATACATAAAACAGCTTGAGTTGTAGGACCAGGGGGATATCTGAGGGTCTGAGGCCACCCCCAAACTCTGTGCATGATTCCTGCGCTGCTGGCAGCTGATGTGAGTTGCTGACTTGAAGCCGGCTCCAAAGTGCTTCCGCAGCAGGAGAGCCCGTGTCCCTGCTGAAGGGCTCTGTGCTCAGCTGGCAGGACAGCATAATCTGCAGGAGATTTCTTAATTGCATTTCTTAATGCCATAGAGTCTGTTCTCTCTTTCTGTGAGCAGAGCTGCGGTTACCCACACATAAATCTATGTTGCGAGGACGATGTAGGTTGTATGTAGGTCATAGAGAATATAATTGTGTAACTGCATTAACGCATTCCTGAGCTAAGGTGCTGAAATATGGTTTAGCTGCAGAAAATAGGGCTGTTGGCTTTAAATAGCCTTACTTGGGCATCTCTTGGACAGAGCTGGCGATGTCGTGAATAGATCACTGTGCCTCCTCTGGGAGAACAGAAAGTCCCTTTGCAGAAGGCACTCTCTAAGTATGTTTAATGATATTTTTTAAAGCGTTTAAAATATGTTCCAGTATGCTGGGGGCTGCTTAAGGACTCCAGAAAAAAGCATCATGAATCCCTGGGGGAATGTGGGAACTATCTTCTGAGAAGCGGGATGCAGAGCATGGCAGCACGCACCGGGGTGCCTGTCAGGGCTTGGCTCGGCAGGGTGCAGACGCACCTGTGCGAGGGGGGAACAGCACCCTGAGCCGAGCCGCAGCAGCCAGGGCCCCGCAGCACCCGCAGTACTTAAAATCTGAGCAGGCATTCACAGACAGGGGCCCACGGGAGTCTGGTATCAGACTGCAGGATCTGCTCCCGCATCCACTGGAGAAGTCCTACTCTGCCCCCTTCTGCTGTGCGCTTCCTCGCTCCTCTCAGTGAGAACGAAATCTGGCTGAACGCCTGCCCTGCCCTGTACCTCGCATATGCTGTGATAACCCGGCAGCAAAATGCAACAACAAAAAACTTTTACCTTATTTAGCTGCATAAGGCTGACCCTGGTGCAGGACATTCCTGGAACATACTGAAAAGCCAGGATTAAGCGCACTGCTTGAACTCTGGTTTTTATGGTGAGCGCATCTGCAGGGGTGAGATGCTGCCGGGCCAAAGCTTTATCACTGGTCCAGCTCTGCAATGTAGTTCTGTCTGCAGAGACTTGCCTGCTGTCTCTTTTATACCTCTTTGTCCTTGTTTTTCTTCTCTCTGTTTTGTTTTTTCTACTTTCAGAAGGGTAGGGATCCCTCTGGCTCCTCTCTCCAGGGACTTGGACCTCAGCAGCAGTGCCAAGCAGGTCGGGGACCCTTCCTCAGAGCCCAGCCAGAACCACTGCTGGTCCTGCACGACAGGGTTTGTCCCGTAATAATAATATCTTTTTTAGTTTTCCAACTTCTTAAATCTCTCTCTTTGATTTCTTGTGTTTTGAATACGTAATTGGATAATTTCCAGGGTGGAGAGCTACTCACTGATTGTATATACATGAATCACAACATCTTTCGTGCACTTGTCTTGGACCGAGTTCCCATATCCCAGAGGCGAGTTCACACTTCCAGAGTCTGTTTACTTCCTTTGGTGTCATAACTGTAATTTGAAATTTTACACCATTTTGCATAAACAGATTTCAAAGCACTTTCTGCCACTCCTAGAAACAGAGGAAAATTCCCACCTGCCTTCCCTTCCTCTGTCTTGTCTCCTGCAAGTTCATTTTTGCTTCTATATACGTCGCAACTTGTCCGTCCAACCCAAAGCCCCGTTTCCTTTAGAATAGGGAGAAAAACAACAAAAATGAACTTGCAGGAGAAAAGACAGAGAAAGGAAGGGAAGGCACTTCCCGAGTCAGGAAGAGCTGTCCATGCAAATAACGTCATCTCTGTGGTGGGAGTCTCAGGAACCCCAGGATATCCCGGGTCCCAGGATATGGTGCCTTGACACTGCAGGTCCTGCAGAGAGGCTCCAGCACTGGGGCTTCAAAGGCAGCAGGCCTGAAGACAAGATCTGTTCATGCAGAATGGTGCAAAATGGCCATGCCCATGGCAGCTCTCCAGCCCCCGTGTGTTTGGGTTGCTCAGACACCATCTGGAGATGAAAGCTTCTTCATGGAGACAGGCAGGCAGCCCTGGGCTAGTGGCTCCCAGGGCTGGAGCTGACGGTGTCCCGCAGGCAAAGCGTATGCCCGGAGCTCCTGGCCCCTGCAGTGCCTCCGCCAGAGGCTTTTCCTGCTGGTAAGAGCTTGGGCAGCTTCTCGGCTGTCCTGAGTAATGTCAAGGACCTCATCACAGGGTTGAGAGGATGATGTTGCTCTGGCTTCTCTCCCATCCCATGGCACGTGGAAAGCTGCTGGGGGCTTCTCTGCAGCTCCTGAAATCCCAGCTGGGGACACAGCGTGATAAGACAGCCTTTCCCTGGGGAGCCAGGCCCCCACAAGGCCTGGCCGGCTAAAGCTTCTCTGTTACATAGGTGCCAGGAGCTGATTTCAGGGTGGCCTGGGGTGCACAATGGGACAATCTCCCTTCTGCACTAAGCCAGGTTGGCTGCAGGTAGAACTTCATGGGTGATGTGGCTGGCACTGCCCTGTCCCATCCCTCAGCTGGCTGGATTTTATCTGCAGCTCCAGCTTATTCTAACAACGGGGTTTTGCTGGCAGCACTCAGCGCTGTTGCCTCCTCTCCCTAGGGCCAGCTGAGCCTTGTCTCTGAAATGGACAACTGAGTAACACGAGAAAATCCCGGCCAATGTAGCCCATCCATATGTGCCCGGAACGCAGTGCCGCCTTACACCATGCACAGCGTGTGCCCGGCACTGCCTCACCCCACGCACACCCTGTATATGCCCCGCACGCAGAGCTGCCTCACCTGCCCACCCCTGGACATGCTGCGTAGCTTGTGCCACCTCACCCCGTGTGTGCACGCTGCCCATGCACCCCATCCGCACCCGCACGCGCTTCGCAGGCAGCGCTGCCTTGTCCTCCAACCCTTGCAGCACTTCACCCTCCGTGTACTGTGCAAGCACCCCGTACGTCTGCCTTGCAGCTGCCTCATCACCCAGAAATGTGGGGGAGGCTTCATTCTTGCACAAAGGGTTCAGAGCATGTCTGGTGCCCGTCCCCTTGGCCCTGGTTTCCCCCAGCTCTCCTCCTCCCTGTCCTCCCACCCCTGCTCCAGCTTCCTGTCCTTTGATGTGCCTCCCCTCCTCTGCTCCAGGGTAGGAACTGCTTACCAGGTGGAGATGACTTCTCCCCACCCCACAATTAGGTGCAATTATAAGGTTAGGCTTTTCCCCGAACCCTTGCTCTGGCGTGCATTGAAGGTGGACGGGCTCATGAGCGGAGTCCTGCTCCGGGCTAATGACAGGCGGGACATGGAGCAGGGCCCTGGTCTGTGCGCGCAAGCGGTGCCGGTGGGTGCTCGAGGTGGGATGACACGAGGGTCCTGGCGGTGCTGGGGATGGGGTGGCCACTGAACACGTCCTGCCCTGGTGGCCCTGAGCAGGGCTTAGCTGCAGGAGCCTGAGCCTGCTCCATTCCAACACAGGAGCAGCAGACACCTGGGTGCTTCCTGTTGTGGTCAGGCAGAGCCCAGAAATGTGCCCCTGGGGAAGGTGTAGCCAGCGCTTGCATGGAGACAGGTCCCAGCAGCTGGCAGCAAGCTCGGCTGTCAGCTCTCATCATCTGTGCTTCAAGGGGTCCGGTGCCTTGGCACCCATGGGATGCCCCTTGGCTGGCAGCAGCCAGCGGAGGAGTGGGGTTCCACGCACTGCAGGCCCTGGGCTTCTGAAGGTGCTGCCTTTGGCTGGAGGTGAAACCCCTGTGTCTGCTACCAAGACATAGGTTTGCTTCCACTGCTGTTGGTGCTGGCTGCGAGGGAGCTGATGGCTACAGCAAAGCCCACCCCACATGTCATCCCTGCCCTCGCTGGGGCTCAAGGAGCTCTTGGTGGCTCCTGGCTCCTCATCACCTCCTGGCCACATCCCAGGTGAATGGACACTCCTGCAGCAGGTTTCGTGGAGCATGGCTGGGTGAACACCTTGCTGCTCTGGTGTGACATTGGCCACAGGGTGCCGGGAGCCAAAACGTCAGTCAGTGCCCAGCCACTGGGCACTGAGTCATTGGGTGCTGGGCAGTGCCTGGAGGCCAGAGCGAGCACGAGCCCCTCCTGCTGCAGCAGGGCAAAAGGCTTCATCAGAACCACTCCATCCAAGAGCAAAATGCTGCCACCCACCACACCCCAGGAGTCCTCTCTCCATCCCGTAGGAGAGTGCTCTGTGTGCAGATGTGGGTATGCACACAGACACACTTCCACATGCTTGTCCTCATGCACACAGAGCAAATGCTCTGCTGTGGCCAAGGCTGGTCGTTCTGCAGTGCTTTCTCCTCTGGTTGCTCTGCAGGATGCAGACAGCCAAGCTCAGGAGAAAAACTGAGCTTGCTGGTCTGCTAGGGGGGGCGTGGATCTCACCTCGGCAGTGCACTACGGCATGGCAGTGGTCGTACAGTTCAGGTCAGGGCATCTGTCCAGGGTTTTTCTGATTTCTAACCTGTTTGTATCACAAGAGGTGCAGATGAACATGGGACTTGCAGAGGGTCTGCAGGACACCTCTGACTTTGATTTGGGCAGCCAGAGCAACCCCATCAGCGACACGCACACGGTGGCTGCCAAACCGCTGAGGGAGCTGCGTGCAGGCAGGGAGACCCCCTGTGTGCTCCCCTGTCCCATGCTAAGCACTGCCAGCGGGGCCATGGAGCAGGTGCTCCCCCAAGCTCTTCACCCCCGGCCGGCGCTGCTGGGTCCATGTTGGATGAGTCGTGCTCAGCTGCGATGGCCATCGAGGTCCTGGGAGCACCCTGGCTGTGGCCGTGTTTCAGGGCAGCACAGCCCCAGTAAGGGACGGGACTGAACTATTTGTGGCTCTTGGGGTGGCATTTGGGCAGCCAGGGGTTCAAGAGTGTGTGTGTGTGCATGTGTGAGTAAGGCACGCGGTGCAGCTTGTGAAAAGACACCTAGAGAGAAAGTCTAAACAGAGATTAGATTAAAAGAAAATGTAATTAAACACAGAGAGCATCCTGTCTGTTACTCAACTCTCCTTGCATAACTCTCGGGACCGCCTGCCTTCACAGATGGCTGCTCTGCTGTCAAAGTCATTTGCTGGGCACCTGTTGGAAAAACTGTCGGGTCAGCACAGAACTAATTGCACTGGCATCCTTCCTTGAGTGAGATTTAGAAGTCTAGAGGAAAAATTGCTGAGAGGTCTTGCAGATCCCCAGACGAGCCTGTGATGCCTCCCGCTACTTAATCCTCCCCATGTACTCCTGCAAATGACAGTGATGGGGACGAGGACGTTACAGTGGCCCGGCAGGTCTCCAGGGTTCAAGCGGTCCCTGGCAGAGGAGGTTGCACGTCCCCCCTGGGAGCATGGTGATGGCTGCTGCTGGGCCAGAGGCAGCAGGACAGGAGCTTCTGCTGTCCCCAGCCCCTCTCAAAGGCTGTGGCACTTCTCCCCTTCCCCTGCCATTTGCACCCAGGTCTGAGGCTCTCGTGGGCAGCCGAATGGCAGAGAGCTGCGCAGCTGCAGAGCAATACCCAGACATGTGGGATGCCTTTGTTTGCCTGGGTGAGCAGCCAAGTTGCAGCCCATCTCCAGCTTCGTACCAGCTGCAGATCTAAGGCAGCTGACTGGCCTGCCAAAAAAACAAAACACATTGAGGACCAGGGAGTGGCTTGTGCTAGTGCTGAATAATGATGATCCCAGCACGCTTATAAAATGACGAGGCAGAGAGCTCACCGCAGAGCTGTTCCTTGCAGCCCTGGTCCTCTGCAGAGCATTACTCCACCTCATCACCCAAGGTATGTTTCTGAATTAAGAGATTCAAAATGAGAACTGTGTTTGTGTCTGCAGCGGGGCCCATGCCCTGCGGCTGGAGACAGACTGGGCTTTTCTTTTAAACTTGGGAAAATGCTACTGCTGCTCCTGCAGAGGAGTTTCTGGCCAGGGAAGCAGAGCAGCCCCATGCTGCAGGGTCTGTAGGTGCCAACCTGCCCCAACCAGAGCCCGAAAGCACATGGGCAGCATCCTGGCTCCAGGGGCTGCTTGGGGGTGAGCAGCACAGCTCCCGCCTCTGCTCTGCAAGAAAACGTGTCCTTTCCCTCCTCGCAGCATGCTTTTGGGGGTCAGTTCATGTTTTATTTGGTGCTGATTTGAGTTTCGACCAACTTCCCCACCCTGCAGTGCTGTGTACATCCTGGCACATGAAGACCCCGCCGGAGGCAGCTGCACTGTCCCTCCCACCGCCTTGCAGGGCCAGGCAGCCCTGGCACTCGTGGGGCTGTCCCTCTCGCCATGCGGGCTCCTGCATGTGTACGCTGCTTGCTTCCATATCCCAGGGCCCCGGCTCTGCCCCGGGCTCTGAGGCATGTTCTTTGTGCTCCAGCATCTCTGCATCTCCCCTTCCCTCAGCTTTGGACACATGACGATGCTCCTGCGTGTTCTCGGGCGTTTATCACCCCCGCATCTTGTAGGTGTCAGCTGTGGGTGATGGGTACACGTACTCTCACCAGGCATTGCCTTGCTTCCCGCAGAGCTGCTGGGCACAGCCTGAGCACAGGCAGGGCTTGAGGCCGTTTCGGGCCGGGGACTTATTTGGCACATGCCTTTGTGCTCTTCTGATGATCCTCTTCTCCTTGCCGTGTCCCTGAGGTGCCCTGCTGCAGACATCCTGTCCTTGCTGGATTTCACACAAAGTCCTGCTCCAGGGACGCCCCAGCTCAGCTATTTTCTTCCTTTCCAGGTCCATTTCCCGCCTGCATCCCGGCGCAGCCATGCTGAGCACAGCAGTGCGGCTCTCGGTCCTGCTCGGCCTCCTTGGCTTTGGGAAAGGCCAGATGTTTCACATGGGACCATGCCCAGATCCACCAGTCCAAGAAGACTTCGATATCAACAAGGTGTGAAGAGCTTTCTAAAAATCTCACGGCGGGTAGTGAGTTAGGCTTTGGGGGCATGGGAGCAACGGCAAACTGCCTGGGTGCAGGGGGGGGTTGGTGGGTCTGGTCTCGACGCCTTGTGCCAGAGCTGCCAGCGTGGGTCTGCGGCCCCACTAACCCCCCGCAGCCTCCCGTGCCATGGAGGTGGATGCTCGAACAAACCGAGCAGGCAAAACCGTGCTGGCAAACAAGCAGGGCTGCTCTGCCTCAGCCCTCCTGTGCTAAAAGTGTCTCTCTGGACTTTCTTTTATCAGTATTTGGGGAAATGGTACGAGATAGAGAAGCTGCCCTCAAGTTTTGAGAAAGGAAGCTGCATCCAGGCAAATTACTCGCTGAAGGAGAATGGGAAGTTCAAAGTGATCAACAAGGAGATGCTGTAAGTGTTTGCGTTTGGGCTGTGTCCTCACCACAGCTGTGGCACTCCTGTCACCTCTCTTGCTGTCCTGAGTGGTCATTTTTCTCCAAATTGCCTGTTTCTGGGTCTGGGCGCGCTGGGGGAGGCACCCTGTGATTGCAGTTAACTCTGCTGGGATAGCGGGCTTTGCTGCGGTTACAGCAGAGATGTGGGTCTCTGGTCTCTGCCTGTGCTTCCCTGGGGCTCGGGCAGGTCTCTCTCATTGTCCAAGGTGAGTAGTGAGAAAATAGATCAAATGCGCATGGTGACTCCAGTGTGAAGTAGCCTGGGTCTCCCCTCTGACTGGTTTGTGATCCCCAGTGATGGCTGAGAAGCCGGATGCCCCAGGTCCTGTCCTGGTGGGGTTATGGAGCTGGTTACGGGACGGCAGCCACTGCCTTGTGCCCCTGCGTGCTGAAAGGTGCCTGTGCCCTGTGCTCCTCTCTGCTCTGCGGTAAAGGGACCCGATGAAAAGGGGCAGGGAAGGTGAAGCACATGGGTCATTTTTACTTAAGCAAATATTTGTCAGCCTTTTTCTGGAGCATTTACCTTGCACTGGTAGTAACTGCTGTGTAAGGGGATTGGCAATTGCTACCCATTTAAATCAGTGAGCAAAGTGAATGCACTGATTGTTCTCTTTATTATACTTGATAGTTTGCAATTATCCCGAGCTCTGCTGGCTTTTTGCATGGACAGATGCAGATATTAATTTATCTGTTTCCATCACCAGCCCTGGCTGCCATGGGGTGCTGCTGAATGAACGAGAGGGAGCGAGCAGTGAATGCAGTGCTGTCCCCTGCGCTCCTGGCATGGCATGGCGACTTTGTTCTGGCTCACAATAACAACAATGCACCAACACATCCTTTGTGTTCAGCAGAAAGCAGTATCCATGCTGCTCGCTGACCACGCAGCACTGTTTCTGCAGCTCCACTGCTAGGGCAGCGCCTGGCAAACAGCTGACCATTTATTTGCACCTGCATCAATCTGCGGGAGATTAATCTGACCGTTGGTGTTACCACTTCAGCAGCTCAGTCAGGAAATATTTTGGGCCAGGTGCGCACTGTGCATGGCTCCAGCATCAGCCCCTCGACCTCTGCTGCTGGCAGCATTAGCTTCTGCCTCCTTGGGTGTTCCTGTTTCACAGGGAAGCATGAAACTTTCCTGCCCCACAGGCAGCATCCAGGTCTTGAGGCATCCGGGGAAAAATGCAATTATAAGAGGGGCAGCCCGAGTGGTAGGGCTTGCTGCCAGCAGGGCAGTGCTCTGCACCAGCAGCGAAACAAACCCTGGCTCACCAAGCAGGGACAGGTAATTTGTGTGCGGAGGGATGTGCCGTGACCTGGAAAAAATGCAGTTGATTAAACAGACGTGAACACATGCCTTCCACAACTAGCAGGAGTTGAGCTGCTCCCTGGCACATCCGAGATCAGCGCTGGGATTGTCCTGACCCACGCAGAGGGGTCTTCCTCTCCCTCTTCTCCATCACCGTCCCTGTGGCACTGAAGCGCACCCCGCTGGCAGGGACACTTGGAGAGAAGCCCCCCTGGGGTGCTGGGGTGGTTTAAATGGGGACAGCATTTGCCCCGCTGCACCTGGCCCAGGCCCTGGTGTGCCCTGGGCACTGCTGAAACCGTCCCCAGGGGCAAGCTGTCCCTCTGGGGATGCTGTGGTTAGCTGGTACATGTTTCAGCCACCTCTTGGCAGGCAGATGCGTCAGGACGGAGGATTTAGTGGAAGGAAAAAAAAAAGTTATTTCAAACTCACCTGATTTTATTTCTCACCTTGTCATTCTCCCCTTAGTTCCAATGGCAAAGTCAATGAAGTTGAAGGAGAACTCATGCACATGGATGTAAAGGAGCCGGCCAAGCTTGGTGTCCGCTTTAACTGGTGTAAGTGTGTGGCTGGGAGGCTCTCAGCCTCCGCCGGCTCCCCGGTGCCCGCTGGCCTCAGCAGCGCTGTGGTGCAGGCATCGTGGGAGGGCAGTGCCTGCACAAAGTAGGCACCGCTGCCATACCATCAGGGGTGCAAATTAGCAAAGCAAGAGGCAAAGCTCCCCTGGTGACTTCAGCGTAGCACGATGGGGCAATGGCAAAGGATTAGGACAGACGTTGTGACCAGCAGGCAGTGGTTTGGTGATATTTATACATCATTTACGGCAACAGGCCCTGCAGTGGTGGAGCACTCTTCACCAGCTGATCTCAAAGCAAGAAAGATCAGCACCATTACCGTCCCTCCAGGTCCTTTCACAGATGGGGACAGGGAGGGTGGGAGGTGGGGGAGGCAGCCCCACAGCTGCTGCAAGGACGAGGAATAATCTTGTTTTTCTGAACACAGTGGTATAGCTACTAGCCCACCCTGCCTCTGGTTACAAGTGCCTTTTAATAACCATTAATATGTTTTTGTTTGCTTTGTCTTTCCTTGTCAATGTAACCCATGACAGGGGCCTGCCAAGGTGCAGTGCATTTTATTCATGTTGCACAGCAGTTTCCTCTGTCTGCAGCAACACTTTGGAAAGTGAGCAGAAGTCTCCCCTTGGCTCCCTTTTTCCTTTTTATTCTGCTCCCTCACACCTTTTCCTTGGCTGTTTCATAGCACTCACACAGACAGGTTATTTGGAGAAATGGGTGCAGCAGGGGTAAGTGCAAAGGAGATGATACAATTATGTTCGTGAGCACAGCCAGACTTAATTATGCGCTGCTAAGGCATCACCCACAGCCATTTCACCCGCAGTGCGTGCAACCCCAACCATCCTCACTGGACGCGAGCCCCAGAGAACAGCGCCTGGCACTCCTAAGTGGACCAGAAATAAATACCGAGGCACTTCCGCCTGCCTGGTGGTTTGAAGCTGGAGTGGCTGTCCCTCATCAGAGCAGATGCTTTGGGTGTAGCAGCCTGACGGAGAACAGAATTTGGCCCAGGTGGCTGGTGCTGGTGGGATGGGCTAAGCTATACTGATTCCCACTGCCCGGGCTCCAGCTGGCTCCATGGGACAGGGCACCCGGGGCAGCGGGTGGTGGGGAGGGAGGTTGTGGTTTGTGCTCCTCAGATCACCAGTGTCAGCTCCCAGCCCTACAGCTCCTTCCCGCCAGCAAGCACCCTCACACAGGTACAAGCTGGGCTGGCTTTCGGTGGCCCGGCTGAGCTGTTCAGGTCGTAGTTTAACTTTCCAGCAAGTCCTTCCTAGCCAGGGCTTTGTGGCTTTCTCGAGTCCCTCCGGGAAGAACAAGGAGTCCTGATAGGCTTTTATAAACTATAGCTCCTTGTATTGACCACAATTATGCAGCTCAGGAGCAGCAAAAGTGGGAAGAGCACCAGGAGCCATGCCTCTTGTGCTGCAGAGCAGTCCAGAGTCAGTGACCCATGACGTTCACGGTGCCCCTCTTTCTCCTAGTCATGCCTTCTGCCCCTTACTGGGTCATCTCCACCGACTATGAAAACTACTCACTGGTTTACTCCTGCACCAACATCCTCTGGCTCTTCCACATTGACTACGCCTGGATTATGTCAAGAGCTCCCGAGATGCACCCAGAAACCGTGGAGCACCTGAAGAGCGTTCTCCAGTCCTACAAGATTGACACCGAGAAAATGATGCCCACGGATCAACTTAACTGCCCTCCTGAGATGTAACTCCCAGCACGCAGTGACGCAGCGCCAGACCAGCAATGAACTTTGTTGCTTTCATTATTATCCATTAGAATTTCTCTATGTAACAGAGAAATGTAATAATCCTTCCGCTAATGGTAGTTTGCCAGCCCTGAGTTACTCCTTGCTGTTGTTCCCTCTATCATTCTCCCCACTTTTTCGTCTCACTCTGACTTTTGCAGAGTAACTGACTGATTCAAAGCTAATGGGTGAAGAAAAGAAACCCTGAAGTGCAGACGCGAAGCTCTGCTGTTGCTGTGAGTCCTCCAGTATGCGGATGGGAGAGGGTACGAGACGTGATGTGCAAGTATTAGTCCCAGGGGAAAACCTTTCATCACGTGCCAGCAGGTTTCTTTCCCGTCTTTGTCTTGATGCTTCTGGGCCTGCTAGGAGTCTATGGTGTCTGAGCTCCATCGTGGGCACTGCCTTCCCAGCGGCAACACCCAGACACAGGGGGTTGGTCCTGCAGCCTGGGAACTGAGACTGGGGGTCTTTCATGTTTTCTGGTGCCGGCCTGTGGGTGTATGCTGCTGCCAAGCCAGCAGACCTCCTTGCTAGAAATCAGATCTGGCCCTTTTATTTAAAGTCTGAGAAGTCTAAAAATGTCCAGAAATTCAGCATCGCTCCACCCCCAGTGTCTGTCCCTGACTTGCCTCAAGTGAGGCTGGTCCTGCACTCCCAAGGGGTCAGCTCTGAGAGTACCTGTAAGCAGAGACGGGTCTGCTCCCTTGTCCTCTCCTCCCAAGGCTTTTCCCAAACACCGAGAGATGGCAGGCTCTGCCTGACATCCTGCTCACCGCTTTTGTACGTGCTGAGTGCCCGCTGGCACTGCATCTGCCCTGACAGTTCACCAGGCACCGCAACAACTCTGCTTGAATAGCATTGATGCAACTCATTAAAAATGAAATCAAAATATCCGCTTCAGGGCTTTTGTACCTTCCCAGCTGCGTGACCTTTTTGAGCAGGCTGGGGGGGTGCTTGGCGTGCAGGGTCCCTCCTCTGAGGCCACGGCACTGCGAGAGCGGGAACACAATGCAACATGAGCAACCATGTCTGAAGTTAAATGGTTTGCTCCAGGAGCCTGGAGATCTTTCCAGATGTCTGGGATTGGATGTGTGGGCTTCCCCCGTTGTCTGAGCCATGCCAGCAAACCCACGTTGTGGCTTTGGCTGGCGGTGCCCCCATCTCCTGCTGCTTTTATTGACCTGAAGGAACAACGATGTGGACATGGAATACTGCAAATCTTCAGGAAATGTTCTACACTTACTGTGGTGGGACCCCGATCGGTGTGGGTGTGCGGCAAAGCGCTTCCTTGCCCTCGGAGGACTACAGGAGCTGGGCAGGGAGCCAGCATTTTGCTAATCTTTACCACCCGGAGGAAGCTGAGATGGGAGGGAGGCCTTGCAGGGATCAGAAACAACTGCCATGTTTAAGCCATTAGCCGTTTAAACTTTTAAATCCTAGTGCCACAGTTCCTGTGACACAAAATCAAACACTCCACCCGTATCCTCAGGCTGTAAGGATGAGGGAGGACACACCAGGATGCTGACAGCTGCACGGTGGCTCCCAGGTGCTACATTTTTGGGGCAGATGATTTCATCACTGCTTCATCAGGTTCTTATGTTCTTCCTCACATGGATAGTGATGCTGCAGCCCACAGGCCCTCGCAGCCGTGCTGCCAGCCCATGGCGGGGTAGCTGTGCAGGCACTGAGCCCCTGGGGTGGGAACCTGCAGCCACCATGGGAGGGGTGGCCACCACCCCTGGATCTGGCTGGGAACCGGGATCTGCAAGTCCTGCTGAGAAACGGGAGCGTTTTACTCAATGGCAGAAAGCCACGATGTGGGAGCCCTCTGGACACCACGCTGTCCCCTTTCCTGTGTCACGGGGACCTATGACAGGCCTGGGTTGTTCTGCCAACCACTGCAGTGCCAGGGTACCACGCAGCAGCCGCCACATCTCCACACCACAGCACAGAGGGGACTTTCGGGGCACCTCGCAGGGAGCTGCATGGTGCGGCAGGGGCCCTCCCTGCAAGACACCGAGCACGCAAACCGTTCACGCCCGTCTCTGTGCACCAGCAAACGCCTCCCGTAAAACCCCGCATGTGCAAGGCGCCGGGCGTGTGCAAGAGCCTCACGTGCGTGCAAGAGCGCCACACGTGCATAAGCCCCGCTCGCGCCCGAGTACGCGCAGAAGCCCCAAAGGCGCGCACGGGCACGCGCCCTGTGCGCACGCGCGAATCCCGGTGTCGAAGCTCCCTGTGCGGGGGCAAGAGCCCCTCGCGTGTGCGAGCCCCTGGCGCGTGCAGGAGCCCTGCCCAGGCGCACGAGCAGCGCGCACGTGCCGGAGC
>WAAD01038857.1:147945-179986 GCA_013389945.1 Fregata magnificens
GGGGCCGGGGCTGTCGTGGGGAGGCGGTTACGTGGGAGAGGTGAGGGACAGGGACTGGGGAGTGTAGGGTGGCAGGGCAGCGGCAGCGTGTGTGGAGGGGCTGGCGGTGAGGGGCTGCCTGTGAGGAGGGGGCTGTTGTGGGGCTCTGTAGGATGAGGGGCCTGCTGGGGTGTCGGGGGGCTCTGGGGAGGAAGGGGATGTGGGAAGTGCAAGGAAAGGGGGCAGCGTGTGTGGTACGTCGGCTGGGTGGGCAATGCGCGGGGTCTGGGCTGCTTGTGGAGGCAGCGCGGTCTGTACTGAAAGCTGCTGGGGTCACCCGCCTCTGAGCAGATGGGGCGGGGGTGCAGGGTGGCAGGCAGCTGGTGTGGGAAATGCTCAGCAGTCCAAGCAATGCTTGCTCAGGCTCAAGAGCGTGAACTCCCCGGTGGTCCATCTCCAATTATTCAGAGTTGTGCTTACGCTTCAGCTCCCAGTGTCTCCTGCCTGTGTCTGCTGCGTGTGTCTATACTCAGTCTGCCCACTATTGGGACGCCAGTACTAAACAAGCTTAGTGTAATCTTACTTCCCGTTGTCAGTCCAAGGCATGTACTCTTTTGTTTTTCCCCACTTGAGTGACCACTCACCTATCACTGCTGTAGGCTTACTTCTGCTCATATTGGGCAACTTTCCCCTTCATCTTTCCCTATGCTTTTATCCATTCTATGTGTATATATTTTGCACCATTGTATCTGTTCAACCTAATTCTGCCTCTTTGTTGGATGAGTGGCTGGTCTCTGCACGTAGGCCCACTTTCCGTGCCTGGTATCGCCCTGCTAGCTGATGGAGGGGCAGACAGCTCCGTGACTTGATGTGATGTGTCATTGCTGTGCCCCTCCTGTCCCGTGCTGAGCCCATGTTTGGAGTGCCTGTGGCTCTGTTGTTGGCACAGGCTGGGTGAGCTCTGTTGAGGGAAATAGTCCTGCTCTTCCTCTGGTCTCTGCCTGTGTGTTCGTGCCTCCTCTTTACGTCAGCTTTAGCAATTGCGTGGTTCTGGGATGTGGAGGAAGTTGGAGAAGGTTTGAATGGCTTACCCCTGGCAGAAGTTGGAGTTCCTGTTCTTCCCTCCTTTGCTCCTGTCTCTGCTGGCAGCTTGTCCCTGGCTGCTGCTGCCGCCACGGGTTTTTCTGGCGACTGTGACTTGTATTGTTGGATCCTTCAGTGAGCTAGCTGCCCTGGCAGAAGAGACTGGATGGTTTTCTGCTAGGTTAGTGAGTTGAGTCAGCGTTGCAAGGGGTGTGAAACCTACTAAAGCTTATGGGGGGGAGGAAGAGGAAACTTCGCTGCCAGAAGCAAGGCTAGAGGAAGGCAGTGGGGAGCGAGACCTCCCCTGGGGCAGCAGGGAGCTTTTTACATTGGCTTAGCTGTTCCACAAAACTTTGCCCCGAGTTGGACGTGCTTGCTAGTATATGTACTTTCTGGCACAACTATGTTTAATGTGGGTCCCTATTTGTTGACAATGCAGTCTTAGATTGGCTTAATTTAACCACAGAGCTATACCATTAAATATAGTTTTGGAGGTTTTTTTATAATTACTGATACCTGCTGAAGTGTAGAATACACTTGAGAAAGCAAGAAATTGTGACTAAAATTTGTGAGCTGTCTCTTCAAGTTAAGACATACTAGTTCATTTGAACTCGCTTTGTGTCATTTTCCTTTGGCCCCTCTTGATTCCTTTCCTTCAAGGAGAGAAACTGTGGAAAACTCTTTGTCAGGGTCTTCTAGTACCTTGTGGTCTTTCTGGCAGTCTCTGATAATACTACTTTAGAAGAAATTGCAGAAAACCTCATGGTGTAATCACTTGATGCCACCAAAACATCCTTCCAACCTTTAACTCATATGAAGTAGTTAAAATCGTGAAGCAGAAATCTTGTAGTATTTCTGATAAAAGTTCATATCTTTCATTATTAGTCATTAGTATTTGCTGTTATAACTTTGGTCATTTTTAGTGTTCATATGAATTACCTAAACCAAATACTAGAAACCTTCTAAATGAAGTTTCCTGCTGTGGTTTTATTAAGGGATGGTGGAAGCACTAATGTAGAGCAAGGTCATTGCAAAGTCCTAATGTTCTTGCAGGGAGTAGTCTGGACATAAAGCACCTTCCTGTGCTGTGTTCCTTATCTTACAGCAAAGCAGAGCTGCAGCTTTCTCCTGACCTTGCTGAGCAGGTGGGTGTAGTCTCTGTCCTTCCCATCAGTATACCTGTTGGAGCAGTTAAATAAACCTGTTGGGAGGCGTATAGTGTATAGAAATGTCACAGTTTACTTTCTTATAGTCATGGAGAGAACTGGGAGGACATGGGTGAATCAGAGTTCCTGAGTCACTAGATCCCTGTTTTCACAGGGAGCTATTTAAATCTTTTAAAACATGCTACTACATACAGCTTCAGACACATGGCTTTCTTGCTTATCTGTTTCTCATGAAGTTCATGTTGATCTTTTGGCTTTGAGATGTAATTGGGAATATCATAGTTACCTGAATCAAAGAAATAAAGGCTTGTTTGCTTACTTAAAATGCATATGAAGGGAGCATGGTTTGTCACTGTTGGGTTGCTGATATGTGATTAGATAATAATGGCTATAAAGATTCATGTCAGAAGTATGGTGGGTTATTTCATAGTAAGGCATGCTTCCTCCCCCCACATAGATAAAGAAATCTTTCAATTATAAAACCTGAAGGAATGATGGCCGATTGCATCACTAGGCTTGTAAACTTATGACATACCAGTTTGGGGTTGGAAACTTGAGGTTTAGAAACTGATTTCGAAAAGGGTAATGGAAAAGGCTATGAATTCAGGCACATTTTTGCCAATTTGCAATCAAATTTTTTTAAATCCAGTCTTCCTTTGAAGCTTTGAAAATAATCTCACTGAAATCACATGCTTTTCCTTCATAACTCCCTCTTGTGAAGCATCGACAGACCAAAGATCTAGCAAGGAAATGCATTTGCAGTTCTCCTACAGTGTGTTGATGACTTCCCATCAAATGAAGAAGTTGCTTGGGGAGGGGCCTTGGATCAGTCCTTGAGTAGTAAGAACTGAGCTGTGCTGGCAAGTTCTATGTATATAGTCAGGAATTCCTGGAGTGGTTTTTTGATATGCAGATAGTATTGTGAAATAATACTTTCTCCTTATCTTTAAACAATGAGAATTTCAGATTCAGAGTTTAATGGAACAGACTTTTACATTGATGTTTCATTTTTGTTTTTTCTTCTTGTAACTAAAGAACATTTTCTCTTAACAAGTGAGGTGTGCACTGTAGCAGCCACATGGATCACTCTGAACTTAAATTTTTAGAAAGGAGAAGCAAGTTTAACTGATGTGGAAATATATCCGCTGTAAGTAACGGTTAACAATCTTGATAAACAACAAATAATAGAAAAAGCAAAATTCTCTTGCTTGCGATGTGGGCAATTATAAGAACTCTCTAGAAAAAAACTTTGGCTTGTTCCAGTCTTTAAAAATGCATCAGTAAAAAGCTGTGCATTTTTGAGATCATTTCTTTGTCCTTATCTGTCACTGTTGTTGAAGTTTAAAATTTTTTTGTGTTCAATTTTGTGTTCACTTCCTGAGACCCCAGCTGCAGAACAGATGATGAATGAACAAGGTAGGCGAAAGAATATAAATGAAGCTGTTGCCAATTACCATTCTTAGTAAAAGTATATCATGGGTAGCTTCTGGGTAGAACTGGTGGTTATAGTGTATTCCCTTCAAAGGGACTTGTCTGAGGAGTCTTTTGTTTTGATTGAACTAAAGCATTGCTTTGTATAGGCAGGCCTGCAGTCTAAGTAAGACTGGCTTGTCACTGAAGTTCCTGGTATGTGTGTTGGTTTTCTTCTTCTGTGGCTTTGATGCTGGTCTGTCTGAATGAGGCCTGCTGAGATGCACCTCATGCTTATGTAGGGGATGCGGGCTGAATAGGTCGCTTGTGCCGCTTCATGGCTTTCTAGATTTATGAATTTTTTTCTCTCTTCTTTAGTACTGTGCAGCCAAAGTTTGATCCCTAAGCATCTGTTTCCCAGGTAACAGGAAGTGTTTTGTCACTTTAAAATATGAGTAATATAAGAAAGTGACTTATTTAACCTATTTGGAATAGGTCTTGTTTAGTAGTCAGAGAAATTAGCATATGTGCCTAACCTATATACTTTGGTCTGCTTGTTACTTTCTGAAGGAAACGTAGCAATCAGAACATCAGAAAACTTGTCCCTTCTGTGTTGACTTCCAGTGGGTATGGTGCTGCAGTGCAGCATGCTTCCTAACCTGCTGTGTTCCAGTACTGCGAGTAGCAAGCAAACCCCTCTTATTCAGCATGGGTTTATAGTGCGGGTAATCTGTGTGTGGTTATGGTACTGTTGAAATCACTGAGGCTGCTCATGTGGGTAAACTCAGCCACATTTAAGGTGTTAAGAGGTATGTGACCAAGAACTCTGCATACAAAATCTGTTTGTTTTGCTCAGACTTACCTAGCTGTTTTAGGAGAAATTTCCAAAGAAATGCTTGGTCTGGGCTCTCCGTCCTTGGTGTTTTGGACCGAAAAGCAAGTTTGTAACTTACTTGGCAAGGCAGGGTGGAAAGTATTGCAGAAGAACAGAAAAAGAAAGATACAGTAAGTCGAAAGAGAAAGCTGCCAAACATTTGCTTGTAAGTTTGCATTTACCATTTTTCGTACTTGTGTGGTTGTTATGTTTATAATTTCCTGTATGTGATTGTAGAACAGCACTTTTCATAGCTGAAGTGTAGTGACGCGGAGGACAATCTTAGTGGGATGCTGGTGAGTTACACATGTACAACATCTCTGTCCGTGCTGCTAGGAGTCTGATGGAGTTAGTTAAACTGAGTGCTTCTAGGTTTCTAATTCTTCGCTTTTCTGGAGATTGCAGTAAATGTGCTGTTCTACTCAGTCTCTAGTCAATGGTTTATTTATTTTTAAATCTGTGACTACATCTTTCAAATGTACATTAAAAAAAATAATTGACCTAAAGAAAGGGAGATGTATTGGAAGATAGGACCCAATGTTAGAGAATTTTCTTCTAGGGTAATCATACTAGTGTAAAGAAGTTTCATTGAAGATCCCTCTCAAATACATTTCATCAAAATCTCTCACACTGAAATCTTTTAAAGCCTTTTCAAATTTAATAGTAAGTTGTTAAAATCCTTCCTAATGGAGTGTGTCCTGAAATCAAGTTGTCTTGATTTGGTTAGTGCCCCTGAATTGTTTTAATTAAAAAAAAAAAAAAAAAAAAAAGTTGGCTGTCATAATTATGAATTGCAAAGGCTAGGGTTTTTTAATGGTGATTCTGATTCTGTTTCTTTGTTGTTTGATTATGATTTATGTTAAGAAACAGCAAACTGAAAAATCTTAACTCTATCTCAAATTGCTAATAGGAACTTGAAATGTGAATTTCCTTGGGTTTGGTCTTTAAGTTTTTATCTAGGAATGTTTAAAAAAACCCCGCACACTGAGAAGGGAGCTGACAGTGGAAGTAGTAACAAAATCTGCTAGCTATCATAATGTTGCTGTAGCACAGCAGCAGGATCAATTGCTGAAGAACTGATATTAATTAAGCCTGTGCAACTGATCTTTAATGAGTACTTGCAGAATTAGGAGGACAGCTTATTTATGCATGTGTGTGTGTGCCAATGTAACTGTAATTATACAAGCTCTTACAGTAATTCAAGTTTTAAATACAGATTTGAAGAGGTTTGGTTCTTTAGCCTGGAGTGTCTCATTTATGTTGGCTAAACACATCTCATGTAATTACATTAAGAACTAAAGTTATGGAGATAATAGTTTTATGTTTTAGGGGGGAGGAATATCAATGTTAAAATCTCTGGAAAGCAGGGCTAGTAAGTAGAACATTCATTAGGAAGGTGGCAAGTATAAAATAGAAATCTGCCCATCTTGGGCTAGGTGGGCTTTGGGTACCTTTGGTTTTTTTCCTGTATGCATCTGTGAAATCATTGGCCACTGAATAGCAAATGTGCTGATTTAGCTGTGTTAGCAGTGTCCTGTGACCTTTTTTTTCAGGCTTAGCCTCTTGGCAACCTTGTACTCAGAACTGTATTATTTAGTCAGCATTTTTCCTGTTCTTACTTTGTGCACGGAACAAGATGACTTGAAGTTAAGTTATTGGTAAATTTTTACTGTAGTAAATCATTCTAAAAAGTCCCCAAAGCAAACTCCATCCTGATAACCTACTTTGGGAGAAAAAGGAAAGGAAAATACCTAATTTTCATTGATGACTGCAGAAACATTCTTACTGAAATTATGGTTTACAGAGCGAAGAACCCTTTGCCTGGGTCTTGATGCAGGCCCTTCTGGCTAAATCAATTAGTTTAGTATCTCAAGGAAATGCAAATACAGAAGTGTCATGAGCAAGTGAAAGAAAACAAACAAACAAAAAACGCACCACAAAAAACCACCCAAAAAGCCCATGCAGTTACTTAGTGTTATGTCTTGCAGGACCTTATGTTTATGTGGAGAGGAAATACAAGAATAAATTCTGATTAATTTACTTACTTTTTTTTTCCTCTCACTTGTACATGCAGAATTCAGTTTAAAAACATGTATGGAAGTTTAAACTGTGTAAATGTATTTGTGATCTTTTTGAGCAGATACTGTGCTGGTTGTTTGAAATTTAGATATCCCTGTGAGTTTAGGTAACAATTTAGGTGGTTTGCTTTTTGATAGTGGCAGATTTGTAACAAAAATAACAGTGAAAGTAGCTGTCTGTAATGGAAGACCATTAAGAGGAAATACAGATTAGCATGTGGACTGTAACGTTATTTCAATATCTGCAGGAGTTTTCCATACTTCTCTGTGTGACAATATAAATCCTGGTTTTGTTGCCACTCTTTTATATGGCTAAAAGATTAGATCAAGAACATGAGAAATAGTGGATATTGTCATTATGATCATAAACTAAACAATTTTAAGCAGTCCAGTAAAGTAGACTAAAACATTGGTTTGCCTTCCTGATGATCTCTTCAAGAGGAGTCCTTGCATGTGCGGCAGAATAATTATGGTTAACACTTACTTTGTGAGTATTAAAAGTAGCCAGGCCTCAGACCTAGGGTAAATCAGTTGCGTTGTTTTGATGCGCTGTGCATAACTTATACCTGCGTAGAGGAGAAATTTAATTTATGGGATGATGTCCTATATACATTTTCAAACTGACAAGACACAAGGATAGACTAAGAAAATAATTTGCTGCAAAATAGTCCCTTCAAGTGTTTTATGAATGAGAGGAGGTTTTGAACAGAGAAAATGCCTGTCAGATGGTTGGCAAACTTGCTTGTGTGGCATGAATCTTTTTGTGAATCAGGCTTTCTGTTTGATATTCTAAGTTTTCTGTTTAAAATTCTAAGACTCTACAATATGCAGGCACAATGCTCTTGAATAATTTTTAAGGTTCATATGTCAATAGTAACGGGGATTTAAATAGTTGTATAGTGGTTTTGCATGAGAGAGTGTCTAACAGTAGTCAGTGTGCACGCACAAACTGCCTTTTTTCTTTTCATGAATTTATGATAAGCCTTCAGTCACAGTCATTAAAGGAAGACCTCTGCTGACAATTTTCTATGAAGAAACACAAAGCAGAGCTAGTGATCAGTTTGCACGATGTGATTTTGAAGTTTCTAAGCTTCCAAAATGTATTCTGTATTTTAAAGCTGGATGTAATATAAAGAGAAATTGGAGAAGCCATATGTAGTGAAATTTATTCCATCTGACAAAATTTAAAAAACCAAGTTCTGTGCAGGAGAATTCCAGATTTCCATCTTTCTGGGTGCCAGATGTTAATTTAAGTAGGAACACATGGATATCGGACACACTCAATGTTTCTGTGCATTTTAAATACCCTAGTCTTCAATTACTAGTGACCTTGTAATTATTTTTAAAAAGATGTATAACTTATGTAATGCTGCAGATCATGTAACAGATTTTTGTGTACTGATGTTTAGAATGACATTTTGTGGATTGAAATTTGAATCGAATTCACTCCTTTGGTACAAAGGAAAGACGTGTTGTATTCAGAGTCTGACTTCTGGCCGTGAATGTTATCCCTTCTGCCTGACAAAACAGGTGTGGAATTTGAGCTGGGAGATGGGGTTTGGTTTTCTGCTCCGTGGTCTGTACCCAGGAAGGCACTGAGCCTCTTCTGTCCCCTTCCTCACTGCGGCAGCGATCTGAGCTGGGTTCAGGGCTCCCTCAACTGCTTTGCACAGTGGTGGTGGCTGGTGTGAGTCAGTGCCAGGAGACCTGTCCCACTTTCTGATGCCTTCCTAGACTCCAGCTCTCCAGTGATTCCCTTGCTGCCATGGCTGCTCGTCAGTGGTCAGTGATGGAAGACTAAATGTTGCCTATTGTTAAGATAGAAAGGTGCAGCTTGTGTATGTTGGTTTTGTTTGTTTGGAGTACTTTGTGACAGTAGTCAGATTCTGCATTTGACTGGATTCTTCTGGTGAACTTTAACGTAAAGAACATGTGGTGTTTTTACAATATCATTGGTTTTATGTAACATGCTGTTGCTAATATACTTTAGGTTTAAGATGACCTAAGTAAGAGCTGGATGGGTGAAGAAGAAAAATAATGTAGGTGGAGCAGTGTTGGGCCTTGTGATCTTAACTGGGACTAGCAAAAGGCATTCAAAAGACTCGCTGCTCAACTGGAAATGTAGGTTATATCTTGTCTTTCCTAGACTTGTATCATTCGTTTAAGTTGGTTGGAGTTCCTGTCTGTATAAAGAGTTCAGTAATTAATGAAATAGGCCCCTTCTTTCCTAACTTCCTTAAACAGGAAAAGTAGAGTTCATCTCATATACTGTGTAGCCATCTCTCTTCTTAAGGCAGATCTTAGGCTTAGACTCCTTCAAATCTTAATGAAGATTCATAGTTGTATCCCAAGTGCCTCTTAATTTTTTTTTTTTTTTTTGGCCATATATGTCAGGATTAGGTGAACTGCACCCTGGAAATAGTGTGTTTCTACTCTTCGTTTCCAAAGGTGATTTAGATGACTAACTCGGGTATCTATGCATAGATATCGGTATTTGGTCAGATAAGGCACTACAAGAACAGAACAAATGTATCGGCTTTGCCGGTCAGGGTTGTTATTGAGGATAAAAACTGTTTAAGATGACTGAGGAATCTCAGATGTTTCACTGAGGATGCAACTTCTGGCTGAATTTGTGTGTTGCTAAATTTGAGTCTCTTTAAAAAGTATACGTACATGTGCATACCCTCTCTACAGGATTATTCTCCAGAAGAATCTCCAGTTTGTGGAGAATGATTGATTTTTTTTTTTTTTTTTTTTTTTAATTAAAGTACTCCTTTAACTTCCTGGAGTGCTTTCTTTTGTCAAGTATCTGATTTTGAAGAATATATCTGCCTGTTTATTCTATCCTACTGGATTTATCCCAAAATGAATGATGAAAAATGACAAGATGAAGTGTTAAATGTGCCTTCTATTGCAAAATATCCACTATATTGTAAGTATCGATCTTGCAAGATTTTGTTTGAAAATATTTGCAGTTGATTTAAGATGAAAAACCTTTAGTATGTAATTAATAAAGGATATGTAAGCTTCTGTTTGGTTAAGAAATAGCTTGCCTGCAATTAGCATCGATAGATGAATGAAAGCCCAGGGTCTTTAAAATCTCCTGATGACTCAAAGTAGTGGGAGAAAAGATACTAAATGTACCCAAAGAATAGTTAAACCTTTTCCAGGGCTGTGGGTGTACCTTATGCATTTTATAGTTTTTATGTTATAATATTCCAAATGCTTACTTTTTTTTAATAGACTGCCCATTATCATTTGGGAGGGATGAAGAGGAAAGGAGACTGGCTTTTTCAAATGTGAAAACAATAAATTGGAGGAAAACACCATTACACTGTATTTCTGTATTCTCCTACTCCTAATGCTTGTGTACTCTGTTATCTTGAGATTGGATTCATTTGACCGGCTGCTTCAGCGGAAAGGCATACAGGGCAAACAAAGGCTGTTTCTTTGCAGTATGAGGGATCAATAAAACTATTAATTTAAATGTAAAACATACTTACTGTAACTGGAGTGTGAAGTACATATATGTGTATACACCTAACAGCTAAACAAAAAATTCAAATTCAGAATTTGTCTGTTGCAACAAAGCTGCAATCTCCCCTCTGACTGTCAAATGGAGCATTCTGATTTTGTGAAAGTGTATTACCAAAATACTCAGCTTCTGAAATGGACAAAAAGGGTAAATACTTGCTGAGGACTCAGTCTTCACAGCAAATTTGAAACTTTCCTCTGGTTTCGGTAAAGATGATCCACCTGATATAACTGGAATTGTAGAGAGCTAATGGTCCTTAGCTCTTCTGAAACATGGTAAGCTCTTGTTATAGAGGCTTTGCTATCTTATGGTTGTTTGGACACAACGGTACTTTTGTGACTATAGTAGGTATAAGTTAGCAACTAAGGAAATTACAGAAAGAAAGGGACAGATATTGCCTTGTTTTTCTGAAATCAAAGCAAACACAAGACTCATATTAAGATTATATGAAATCTGTAAAGAATGCTCTTTGATTAATTAGAGAGTGCTCTGGTCTCCAGTTGCTTCTACTTTATAGGAGGTTCTCTGTACAGGTGGTTAAGTCTTGCTCTATCAGTTCTGAACATATTGATACTGAGAATCCTATACGGGGGGGAATATAGTGATACTTACTCTTTCTGGTTTTCAGGCACTGCTATCCTGTCTTTTATATTGGCTGCATCTGAGGTACGTAAGGGGTATCTTTCCAAATCAGGGATTAATTTCTTTATTCTTCCTCAGATTGTTATTACTTACAGCTTTTAAAAGAAAAGTTGACATGACTCCTTAGCATCTGACTAGGAATTCCAGATCTTGAGGCTAATAGTTAGGGCGTAGCGTTTAGATGGAGGGATGTCCTATCTTGTATCCTTTGCAGTTGGTTGCTTGATGGTTATATTTATGGTTCCACTTCCTGACCTTACTACGTATTTGAGTTTTCAAATGTTGAAATCCTTCATTCCTTCTGCTGCTTCTGTGTTCAAGCTCCTGGGTAGCTGTTGAGATTTAAAGAGTAAAGCAGCCCTGTGATGTCTGCAAGTTCTCAGCAACACGAAGTTTCTGCACAGCACTATCGGTTTCTTGAGCTTGTTTCTGCTGCCCTTTTGTTGTTGCACCACCTTGATACTATAGTCCTACTTCCTTATCTGATAGTAAGGCCTCCTAAAAAAGCTTTTGACTCATTCTTGAGATGTTGGACTTACTAGTCAAAGTTGTGCAGGACACGTATTGTGACGTGTTGCATTCTTATCTGAGTTTAGCAATGTAATCAACTTCTTGTCTGTGAAGCTTTCATGATCACCATTGTGTCCCCATCTTGTTAACAGCTGTCCCATAATGAACAAAACATTTAAGTTGAAAGATGAAGAAAAACCTGCTTATCAGAATCTTTGTGGAAGAAAAGGGTTGCTAATTTCCTGCTTAGGCTTACTAACTATCAGGCTCTCCTGGGGCAAAAAAGCTTAGGGGAAAAATATTAGGCAAAACTATTGGGAAAAGAATGCTGTTGGGCATTTCTGGCAAGTTACTGCAAAAAGTAATGAGAGAAAAAGCTTGAGAATTTAGGGCCAGCAGGTAGCACAGATGTCCTTACAGACTGTGTATGCTGCTGCAAGTTTGGTGGTAATCAGTTTGACTTTCAGCCATGTATATTAAGGGCAATAGAGCTTGTTCATTTTTGGTGACTGATTTGTTTTTAATGTTCATTATCTTTTCAGCCATGTGTAGTCTCGCAGTAAAGAACAAATCAGGTGAAGCATGCATCTTAAAGGGATTTGTCCTGTTTCTTTGTTTGTTATATCAAAGAGTATATGAATTACTGAGGAGGAACTAAACTTTGTAGGTGAAGACGACCTTAAAAATTCATCCCTACAAGCAGACTTTTGCTTTAACGATTAAGTGAATTCAGTAAATACCCTTGTCTTATTTCATTTGATTATTTTATAAGAGGAGAAGTCTGAGCTGGGAGGAATAGAAGAATGGCTCTTCTAATACTGAGGACTTGATTCTTGTTTCTTTTCTCTGGGGAAATTTGAAATGCGGATAGTGCTTGCTATGGACCTGAGAAAATTTGGCTTATTCATCAACATGATAATCTTCAGTTCAGGAAATGCATTTCCATATTTCAATCCACCAAGCTCATAGAAAATTTCTAGGATTTCGAGGTGGGGGTGAAGAGAATGTCACATTTCTGATTCAAAGTCCTACTGGTCATGTTGTGAAGATTTACAAGCTATTGATAAAATGTTTTGTGGTAATGAATGAAGAATTAATAATGTAAAGAGTACTAGCATGACTGAGGAAGTTTATCCCTGCATGTCAGGGAGCATTCATCATCTGTTCCTCAGCCCAGAGGGGCTCTGTGCCAGCAGGGAAAAATCTCTGCAGTGCCAAACCAGGACTTCAATGGGCTCTATGACAGGCTGCAACAGCGTTCTTTCTTCAGACCATATTAATGGTTATGACACATCTCATAAGTTATAAAACTCTTGTTGTATCTATCTGTGCTGTTATCCAAGGTTATTAGGCCTTATTGTTCAGTGTGTGACTTCTTTGTCCCTCAATACGTCATGTTTCTTTTTTAATCTGTGGTTGTCTGAGGCCATTATACATGTACCAAATGTATTCCTTGTTAGCATGTTGGTTAGGATGCCTCTAGATACCTTTTTATATCTAACTATATAGATGAAGGAAATCAAATAAAGTACACAAAGATTGGAGGGAGCAGTTGATAGACTGGAGGGTAGGTCTGCTATTCAGAAAGACCTCAGCAAGGTAGAGGAAAGGAGTGGTAGAAAGCTCCTGAAGTTTAACCAAGACAAATGTGAAGACTTCCTCTGAAAAGGAACAACCCCATGCAGCTGTGCTGGCAGACAGGGACCTTTGTGTCCTGGTGAACAGCAAATGGACCATTGGTCAGCAGTGTGCCTGTGCAGCAGTGAAAACTGGCAGTGTATTGGGCTGTATTAGCAAGAGCATAGCTGACAAGTTGAGGGAAGAGGTGACTACCCTGTATTTAGCTGTCATGAGGCTAAGTCTGGAGTGTTGAGACCAATTTGGGGCCCTGCCGGTAAAAGAAAGACGTTACCTAAATGAAGGACATGCAGCTAAAGGCAACTGGTACGGAGTACGTGGAGTTCAAGGAGAGGATGAGGGCTGTGGCCTTCTTCAGGCTAAGAAGGCTCATGGAGGACCTAATTGCTGTCTTCAGTTACCTGGTAGATTATAGAGTTCAGTCAATAGGTATAGGTGTGGTGTTTTGTTTTTAGGTGCACAATAGAAAGCGATGGTGATTGAAAGATGTAGCAATGCAAATGACATGCGCTGAGGGTTAAGCATGGGAATGGGTTGCCCAGAAAGGTTGTGTTACTTCCATCCTCCATTCTCATTCAAAGTGGAGAGGATCAGGAGTATTGGTTATAAAGTAGTTACAACTTGTTTTGGGTGGAACAGTGTCATCAAATTATTCCCTTTTTAGTGTTTTTGCCATAGCTGTGTTATGTTACAGCCTCTTGTAGGTGAACTGTGTGTTGATCCTTGGGTTTTTTAGAGAGGGCAGATGGGGTACAGAGGCTTGAAATATGTCTCCAGTAGAACTGACTGTTTACTTGTTTGGTACGGTATTGCTATTTTGTCTTTTCTGTGATGTTCACACAGAATTCTATTTGGAGGACTTTGCTGTCAACATTGTATTTCTCTGCACAGTGGCATTAGTCATGGTGGTGTGTGTGTTCCCCTGGCCTGATTTTACCCGCAGCAGTTAGGCTGTGGCTGTTTCTAAACTAATCTGTAAGTAGTTGCTTAGCATCTGAAGTGTGATATCAAGGTGCAGCTGCTGTGTGTGTGCGAGAGCGACCAGACCAATTAGGTGAGCAAGTATAGTATCTTTTGTGGTATAGCTGCATTTTAATTTGCCTTTACATCATACTTAGAGCTTGTAGTCCATCCTCTGATTAATGTTTACTGGCCTTTTTGCTGTCTGTCACCTGATAGGCTCTGGCATAGAGGAGGAGACATTCCTGTAAATCATCAAGTGCATATTCTTATCTTGCACTTCTGTATCTCGTCCTATTTCCAGTTTTCACATTCAGTAGTACTTTTTTTCAAGTTGTCTCTAAGGTGTTTTGAAGTTGTCTTGCTTTGAAGTCTCTCTTATCGTTATAAGAAACTTAGCGACTGATTTACTCCTATTTCCCTCTGTCACTGAGGATGCTGAATGCAATCACTGTCAGGAGTGGTCCCTAAGCAACTCCATTGCTGATTTCGTTTCAGTCTGATAATTGGGATCAAAAGGATGGCTGGCCTTTTCATCTGGACCTGGGCAGCACAGGTTGAAACCTAAATCTGGTATAACATAAAAATATAGCATGAGTGCTTGGTGGTTTTGATACAGTTTGATTTTGATGCACATCTAGAACTGTGATACCCCTGTGGGATGCATAGATAGCTTGCAGCTAATCTCTACTAGTGTCTGTATTGGGTGTGTATTTAACATGAGAGTTAGAATGATCAATTGCTTTTACTTCAGCCAGTTATGAACCAGCTTTATCCAGCTTTGGCCCTTGCAATTAGTGAGCTGTACATATCTTTGTAACTGCTTTTCAGTTTTCCTAATGTCCTTAAAGTTTAAAATGAAATGCAATTGAAGAGGACAAAGGAGAGTTAATCACAGTACCGTTTGCTTGTTGGTTCATGTTCAGTGTTCTCTGTCCCTCTGAGGCTGAATTGTGCTTCACTGGCAGTGGAGCATGGTAATGCTTCTTTATTTGCTGTTCTGATATACAGCTGGTCTCATGAAATTATACTGCAGTAAATGAAAGAAAATGTGAATGTAGTCATACCTGAACATGTGTACTGAAATACTTTGATTTAGCTATTGGTAATTTGTGGCTAGTCTTGCATGCCAACTTTATACCATTGAACTGTAGAGGATGTTGAAAGGACGTCATCTGCAGTGAAGTCAAAGTTGTCCATTAAGAGGCTATTCTGCACAGAGTATGTGCAAGTAGGAGAGCTGTGTCTTTCCTAGATTTCAAGACAATACTTTAGCAGTAATATTATTGAAACTGTGATCGTGAGAATCTGTTATTCCCATTTCATGAGTCCAAATATATTAATGTATTCAGAAGTCCCAGTGTGAATAGCACTTGATTTTGTGTACTTGTTCCTGTTCCTCTGAAAGAATATTCAAGAGGTGAATCTAAGATTTAGGCTTTAAACTTTTCTCAATTAAAATTTAAAGAAACCCCAAACTATGGGAAAATACTTTATTAATGGGCTTTTATTCTTTTGAATATTTTTGTATAGTGGGATGTGTTAATTCTAGAATTAACAATAATTAATTGTTAATTATCCATAGCACCTTTGACTTCTCCAATTTGTTGTTTGTCAGCATCTAATTTATAATGACTACTGATTCCAGTCTTCTCACTTTCAGGAATGCAGCCTAAAAATGCAAGCTAGAACATGATGAATGAGTGAAAGCCTAAAGGCAGGATGTGGCTTTGATGGCAGATATTGTCCGAAGAATAGCTGACTTTAAAAGCATTGACCATTGCCACCTTTTATGCTGTAAGAGTAAACAGGCCAAGCAGACGTTTGTCTGTGGCCACACTGTGCTTTGCATTACGATCAGCAGCGTGTAGTGGTTTAGTCCAGACTAAGTTATTTCCTTAACGCATGTCTGCAGCTTGTGGCTGAACAGCCTCGATTTTCTTTCTAGATGAGAGTTTAGCTGTTATCTTTCTGTTTGGCTCCTGGGATTCTTGGAGTCCCATAGTACCTTAACCTGGAAGCAAGTCTTTGACTGGTCACTTAAGGGGAGTGCTGTGATGGACACCAGAGAGTTCAGCTTTCCTTTGTTGTATGCTGGGCTAGGTAACTGGTGACATTAGAATCATAGAATGGAATCATAGAATCGTTTAGGTTGGAAAAGACCTTTAAGATTATCAAGTCCAACTGTTAACCTAGCACTGCCAAGTCCACCACTAAACCATGTCCCTAAGCACCACATCTACATGTCTTTCAAATACCTCCAGGGATGGTGACTCAACCACTTCCCTGGGCAGCCTGTTCCAATGCTTGACAGCCCTTTTGGTGAAGAAATTTTTCCTAATATCCAATCTAAACCTCCCCTGGCGCAACTTGAGGCCATTTCCTCTTGTCTTATCGCTTGTTACTTGGAAGAAGAGTCCAACACCTGCTTCACTACAACCTCCTTTCAGGTAGTTGTAGAGAGCGATAAGGTCTCCCCTCAGCCTCCTCTTCTCCATGCTAAACAGCCCCAGTTCCCTCAGCTGCTCCTCAGAAGACTTGTTCTCGAGACCCTTCACCAGCCTCATTGCCCTTCTCTGGACACGCTCCAGCACCTCAGTGTCCTTCTTGTACTGAGGGGCCCAAAACTGAACACANGCCTTGTTGAACCTCATACGGTTGGCCTTGGCCCATCGATCCAGCCTGTCCAGATCCCTCTGTGGAGCCTTCCTACCCTCAAGCACATCAACACTCCTGCCCAAGTTGGTGTCATCTGCAAACTTACTGAGGGTGCACTCAATCCCCTCATCCAGCTCATTGATAAAGGTATTAAACAGAACTGGATAAAGATATTATACAGAATATTATCCTCATTTAAAAAGGCTGCTAAGTTAGGTCTTGAGTTTTCTTCCATCATCTCCTATGTTCCTCCTGCATTGCAGCTGCGGCTGTGCAGGAAGCTGTATCTAGCAAACTGAACTGTGTTTTAGGAGGTGGGGGGGTGGAGGAGAGGAGGAACAGCAGAGGAGAGAAACACATTCCTGAGAGTCCTTGTTACAGAGCATGAAGAGTATGGGAGGCTGCTCATTTATAAAAGTTGTCCTCCACCCTTAAGCAGCTGTTCTGGTTTTATGCGTTGCCATGCAATGTTTGAATATCTAGAGAAGCCACAGATGTTTGATTCATATACTGAGGCAGATTTGATCCTTATTGCTAATGCCAGAGCCTTCTGGCTAAGATTACCCTGTCGCAAACCCTGCCCCCAGCTCCCACTTCACTAAGGAGCAACACTTTTGGTACGTCAGGTCTGGCACTTGGTCCTCAGCTGTTTTATGACCACTTCCTGTGTTTATAGCTGGAAATTGGGTCTTGGCTGTGGACATGAGATGTACTTGGAATTATGGCAATTTTCTGTGGACTTTAAGTAATTCCTGACACAGATGTTTTAGAGAGAGAAATGCACCTTTGTATTCTGTGGCTTCAAAAAGTATTAAATTAAGAAAAACAAGGATAGCATTAACATAGCGCAGCTCAGATCAGCTGTTCTTAAAGTGTTCCTTAACCTAGTATGAAAATAATTTTTCTGACTAGATCATGTTAATACATTATTAGATATATGTATCTGTATTCTGATAGTCTGAGGGCATCCTCTCCATTGTTTTTATGCTTGTAATCCAGTGTTCGTCTAATACTGTGAATATGTTTGCATGAGAATAACCTTTCTACTAGTTTTTATATGATGGAAACAGTGAAAGTAGCCAGTTCTATGCAACGAAACAAGGAGTTGAAATGGGATTTGACTGGAACCTAACAGCTGTTTGATCCATATCCAGCTGCAGGGCCCAGATGTGCCTTCCCTCTATCATGTGGCGGTGATGGGAAATAGCCTAGAAAACCAGCCTGGTGCTTCAGGGGCCTGCGGTCATTCAAAGATGATTTGCAGTGAATCAGGTGGTGGAGGGGCTCTATGTCTCCCTTCTCCCATGATATATCTTTCTGCTTTGCTTTATACTTCTTTCTTAACCTGCCCCTCATCTTTTCAGTCTTTTGATGTTCTGTTGTTATTTCTCTTTCACTTGAACTTATTCTGTCTTAAAATTTTCCCCTTGGAATAGAGCTTTAATTACTGAGCAGACATGTTGTCTTCTTTCTGCCTGGTCTAACTGCCTTTATCGCTCTTCTTCATTTTGAATCTTAGACTTTTTAGCTCATTAAGTCCTGTGGAGCTAGAACTCTTTGCTAGTTAAAGACACTAAAAAAACCCCCCATATTCTTTTCAGATCTTGCTGCAGTTCTGTAAACAAGCTACTTAATCATGCTTTTATGTTAATGCCAAAGAAACAAATAAAATTGGTTGCACTGTGATTATAAACAAACAAATACAAAATTGCAGTCTAAATATTGAGATACTTTTCCTTCCTTTGGGTTTTTTTGTTTGTTTGTTTTGTTTGTTTGGTTTTTTTGTTTTTCCGTAATGCTCTCTGAAACAAGATTTAACTCTAGAGACTTAAATGAAAGTTAATCATTTATGGAAGAAAATAAAGAAAGTAAAAGAGGAACTTATGTTGCCTGAAGTCCTTTACGGTCTGAAGCTAGAGAAGAGGCAGAAGCCAAAATGTAACTGCGCAGGAATGTGCTTAGATATAAAACCTAGGATGTAACTGTGGGAATGCCTTTAGATACAAAAACTGGAATGCAACTATGTGTTAGTGAAATCTACAAAAAGCTGGGAATGTCATGCTCAGTGTTTGAGAACTGCAGGCAATTGGCAGTGTTTTTCAGAACTATTCTCGTAAAAACTGCTTTTCCTGAGTTTGGGGCCTGATCCAGTCTTTTTTTATTTTTTGTTCTTGGCTTGAACTCATGTGAACTAGAATAGAATTAGCAAGAGACAGTAAAGCTGTGGTTCTGTGTACTCTCCCCTCAGTGGTAAAGCTGACTTAAGAAATTCCTTCTCCAAATCATACTTCCCTTCCTGTCTCACTTTTTCCAGGAAGAGTTTTTTGTAGGAGTGAAATGTATCTGATCCAATTTTCCAAAAGCGTTACAGAAAACTTCCTATTACTTTTTTTTTTTTTCCCAAGGCGGACTACTACTGGTGAACAGTGGGGCTCCGTGAACAGTTATGCCGGAATGACTGAAAGAATGAGGCACCCTGTGATGGGAGCAAGGGATGGGAATACAGCTGTTCCTACCAACCTCTATGTAATGTGAAATCCCAGCCTCGTTGAATAGATTTTTGTAGTGTAGCATTCGTTGCCAGAAATTAGTACACTCAAGCTCTCAAGGCAATAGCCTGATGAAACAGCAATGTTTATGAACTGACTGAACAAAGCGTCCTCCTTTCTCGGTCTTTTCCTATTTTTTCAGGTAGCAATAAGCAAGGAAGGAGGTGTCAAAGGAAACATCAGCTCTCAAGCAAAAAAAGTTATGCTTTAGAAATGCTTCATGAAAGCAACTTTTACTAGCAAGTAAAATTTGACTGGCCTGAAAGTTGCAAGCAGTCTAGGCTAGAGGCAAATGATATAAACAAGTGTGCCATGCGAACTTACTGCTAAGTCAGTTGACTCATGGCAAATGCTACATTTTTCATAATCTCATTGCGAAGTCATTCATTAAATAGCTGTAGGTTTGTAGGTTTGAGCCAGGAGAGTCACCAAAAGAATTACTTAAGAAATTTCACTCAGACTTTTAGTTTCTTTCCTTTGTGATTACCTTCAAACATGTAGATGATTGGCTATACAAGAATAGAGGAAATCTATTTCAATTTGACAAACATTAGGATTAATAAAATTTCATCTCGAATCTTTATTACTAAGTTATATGTTTTATCAGTGATGTAGCTTTTCTTTTTACTGTCATTTTCTGCAATTCTTGTGGTTCTCTAAAATCTATGCTGTTTTATACTTGAAATTTAAGTGAAACTGTGATGGCAATAAATGGGTTAAATTAACGTGTCCCTGCCCCATCCCCCAGTCCCAGGGTATTTATGTGTAAAATTTTACAGGAAAACATTTTTTAACCATGCAGGGCAGCTTTAGAAGAAGTAGAAGGAGATGTGACAGAACTGGAACTGAAACTTGACAAGGTAAGCTTTTTAATTCAACAATGTCTATACTGAAAAATATAAAAAGATGTGTTTAGGTTTTGTTTTAAAGTTCATAGCTGGGAAGTGGCAGTGGCCGCTGACCAAGTGTTCTGCTCTTGCAGAGGGAACGAATCTGGGTCGAGTGCACAGCTGGGTGCCAGAGACCCAAGCTTGAGTAACAACGGCAGCAACAGCCAGTGTGAACTCGCTTTCTCCCCCAGCTGTGAGGGTTTGGATTGTGCAATACCCTCCGGCCCCTGTGGCCCCCTCGCACTCATGTGACTCAGCCCGACAGTGGGAGCCGCATGCAAACTAATTCAGCTTTCATGTGAGTTAAAAGCCAGGGGTTGGCCATCCCTGCATTGAAAGCTTATGTTTTGTGACAACTGCATACTGTGAGGACATCTGGACACTCTTTGTTTTAGAGATTTCAAGTCAATGCTTTCTGTCTTTGGTAGTCTGTGGCACAGTCACAGCAAGATGGGTATATATATCCTTCACTTCCATCTGGAGGACTTAACTACCATAAAATTCACCGTGCTTTTTGTCATGCTTTGTGCATGTATATAAAAGGTTATATGTAGCATCTTATCAAAGCCTTACAATCCATTTATTGGTTTCCTAACCAGTAGTATGTCGAGGCTTTTGTTCTTTTTTTGCTAGTATTTTGAGAGTAGCTTATTTTTGTTTTACAGCTGTAGAAAGTCTCCTTTCCTTAGCATTTTATGCTAAATGTTTAAAATTATTTTTTGCCTGTGTTTTAATGTGGTAGGCAGATGTCATTTGTTCATCTCCATAGCTGCTTTTTGAATACAAACTTTTTTGTTCGCGCAGCTGTGAGTTGACTGCAGAAAAATAAAGACAAAGTCAGTGTCAAGTGTAATGTTAAGTCTGAAGCCTTTTTGTTGCTTCTTGTAATAATATTTCTAGCTTTTGTAGTTACTGATGTAACCATTTGCTCTTTCGAAATAAATTTAAGACACTTAATTTTGATTTGCTGTGAATTTTGGTGAAACTGATGGGTATAAGACACATTTTTACTGTAGGGGTGATGAATCTGGTTTGGTAGATTAAACCGTGTAAGTATTTAAAGGATTTGAAAAATCTATCTTCGAAGTTTGTATTTTCCACCAATCTAAAAGGGTCATTTTTGGAGAAAAGAATTCTCAAATTCCTTAAGGGGCATTATTCAGGGCCTTGTCCCCAGCCTCTTGCAGGAGGCCAGTACCAAATATGCCATTCTATCATGTAAAAGCTATAAATGTAGTATTGCTCTTTGCCCTGAGACAGTATCCTAGTACTCTTTAAAACAAAAACACCCAAACCCATTTGGTCCCCTGACAAGAAAGCAAGTACATAAAATAAGTATTTAAGTAGTTTAATTCTCATGTGAAGTGTAAGTGATCTAGTGTAATGCTTAAGTTGAAAGCCAGGCTTCTTGTGTGAGCTGAAGTAACTATGGCCTGAGGGTAATGATTTGTCTAGACTTGGTTGGTAACTTTTTCTGCTCAGTTATTCATACTAAACTTAATTTTATTGTCCCACAATTGTGACTTTGGGCTACATTATCTGCATTTTTTTCCCCTCTGGAAGAAAGGACACTGGGTTCAGGATTGTGAGCCATAAGCAAAAGTGAAGGAAAAAAAAGGATCGTGTTGGTAGTGATTTTTCTGTCCATTGTTCAAGCAACTAGGCCATTCATCAGAATGTGGGAGATGATGCTCGGATTTCTTCTTTTCCGAAGAGGATCTGAGTCAACGTAAAAATTACTGGGTAAATAAGGCAGGAAGGTCACTTGGGTGGTTTTCTTGCCCCAACATAGAATCAAGTACTTCTATATTGTTGTTCGTGAAAATTTGTCTAACACGCTTGAAAAATCCTTCAGAGACGAAGGTTCAATCTTCTGATTTTTATTTTCAGTTTGGTTTCGGGTGGGGGAACTCAATATGCCCTCTCTCAAGAGAGTATCTTTGTGATCACACTAATCATTCTTTCTTTCATTAATGGCCCAGTGCATAAATGGTTCAAAAAGTGGGAAGACATCCATCACAAGATACTGATGGCCTTCATATCAGACTCTGTAGCACCATGATAGCTAAGGTGCTGACCTAAGCAGTGAGTGGTAGGGATGGAAACCCATCAGAAAAAGACTAGTTTGTTGCATGAGTGAAAACATGATTGATTTCGCCTTCTGAGATGTAACCATCTCTCTTCAGTTGTGCTTTGTGCAGATAGCCTTTTGCTTTCCTGTGCCTGTATTCTGAGTGTCTCAAGATGAAACAACTGGTGTGGGTTTCTTTGGGAACTTTTTGGCTCGGAAACCACAAAACACTTGTAATTTGCTTGGGTTCTAACCAGTGATGTTTTAGTTGCTGCGCTTTTTGCCCTCATACAGCCCTCTCTTGAAATACGTGCAAAATCCCAGTTAACAATAAAACAAATAAAAAATAATTTTTAAAAAGTTATAAAGAGTAGTAACCTTCTCAATGGCATATCAGTTGACCTGGAGTAGTATTTTGATAGCTATCACTATACAATAGAAAGCTTTTCATAGGTTGTGGGACTCTAAATTTAGAATTTAACTTTTGAAATCTTTGTTTCTTAGACCTAACTAAGCTCAGTGTGTTTCATGTTTATATGGTTGTGTAAAAAAAAAAACCAAACAAAAAACCTTCCACTTTGTAATTTTTTCCTCTTTTTAGCTGGTAAAGCTTTGCATTGCAATGATTGACACTGGGAAAGCATTCTGTACAGCCAACAAACAGTTCATGAATGGAATTCGAGACCTTGCACAATATTCCTGTAAAGATGCATTGGTTGAGGTAAGCTCTTTAAGATGTGAAAATAGGAGAAAAGCATAACTTAAAAAACGTAAAATGTAACAGTTGGCAAGAGATGTAGTTGAAGTTTATAACATTATTTGCCTTTTTGCTCGTTTTTCTTTGAGATGTCTTAAGAGTGAGCTTTTTCAACTGTGGTGCCCTGCAAGTGTCTGTGCTGTGTAGTTTCAGCTTTAATCTGCAATGGCAAGGGTTTTCCAAATTCCAGAAAATATGTATTAGCTTAAGAATAGTCATCTTGGGAGGACTGGAGAAAGTCAGGTTGAAGCTGTGAACAGCTGCCCTGTTTACTTAGCTAAATAAAGGGGTTCTAGTCATGAGATCCTAAGAGCCAGTTCTCTGCAACTAAATTCCCTGAACTGATCTCTTGGGTCCTGGAACTGGCACTCTCTAATACGTAGAAATTTAAATTTTTGAATGTACAGAGCCCACTTTGATGGTGTAACCTCAGACTGATGTTGTGTTAGGCTAATTTGGAACACCTAATATTTCCTATGTTACTTTGAAATGACGTATGAAATTGTGTAATATGCAGGTATAATTTTGTGCACATCTCTGTGTATATCATCTATATTGAATGCATGTTATGTAATAGAACATCAATTGCATGTATGCATCGTCACACACTAGTTGACATAGATAATGCCTGTGAACTTCAGTATAGTCTGTGTGCAACTGAAACTGTTGTCTGGAAATTTACTTGCTAGAAATGTAGTGTGATGGCAAACTAGTAAAACTTATGTTCTTTGATTCCAAGTAGGTTTTTGTTACACTTGCTGTATAAGCAATAAGCAGTTATCCAAATATATTAGGGATCATTGTTTTCTAACTGTGTTTGATTGAGACATTGATTCTACAGATTGATGTCGATGTTGCTAAGCATATCAGCTGTGAGGCAGTAGTTCCTGCAGTAAATGTGTGTGTAGTGATGATTGATTACAACATGTTAACCAGGTTTTTGGAGTTACGAGTATTAAACATTAATAAATATTAAGTAGTGTAGTATTCAATATTGTAAATTAATATGTTAAATCATGTGAACTTCCCATAGTTTAGTCAACTGAATTTGAATTTTTCCTGCTCTGCTTCAGTTTAGTCCTTTATATATAGGTAGGTAGTAGTAACATTTTTGTTGCTTGTAGCTTTAATAGATTTGCGTGATATTAGCCCCATGTTCTCCTTCTAGCATAATGACTTTAGTTTAATAATCATGCTAAGGAAAATCAATTCCCAATTTCTTTACCGAAAAGCTGTAAACCTCTGAAACGTTGCTTTCGTGCTGTGTATTTGGTAGGGCTTGACTTAAACCACTTTGGTTTTCTCTTTACAGACCAGCTTGACGAAGTTCTCTGACACCTTACAGGAAATGATCAATTATCACACTGTAAGTATTTCTAGCTGAAACATGACACTGATCGCTTACCTCCAGTTATATTTGATAACAGAATGATGCTAAAGCTTTTCTTGTTAATAGTATTTGCAAAGTCATGGTTTAAGTGGTATTAAATACCTCTCATTTTGTACTTGTAAATATTTTATTTATATTTTCTTTATGAAGTATTTATAAATATCCCCTTTTCTGCAAAGTTTTATCTCACTTTATTTTTTGTTTGGAATTTGTAAGCTTTAGTAAAACCCAGTGCTGTAAGACAGAGTAAATACTGGATTGTTTCATCTTCTTTAATCAAACTGATGGGCAGCAGTGACAAACTGAGCGTATTTCTTTGCTGGGCTGAAATAATGATTACCTTTTCCATAATTTCTACTTTTTTTCCTATCTTATAATGCACAAAATGAAGCACCTCTGATTTGTGTGTAGTTTTCTTTTTGTAAGTATGATGGATTTAAACAAGTGTAGAGCAAGGAGAAAATGGTAGGATTTAAGACTAATAGCAATTTTGGCATAGAATTGTAGAATCATTAAGGTTGGAAAAGACCTCTAAAATCATCAAGTCCAACCACCAACCCAACACCACCATGCCTCCTAAACCATGTCCTGAAGTGCCACATCTACGCGTTTTTTGAATGCCTCCAGGGATGGTGACTCTACCACCTCTCTGGGCAGCCTGTTCCAATGCTTGACCGCTCTTTCAGTAAAGAAATTTTTCGTAATATCCAATCTAAACCTCCCCTGGCGCAACTTGAGGCCATTTCCTCTTGTCCTATCGCTTGTTACTTGGAAGAAGAGTCCAACACCTGCTTCACTACAACCTCTTTTCAGGTAGTTGTAGAGAGCGATAAGGTCTCCCCTCAGCCTCCTCTTCTCCATGCTAAACAGCCCCAGTTCCCTCAGCTGCTCCTCAGAAGACTTGTTCTTGAGACCCTTCACCAGCTTCGATGCCCTTCTCTGGACACGCTCCAGCACCTCAGTGTCCTTCTTGTACTGAGGGGCCCAAAACTGAACACAGTACTCGAGGTGCGGCCTCGCCAGTGCCGAGTACAGGGGCACGATCACTTCCCTACTCCTGCTGGTCACGCTATTCCTGATACAAGCCAGGATGCCGTTGGCCTTCTTGGCCACCTAGGCACGCTGCCGGCTCATGTTCAGCCGGCTGTCGACCAGCACCCCCAGGTCCTTTTCTGCCGGGCAGCTTTCCAGCCACTCTTCCCCAAGCCTGCAGCGTTGCATGGGGTTGTTGTGACCCAAGTGCAGGACTCACCACTTGGCCTTGTTGAACCTCATACGGTTGGCCTTGGCCCATCGATCCAGCCTGTCCAGATCCCTCTGTGGAGCCTTCCTACCCTCAAGCACATCAACACTCCTGCCCAAGTTGGTGTCATCTGCAAACTTACTGAGGGTGCACTCGATCCCCTCATCCAGCTCATTGATAAAGATGTTAAACAAGACTGGCCCCAAAACTGAGCCCTGGGGAACACTGCTTGTGACCGGCCGCCAACTGGATTTCACTCCATTCACCACCACTCTCTGGGCTCAGCCATCCAGCCAGATTTTTACCCTGTGAAGAGTACACCTGTCTGAGCTATGAGCCGCCAGCTTCTCCAGGAGAATGCCATGGGAAACTGTGTCGAAGGCCTTACTAAAGTCTAGGTAGATAACATCCGCAGCCTTGCCCTCATCCACTAGGCGGGTCACCTGGTCATAGAAGGAGATCAGGTTGGTCAGCCAGGACCTGCCTTTCATGAACCTGTGCTGGCTGGGCCTGATCCCCTGGTTGTCGTGCACATGCCTGGTGAGCATACTCAAGACAAGCCGCTCCATGATCTTCCCGGGCACCGAGGTCAGGCTGACAGGCCTGTAGTTCCCTGGATCCTCTTTCTGGCCCTTCTTGTAGATGGGGTGTCACGTTGGCAAGCAAGTCAGGCTTTATCAGAAAGCTCAGTTTTGCCTGGATTGAAAACTGGTTTATTTTTTTCTCCTCTAAAGAGTTTAGTCTTGTATCCTGAAAGCCAAAGGGATGTATTCATTCTTCTGCTTTCTTCCTCTTCCCTTGGCCCCTACTGCTTTTCTTTTATTTTCCAGCAAATTGCTGGAAAGCAACTGAAGTGTCTCCAAAGTGCTGAAAATATGCAGGGCACTTAAAATTTGTTGCTTTTTTTTTTAATACCACTAGGAGTTTAAAATGTAATGAGATATAGAGAATGCAGATCAAACAGTTTCAGCTGAAATTAAGTTTGTTAGCATTAACTTACCTTCCTAAAACTGTCTTATTAGGCATTTTTTTTGAAAATGCATGCTTTTAGAAGGGAAACAAAGGGAAACAGGTTAATACTGTTGAGTTGGATTTCCTTCCCATTATATGAGGTGTACATATCTACACCTAATATAATGAAAACTGTAAAGAGGGGAGTAAGTGGACAGTGATACTTTGGTAGAGAGAAGCTAGTGCGAAGGTTCGAAGCAGCAGTAGTGGGAGAAAGTGTTACTTTCATGTCAGTGATTTCTGCAGATTAGATTGAGCAGATGAATCCAGTTGGCTGTCCCTATTTTAGACTCTTCATCATGCTTCTTGCTGCTGGTTACCCTCTTAACCATGTCTTTGCTATATGGTATGCTCTGTTTGACACATCTGACCTAGGTCCTATATTTTTGCTGCTGCTATTGTTCTACATGATTGTGGCTTGCAATGCTTTGGTAAAATTTGGCACAGCACAACTCTCCCTTTAGGACAGTTTGAAGGCAGAAAGCAAAGAACAAGTCATATTAAAAGAAGATTTCTTTGCAGATCTAGGTAGGACCACTCTGAGTTCTGTCCTGTTTTTTTTCCCCCTCCACTTCCTTGGTGTGCTCACAGATAGTGAGTAGAACAGTGGCTTTTACCAAAAGGCACAAACATAAGAAGTGAGACATGTTATGGGGTTCTGATGTAGAGCTTTGCCAGACATATCGTGGCCCTGCATTGCGTTTTGTGAATCTGCTTAGTTCAGCAGGACTTAGTAGCTCAGAGTGTCAGCTCTGTTGTTGACCAAGTTGGCAGGAGAGCCATCATGTGTGAGAAGAAGCTAGAGGAAGAAAGAGGAGAGGCAGGGATCCTCCAGAGGAAGGAGGGAAGGGGTAGGAGATGGTCCCACTGAGATCTGGATGACTGTCAGTTTTCTCACATGAGACTTTGCTACAAATAAGGCTAGGAAACCAGACTAATGCAGCATCTTCACTGATTCAACAGTGGGGGAGTAGCTTTGACAGCTTGTGGCAAATAGCAGCTTTCTTAGACTTAGTTTGGAGTATGTGAAAGGTAATGTGTTGGAAAGGCTGTAAATCTAGTCAGATCATGGTCTGGGCACTTTTTCTGTTCTAGGGAAAAAATGTGTATGCATTTTTCTGCCTAGCACTTCTTTTGTCTTCATTGCTGTAAGCAGAATTGCAAGGCTCATATCTCTGGGAGTCCACTAATCAGTTGAGTTCCCGTCTGGTTATACTCTCTCTGTATTGATCTTGATTGGTGCACTCCTCAGGCACTGGCAAGCTTAAATGTCAGCAGTGGGAGTAGTCCCAGCATGACTTCCAGCTTGTCAAGAAGTTCTTTATCTGTTCTAGTTGTCTGTTTTTCTGGTTTCCCAAAATGGGAATACAAACAGGATCTTCCATGTGTTACTGTTAGGTATAGGACAGTTCGGGTTGGAAGGGCCTCAGGAGATGTCTGGTTCAACTGCCTGCCTAAATCAGGGTCAGCTCTGAGGTTGGAGCAGGTTGCTTGAGGTTGTATCCCATTTGGTCTTGAAAACCTCCAAAAATGGAGACTGGATGGAGGATATAGTACCACTGTTAATGGGTGACTTAAACTCAGTCATGTTTTCCTTCCTTCAGTGTTTCTACAAAAGAGAAACAAGCTGGTAAGGGTTTTGCTGTCAGTACTTGGCATTGCGTAGCTTTTCATTCCCAAATTTTGTGAATAGGGAAACTGAGACTGAGAATGTTTAAAGAAAACATTGTTTGACCTGAAACCTTGAGTTCTCAACTTACTATTTCAATAAGATTATTTAACACTTAAAGATCTTTATCTTTTGGAAGAGATGCTGTTCAGTTGGGCCAACTACTACTTCGTTGTATTCTTTCACCTCTTTATCTTTTGTGATCGTGTCTTGTATATTTCCATAATGCAGAATGGGAGGTGCAGAGGAGTTGGAAATTAAGGCATCATTTGTGATCTGCACAATAAGTGGCAAAAGGATTTGTCCTATAGCCATTGACCTGTTCCGTTCTGTCCTAAAACTCAGAGGGCAGATGTGAAGCTGAAGGAATGCGCGTTTTCATTCCTTAGTTAGAATTTCTGGGGTCATAAGAGAAAATACAAGTTGTCTAACATTCAGGTATGCTTTGGCCTTGAAAATGTAACAAATTTCTCAGGCTTTACAATTTGAATGAGTAGATTATATTCTGCATCCCTCCTGCCCAGCCTTCCCAAATCATAAGAAATTTGAGAAGCATGGCTTAGAACACTTAATCTTAGGAAAAGAAGCAGCCATTCTTCTTAGCAGTTCGACAGCGGGTGGTTTTTTTTACAAACCTGATATGTAAAGGAGGTGGTACTAATTACTCATTTTCAGCATTAATGTCAGTCTGTGGTTTTTTTGCTGGAAGCTAAGGGCATGTTCTTTCTATGGTTTCATTTGTCTCTTAGTTGTTGGTTAAATTGTGAAAGTCTGTAAGAATCAAAAAAAAGTTGTTACTTACATTCAAAGTTGTTTCTTCAAGGCTGTTCATACAGTAACATTCTTGACTGTTTAATAATCATCATAAACATGTTCTATGAAAGTGGGCATGTCTTACATTGTCAGAATGAGAGAATACGATGCCAGGAGCTCTTGTCTCTCCTTATAACCACAGTCTTTAAGAAAAGACCAGCAAAAGGTGTTGGGTTTGTGTTATTTATTTTATTCCTTATTTATTTTTTTACTTATTTCAAAACTACTTTGAAGGGTTTTATATTTTGATATTAGAGACACATTGGTTTAATAATAATTCTCATCTAATTCTGCATAATAACCATGTGTATGTCTAAAGTGAAAAGTTATGAATACCTCTAAGTTATTGATGTACATAATAATGCTTTTCTTTCAGATTCTGTTTGACCAAACCCAAAGATCAATTAAAGCACAACTTCAGACTTTCGTTAAAGAGTAAGTCAATTTGCAGTTGTAATGGGAAAATTGTAAGTAAAATAGAATTTAAAAACATCTGATTTGAGTGGGTTGGTGAAACATCTTTCCTGAAAATCACCAGCCATAAATTGAGAAGTGTGTATTAAAGCATGCCAAAAATCATCCCAAATCCATGAGGCTTTAGATCCAGCTGCAGAAATGTTGAAATAATATTAATTACTGATCTTAATTTCATGTTGTCCTTGTCTAAGCTTAGAGGAAAAAAGTGCTTACCAAAGCTTTTCCCCAGGAAGCATGAGATGCATTTATTTAAATTTCAATTTTGGCCTTTCCTCAGAAGAGAAGGACAGAGAAGCTTCTATCATACTTTGTATGATTTCCATTTGATCCAAGCATTTATTGAAGAATATGAAAACAAAGAAACTAGCTATACCAGTCACAAGCGTGGTCTGTCTAGTGCATTTTTAAACACTTTTTTCACGCTTTGGAATTAATTTGTTATCCATCTTTCCTTTTTCTTTAGAGATATTAGGAAATTTAAAGATGCAAAGAAACAGTTTGAAAAAGTTAGTGAAGAAAAAGAGAATGCTCTTGTAAAAAATGCCCAAGTTCAAAGAAATAAGCAACACGAAGTAGAGGAAGCAACCAATATTTTGACTGCAACACGGAAATGTTTTCGACATATAGCTCTGGATTATGTTCTTCAGGTAAGTCCATCAATAAAAGTTATTTTTCAAAACCATCTGTTTCGTATAGTTAGAGATCTGTCCTTTAGAAGTTCTTATTGTAAGCTTCTCAGAAGCTGTGGAGATTCAGTGAAAAAGGAATAACTTTGTCTGCAAGTAATTTATTTTTTAATGAAATTTGAGTAAAATTAATTTACTTGATGCATTCTTATTGCTTAATGCTTCCACATTCAGTGCCGTTACTGTAATGACACAATTTAATTTTCAACTTGAACATCAATTTTGAAAAAACAGTATTTGCCTGATACTTACCTAAATGTATTTTGTGAGTTGGCTGTGCTGTAGTTCCTTATATATTTGAAGTAGAAACTGTAACCTAACCTAGTAAATCCAAATTACTTGAATAATTCTAATATAGTATGTTGGCTGCTACTACAATTTCAGCTGTTTGCTTTGAGTTTTATTTATCAAATCCTACTTGTCTAGAAGCCTCAGAGTTTGGCATTGTGCCATAGGGGAAATCAAGAACATAACTACTCTTTTGCTTTTTAGTGCAGATTTCCTATAGAGTATTGAGAGGTGTTCTTTGTCCTACTACTTTGAATCCTGTGAAATAATAATAAATTTTATGTCAGTACTTACGATTCATCTGTTTCATAGTTACCCACAACTACAGCAAAACAGGATTATTGCAGCTTGGATGGTACGAGGGATTGGAGGCTCCTAAGTGGGTCTGGGGTTCTCCTATGATTAAACACAGAACAACCCTTTAAAATTATGTTAGTTTTGTATTAGACGTTATCATCTTGATTTGTGACAGTCCAGTCAGTTATTTAAAGCTTAGTTAACTGTTCTTTAAATTGCATGTATTACCTGTAAAGTGAAGTGGAATCAATCTGATCAGCCCAGGCATGTACACAGATATGGTGGTCAGTGGTCAACACTGAACTCCTGCCTTTTGAACACTAAGGACAAAGTTCATTTTGATGTTCAAAAAGTCATGTGAATTATGTACCACTTGATTATTTGTACTAACATCAAATAGTAGCGGGGGGGTGATGCTGGCAGTCATTATTATAGGCCAGTTCCTTGTGTGTGCATTGAACTGCAGATCGTTTGCCTCCTGGAATTTGTATGTTTAAAGTATGAGCAGTTCCTGTGATAAAGATGCGCTTAAAGTAACAAGGAAAAGTTTCAACATCTCTTAATTAATGCGGGCAAAAATTAATTCAGCTTTAGGAATTCTTTCTACTTGGGTGACTCTTTTCTTCTGGAAAAGTGGCTTCACAACCATGGTCTCTTTGTAGCTATATTGGCTTTAAACTGTATTTAAAAACCTGTGCTTTACTGATTTTTTTTTTTTTTTTTTCCTTGCAAGTTGAGGGTTTGTTCTATACAAACAAATCTAAATTGTTTTTGCTGCAGAAGATTTTCCAAAACACTGACTGTTTAAGTATAATGTGGTTTCGATTATAGCTTCAGTAAATTTATTTTTTTGCTGGAATTTTAAACTGACATAGGGGTGTTAAATTACAAAATCATGCATGTTTCTGCTAAATGGGCCTTGCAGTAAAACCTGTAGTTCTGGATGACAACCTTAAACATTGGGGGACAAAGAGGATAGAGGAACTAGGTGAATGTGAAAAAATCAGTTATGTTTTCTATGTAATGTGAAATTCTTAAAGTTCTAGGGCAACACCATTGGTCAGTGACTTCAGCTAGCTTAAAAGTGCAAGTATATATGAAAAGCTATGTATTGAAGCTATTATGATCTTGCTTGTTTCAGAGGCTGGGGCTATATCCCAGTTTTGGGAAACTTTAGACAATGTCAGCCTGAGGGGAAAAATAAACATGCCTCGGTCCTTTCCTCTCCCCTGGCAGGAGACGGCAGTGGTGCTGAGTGCAGCTTCTTTAAGAAGTTGGTGGGCTGGGTTAGCTCATACTGTCAGAAAGGGTATTTGAAACATGTTGAATTCAGTCTCTTTCAAATGGGTACCAATTTTCCTTGCTTG
>WAAD01038858.1:4151-18895 GCA_013389945.1 Fregata magnificens
GTTGGTGAACAAGTTCTGTTTAAACAGTACAGAACTGCAATTTAACCACATCTCACACCAGTTAGTTATCTACATTTTTGTCTTCTGACAGCAACTGTAGAAGAGTATACTTAGAAACTGTCAACATTACATGTACCGATTTTATTTAAAAGAAGCAGGCTGGTGTAACTGGCTTTGCATGTCAATGTGTGGACTTCAGCGCCTACCACCCAAGGACAATGTTCATCTCAGCTTCTAAATCTCAGCATGCAATGTATGGAATTCAATCTTTGGCCCAATTATTCTTGGAAGAGCAAGAGGTCATAGATATCTAACTGCACTGGAATTGACCGTGCTGCTGGAAGGAGTGTGGTTTTGTGTCAATCTTGTTGCCATTAGTGGGGACCAATCATACCAGATATCCTAAATAGCAGCAGAAAAAATAAAAAGTAGATGCTAGTTCTTTTCTTTTTAATTGAATATCTCCAATTAATACAATTCTTTAATTGTTCCTTGTCATTCTTCTTCATTTCCCACTACACTAAAAAAAAAATTAAATTATAAGCTCTGTTTTTCCTACACCCCTCATGGTGCTGCATGGATGTTATACCTTGAACTCAACGTGCAAATTCTGCAGGATGAGAAATGGAGGGAGGCAAATTCATTAGAAAGCAGAAACATGAACAAACTTTAAAAAGGACTATTAAAAAAGTAGCTTATGTGAATTTTTTCCCCCTGCGTACCTCTTGGTTTGGGTTTGGTTTTGAAAGCTTAAGAGGTCTTTGTGCAACTCAGTTTTGTCTCCTGCTTGATCCTGCGGTGAGACCACAGCGTCCTCGGTACTTTGAAGGCTTTGCTAGAGAAATAGTGAATATTGGTATTTGAACTGGGTAGGAGTCACCAACCCCCATCCTCCTTGACTCCTCCAAGATCACAGATAAATTGTTTCAGCCAGCTGTCTAGTACCTCAAGGTGAATTTCATGAACCTCGGTGACTTAAAAACAAGTAACTTAACCTAAATCCTCCCTAACCTTCTCTTTCCCCACAGTAGCTGGAATTTTGCCTTTTCAACATGACTGCTGGCCATCACAACTGATTTGAGCCAAGTAATGACTGTAAAACAAACAAAAAAAAGAAACTCTTTTGCTGGAGTGTTGTCAGTATATCTTTCTTTCCCCTGAGCAGTGAATCAACCTTCCCTTTGTTGTCCGCCTCACTATGACTATACTTACAGAACACTTTCCAGCTACCTTTTATGTTCCTGGTGACACCTGAACTCTCTTTATGCCTTGAGGACTGGACAACACCTTCTAGTGAGCCATATCCAAGGTCCATCTGGCCTTTTGTCTCCAACCAAGGTCAATAGCAGCTGTTTAGGAAATAGCATAAGAACTGAGCAAGTGTGTGTTAATTTTTTATCAGCATCTTGTGGTTGAGGAACATCCTGACAAAGAGGTTGCATCCTTGCATATAATAGCCCTGGGTGGATTCTTTTTTCCCCCCAATTAACTTTCCCCATAATTGAAAGGCATTTTTAGCATACACAATACTCCTCAGTATGAAGTTCCATATCAAAACTGCACACTGTCAGAAATAATCTCCATCAGTCTGTGCTGAACCTACTACCTATCCAATGTATTCTTACTAATTTCTCAGTTTTCTCTTTCTGGTCCTCGATTCTCCTGTGTTTTGTCAATTTGCACTTCTCCAGGATGTGCCAGCTCTTATGCCTTCTTTATGCTTCTGCTTAGCAGAGTTAACCCAACTGAAGCTCCCTTTGGGATGTTGACACCATTAGACTTCACGAGCAGGGGCTGAAGTGAAGGTGTGTTTGGGGAATCAGACCCAGCTGTAGTCATCAGCCTGAGCACAGGGTTTTCGTAGGGGACGTTTATAGATGGACATAGATGTTTCCCAGTCCCAACATTTCCTTGAACACCCAGTAGGAAAAAAAAAAAAAAAAGGATGGGTATTGTCCTATAGCTGATTCTATATCCTCATCAGAAATCAGCAAGCAAATCCCAAAACAGCATGTCTTTTCTTCATTCATCCAAATCATGTATTCTCCGCATAAATAACTGTTTCCTTTTTTTATTCATTCCAGCTGAGTAGACTGCTTACCTGGCCACATAAATGTCTTCAAGTGCATAAAAGCCACTTAGCCACATACCACATACTTCGGAAGGGAAAATGGAGGAAATTCCAGAAAAGGTTTACAGGCAGAGGTTGTGTTCCTACAGTTATTGGTTTAGGGAGGATAGTTAGGTGCTTAGTTTTGCATTATGTCCCCAGACATCTCTCTGTGTATGCACATGTATGTATTAATAAGTGGCAAGTTTATTTGCAAATGCACACATGCCAGAAAAAGCATGCATGTGTATTTACATATGTGCTTATGTTATATAAACTTAATTTTTCAGAACTGGAAATAAAGAAGCTATGCACCTTTTTTTAATCTCAGAGTCAATGCAATGTCCCCTCATTTGCCTGTGCAGTTTTGCAGACATAGTTGATGGAGTCTAGACCTTTATGCTAGGATTAACCTCTACTAATCTGTGTTCCCTAAGAGTTAGGCGCTCTCAGTCAGAGTCACCTCCAGGAATCACAGTTGAAAGAGGTGGGATCATTTATCATCTGGATGCTACACAAGCACCTTAACAGCTTGCTTAAATCAGATGTCTCACTTCAAGACAGCTAAAGTTAGAGGAAACAACTCTTTTTGCCAGCTACTTGATTGCTGTTGGACAGCTCAGGAAGATCATCTGAGTATGCAAATAACTGGAGGGAAAAAAACGAGAAAGCACTTGTCCTCCGGCAAAATCACGTTAGAGAACTAAAGAATGCAGGCAGAGCTGGATCTCCATTCTCCTATAACATGCATGTGTTGCAAAGTTGCACACAATACATGTTTTTAAAATCTGCATGCAATACCAGCTTTCCTCTACACGCATCTATTGCCATGCCCATATTCAGGCAAGAGCAAAGAGGTTTGCAGGTAAAAATGTCACTGTTGGTTTTAATGGCCATAAAGACCAAAACACTAATGAGCACAAATGACTGGTGTTGTTAAAATGTACCCATTGCTTTTTGGCATCTTCAGGCTGCCAGTGTTTATGGAAGACCTAGGAAAAGTGTGGAGCTGTTAAAATCTTGTAGAATATTTTCCTCCACCAAGAACTACTTTATGAGCAAAATATTTGAATATTTCTATTTTAAACAGATGGTATTGCTAATACTGCTCAATACATTAAAAACACACATTAAATACACACATTAAATGGAGAAATAATTAAAATGTGCAACTCAAAGAAACAAACACCCCTCTCAACACTCTGTTAATTCAATTCTAATGATGTCCAAAAATACCTGATCTTTTATCCAATGCTTTGACACCCTTTCAGATGATTGAATCAAGAAAACATCCCAAGTCTTCCTTTCCAAGTGGTGGTAAAGCAAATGCTAACCTGCTGTGAGAAAAACTAGTCCTGCACATCAATAACATGACCCTTTGTTATATTCATCAAGAAAGCTTCAATTTCAAAGATGTTGATCCAGCTCTTTTTATAAACACTCCATCTACAACACAAAACAAAAATAGCTAGGCCATTACCTCAATCATCAATGACCTTTTAAGAGACAGATTATTTAAAGTATCTCACCCATGGAAGAGAATTCTGTATTTACAATCATTTATAGTGCTACATAGAAATTAACAAAAGATTTCTTCTTTATCTAGGTATTTAGACTGTGCTCATCAGCGTGGGATTACCCTTAATGGCTTCAGGAGGGTTAGCTCAAATAGCAGGGAAGAATGGAATTTTGTCCAGTTTGTTCACAGTCATTCCTGAAAGTTAAGGAGTGAAACAACGTGCAAATCTGATTTGCACAAAACAGCAGAATTACAGCTTTGTTCATCTTTGGAAATTATTGCTTGAGTGACGCTGCACTTGTCCATATAACTGAAGCCATGTTCCATGGCCTTTGCAAAAATACAACATAAAAGACTAGGAAATAAAAATGCTCTTTTCACATGGAGCTGTGTATATAACTACCTTCAATCTTTATGAGACTATTCATAGGCTTTATCTTGAAAAGCATCATTTAAGGCTTTTTTTTTTTTCCCCCTGCTGGAAACAAACAAATGGGAAATGTTTTATTTGTATGTGCTGGATCTCCCACTCCATTGTGGAGAGTGGCCGAAGGAATCATGAACATGTAAACCAGCTGTGCCCTATTAGCAATCTGTCAGATGGTTGCAAGCCATATATTACCAGTCGCTTTGAACAAATGCCCACACCCTCGATTCTTCACAGCAGAGTCTTGCACGCCCATTTTATGAGCAGATGTGTTATTGTAATCACACACAATGCAGCCATTCAAGGGGAAAAAAAAAAAAGAAAAAAGAAAAAAAAAACCCCAAACCAGAAAGATTATCTTTTTAGTTGGAGTGGACTAGCAAAATCCACTGCCGTAATATAATGAAAATGTTTCTGTACGGATCTAAGGAAGCATTTGAGGAGGGACATCTTTCCAGGGTGACTTGCTCAGGCACAGTGGCAGGAGAGACGCTATTTTGGAGATGGCAACTTGCAGTCTGGAGATCCTTGTTTTCTCTTGATGACTGTGACAGTCTCCCTTCTGGATTTAAGCTGGAGCTCAGGGAGATAAATCCCACTTTGGACCCGTTTGCAACCATGCTAGAGAGTCAGGTACAGTCAGTCACCGAAGTCTGGCTCCTCAGCAGAGCCAGACATCTGCAGCGAGGGAGGAGCCGGTCACCTCAGGCTGCCCTCGCCATTAACAAGCACTTTCAGAGCGTGATTCATATGGCCTATTTTAGATGCCTACCTTTGCATGAGAAGAATTATTGCCGAGAATTATGCCTATGTGTGGCCAAATGATCCCCACCCCTGGTTTCCCTTTGGCCAAGGCGACATCTCATGGGTTGCAAATTTAAAAGCCTTCTGTAAAGTCCCGCATTTTCCAACATGATTAAACGTTTTATACTTTAAGGACTGTGAGTTGCACACAAATTGTAGTTCAAGCTCAGATCTTGGTAATTTAGCTGCAGATTCCAGTGGAGCTCTTGCATCAAAACCCCAGCTCTCCTCTCCCAAAGTAATTCAGTGCTTTAATGCCTTTAAACTGGCTAGAAATAGCAACTTTCACAATAGCATCAGGCAAATGCTCTTGTGGCATTTACGATGGAGAATGGGACCACCTTTGTTACTAATACACATTAAAAATTATATATATACTTGTTACTATGAGTATGCAACGGACAATTTCATATACCTATTTTGCTTGTATGCTAAACTATAAAATTTCATAACGGGAGAGGAAAAAGTGTGGGATTACCGGTTAATTCTCAAGTATTCTTACACTGCCCACCAGTGTTACAATAACCCTTAAAAAAACAGCTAAGTATTCAGAACTGGGCAACTAATGAATTAATTAACTGCAAACTTTGTTTTGTTGACGTTTGCAGACTTTTGTTTTGCCAGTGGGACTCCTTTCTCTGGCCCATTTGTGTTTCGCGAGAGACTTACTTTCCCCTGTTCTCTGACAATACAGGAAATAATACATTTATATAAATGAAAAAACCTGGTTCAGTCAATGGCATTTCAATCAGGGAAGCAGAGGCTGTACTTTGGAGCTGTACATAAACAGAATTTGAAGGGGTAACAATGAACTAAACCATATTTACACAAGCATTTGTAGTAATAGCTCACAAGCCTCACAGGATGTTTTATTCCTATTAGCTCAATTGCACAATTGGTTTGTCACTTGGTATCTTACCCAACCTGTAAACCTTCCTGCTAGATAGGAAATCTAGTCCATCTTGCCATCGCCCTTCACATTAAGCACACATCTGCTGCTACTGTACTGGGGGAGAAGTAAAATCTAAGGATTCTCTAAAACACTTCATTATTTTTTAATTCTACGGTACAGCACATTAAAATTAAAATGAAAAGCCCTGCACCTTATATTACTTGATGAGCGTTACAGAAATTGTCATAATTGTGTGTGGGTTTTTTAATGACTGCTCCTTGTAAAATACCTTTGGTAGTGCAAGATCAAAGCAAAGCAGAGATGTCTGCTACAAGATGATAATTCGGGTAAACACACTCAATGGTAAAAATGCAAATGTTGAAATGTGATTGACTTTGCTTCTATTTAATGTTTATTTCCCCTGCCAAAGCAAAGACAAGTTCAAACTAATTCCAGACCTGCTATAAAATAAGTCGAAACTACTGTAAGTCAACTCGTTTCCATTTTTTTTAACTTAACCTCGATCTCACATTGTAAAACACTGCTCAAAGGTTTCATGCAGTCAGCTTTCCATTGTGCTCCAAGAATGTGAGAAGGAGCTCAAAAGAAATTAGCCCAGCTATAAATACTTCCAAAATAATTCTGTTATCAATTAAAATCGTACGAGAACGTACCATCCCTGTTTCCTATACAACAGCAGCTCTGACTTCTGCAAATACTGTGCATTGTGATCCGTCCTCAGAATTAAACTTTTTAAATCAGTGAAATCCTCTGTCTGGGAATTCTAAATTTGTGAATTAAAAAAACTTGCAGAGTTGGGCACAATCCTGCATGCAGGAAAGTCTCGTTACATCAGGCACACTTCGTGCTCAGAGGGTGTTGGAAGGAGGGGGACTGCCTGGTGGCACCTGTGGCACATGCACAAAGGTGCGGGGTTCCCTGCCTCTGCAGGCTTTACAACCTAATTTAAAGCAGTACATGCCACAGGACATGATATCACCCAGAAAAAGGGGAGGGAGGAAGGAGCACAGGTAACACTCATAAAATCCTGCAGCATCATTTGCCAGTTGCACACCATCCTTTCTTTTCCTGCCATGCATATAGTGCTACTGCAGAGCATCTCCCTTCAGGACAACTCTGGAGTTATCTCAAAGGTCTTATTTTATTTCTAAGGAGAGATGGCTGAAATTGGGTTTCCTGGATGTATCTGCATTAGGCCCAATGCTGTAAATCTCAAGCAAGCTCACTGTAGCCCACAAGTGCCTTGGATGGGTGCAACATCTTCATGTGACATCTTCCACGAAGCCTACAGCAACATAAAAAATAAGCAATATCGGTGCTACAATTAATTGCCATTAATCATGATAACCCTGTTTATTCAGACATCAGGGATGACTAGTGCTATCGTCAGATTAAAGCTTCCCCTGCAGAAAGCTGCTTGCTATTTACTGTATTTGCCTGTCACCCCTGTTCTGTTCTCCTACTTCACAGAAATATTAATATTCCCTCCAAAACAGGATTCTCTCTGGGTGAGAGCACGTTAGCACAAGGAAATGTCAAACAGCCTAATTCAAGTGCTTTTAGAAAACAGACATAAAACTGAGACTGTAATAGTATAAACAGAGAGGTGAAATTACACTCCAGCAGAGAAAGAGAGAAATTGAGAGACATGGAGACAGAGTTATAGACAGCTAGACATCCGTTACATGTCTACACTGAAATGTATTTTTTCACAATAGGAAACACACATCTATCCACAGTGTCACACAAAACTTATTATACTAATTTTCATTTATAGGAGCTGCAGCGCTGGCAGGGACTGTCATCCACACTTTTCCATCCCGTGCAAATCCCTCCTGGAGGGGACAGTGCATTTCTGGGCAATCAGGGAGAGCAGCTCACGGGTATGGCTTTTTGAAGGGGGGGGCTGCCGTGGGAGGCATCCTGGCCACAGGACGCGATGCCCAGCATGCTGTACCAGCAGGCACGTGCTTAGGGAAAGCACCTTTGGCAACAGTCCTCCCAGCAAGAACAAACAAACCAGAACTAACGTTGCTGATGTGTTGTACCTCATGCCCAAACTTTTGGGGTTTTTTTCTTAAATCGTCCCATTTGTTGGTGTAGTGAAGAAACGCAGCAAGGAAATTTAGGATGAGTAAGTAAATGAAGTTACTTTTCAGCTATAAATCCCCCCCCTTCCCCACTGGAGGCTGGGAGAGGAGGGACTGAGCAAGGAGGAACAGCTTGGGGATAAAACAATATCATTTTGGGGGGTTGCTTTGTATTTTAGCAGATTTTGACTCAAACAATCCACTTTAAAATAATTTTTAAAAATGAAGGCTTTGTTTATTTGCCTGTTTATTCGGGTAATTTCACTGACCTGGTGCCCAGTGTAACCCTATGAACAACTGTATCAGGGCAATGAAGAGGATGGTGAGCTGTAAGACGAAACTTTGTGAGCCAGCTTGGTTATCAGAGGGGAGATGATGGAGCAGGAGCGAGGGCTGAACGGATGTCCAGGACTGTGAAACAGCAAGTGGAGGGAAGAGGATGCTAGGAGAAGACATTGTACGCTGACTTTTCTACTGAACCATCAAATGGCTTGCAAAAAGAGAGGAAGAATAGTAGCTGGCAGTGCCAGACATTAAGCATATTTTTTCAGCATATTTCCTCTCTGTTACAGTAAAGTCCAGTTTCAACCAGCCATCTGCTTGAATAGTTGCTGAATTATGAGCCTGGTGGAATGGATCGTTTGTTGGTAAGCAAATCACATGTTTTTGGAAAAAGGTGGATTACAATGTGCAGGATCCACATAATCACACACTTGCAATTACAGCTTGTCTAAGTACACAGGAAAAGCTAAAAATGAAAATCATGAAAAAGGTTTGGCTGTGATATAGCTCCCTGGGAAGACACTCCGGTAAGGCACAAGGTATTGAACTTCAAAGCGGTCATTCTCTGAACGGAAGGATGCTTTCCACTCCCCAAATTGGGGTAAAAACATCTCTGGTTTAACTTATGAAATATAACCCAGTAAGGCTGGAAAATCACAGCAGTTTCTCGTGGCCTTAACATCTGTCAGTAATTTCCTAAACAAAGTATTTCAGTGTCTCTACGAACTCATAAATGTTGAGGCACATGTAAGAAAAGACAGAGAATTGAGTTTCATCACAAAAGGCAAACACTCCTCCAACAGAGAAAAGAAGATGAAGTTCACTCTCACCTCAGTCAACTCTGCTTGTGCATCAAACTTCATGCATGGTTTTTTGCAGTCAACCCCAATGAATGTCTGGGGTCTTTTTTACAATTATTTGCTCTCGCATAATTTTGCTGTTCTTGCAGAGATTTGAATTTTTAATTTATGCTTTATCAGAGGCTCTGAAGAAAGCCAGAGGACAGGAAGGAATATCTCCTCTCTTTCTCTTTAGTACTTACTAGCAGAAAATGTTGGATAAAGTAAGTGACAGAAGGACCCTAGACATTTTCTGAAATACACAGGATGTATGATGCAGCCTCAAATACAGATTTTATCCCTGTAAAAGTGGCTGGTCACATTGCACACGGCTGACTCTGCTGTGATAAGGCAGTTCCCTCCAGATGAGCATCGGTAAAACGTTTACACCTTACCTCCGCATTCTGCACTTTGCACAGGCAATATGCATTTAAAAAAAACCTATTTTCGGAGTGTTTAAGACAACAAAATATTTCATAGAGACTATTTTTTGTCTGCCTCTGCCTGTAGAGCTGAGTTCCCTAAATCAATCAAAATACAGCAGGCTTTGAAAGAGCAATGAAACCCTCAAAAAGTGCCAAACATAACTTTTCTGGGTACAAATATATGCTGCCTGGAGAGTCTTGCCGTGGGCTTTCTTAGGGCTAGAAGCACATGATGAATCCCTTTAGGAAAGTCCCTTTTATACAGACGTAAAACTCCTACTTTCATCCTCAGTTAAGGTGGGAGACACTAAAATCGTTATATCTTTGGGTATGTGGAAAATTTGCAAGCCACAGAAGTTTCTTCTCCATTTTTTTGGGCATGCACAGTTGGTATATCTGGACATCACTCACACCTGGGGGAAAGAGGGAATGTTCTCATTTTAAAGTGGTGGAGTTTTGAATTTTTTTAACAAGTCCTGGTGGACTCCAAGGTGGAGATGGACCTATAGTTAGCAGGAAGGTTCGATGACCAAAGGGACGTGTTAAAGTATTGTTTACATTTTTTTAATTTATTTTACCTGTTTACCTGTTAACTGCTGTATCTCACATTAAACTGTGAAGGTTGCAGGAAAGGGACATCCCCCTCAATGAGGACTATTTTTAACTGACAGTTAAACACAGACCCCACAATATGTACTGGCTGCTGTGAATCCAGTTCTGAAATGCCCCAGACCACCCCCAAAAATCACGGCAGTGCGGCCAACTGGGGTCAGGAATGGCAAATCTCATCACAGCAATGGCCAAGCAGTGTGGAGCCAGGACATAAATGTTGTTCCCGTGGGCTTTATCTGAGGCATCTGCTTAGCCCCACTGACTCTCCAGGTGCTTGAGCACTTTATCTTAAAGTTAAGCAGGTCCTCAAGTACCCTTCCTGAAACAGGGATGCTTTCTTGAGTTGGAGTCTTCACCTAATTCAAGCAGACCTTGACACTGTTGCAAAAATGTTTATGGGAGGATGTGCATTATGTATTTTAAATTAGGTTCTGCTTCCCTGGGCTTAACATATTCATTGATCACTTCCTTTTTCTCAGATTATCTGAAGAAGGTAGGCCAAACTGCAGTCTAATGGATTAGTAACTCAATTGTTTGAAAATTGATTATTTCTTATTCAAGAAAAAAATCAAAATCTGAGGATCTGTATGTTCCCTGTACTGCAGGGCGGGCAAAATAAAATGAGGAGGCAAAGTTTCTTAAAAAAAGAAAAAGCGTAAAAGCTTCTTCTCATAAGGAGTCAAAGATGTTTTTCCTGAAGGTGCCAACCAAGGCAGGCGCAAGAACTGAATCAGTCTTGGCTCGCTTCCACCCATGTTCCTCCTTCGGAGTCCCACGTAGGCTCCCATGGTTCCTGTCATATGCAGAAAAATCGGTGAGCTGTAGGAAGGACTTAAATAACATGTTAATCTCTCTGCTAATTCAGGATTATTGTCTACTTTCTGATGGCCTCTTTTTCTCTCCTTCCGGTTAGTTGCTTTTTAAAAGGGCATAAGAAATGGGGCTTTTGTATCCTCCTTTTAAAGCAGAGCAAAGTCAACAGTGCAGGATGCATAACTGAGAATTTTTAAATGGTTTCCAAGATAACTGCATAAAAAAATTCACCAAAAAAAAAAAAAAAGGGCTAAACCACATTTTAAAAAATTTTTGGGGTGTAAAATACATCTTTGGTTCCTATAACATTAGAAAGGTCCTATCAGTTGCATTCATCATAACTAGGAAATTGAAAATTTAAATTCTTCATGACAAATTTGTTGTCATTGAATTTTCTTTGTTATTTTAGATGTTTGCATATGTAAATATCCATTACTAATGTTAATATCTTAATTTTATATACAAATTTAACCAGAATTAAACACAATCACAGGTACAAAGGGGAACTATCTCTTTGCACGGCTGAAACCCTACAAGCAGATGACACACTCCACAGTTGGTACAGTGACCAACGTTTTTTTAAACAAGAAAAGCTTACTGAAATCTTTCACATCCACCTAAAACAGAATGATCCTCGGTTTCTAGGCTGGAGAAGTTCCCATCATACATACATTAAAGGTTCTTCAGATAAAGTCTAAACCAACAAAACAAAAAAAGCATTTCTTTTCCTTGTGGGGGAAAATGATTGGTAATCGCTCGTAATGATTGCGCAATGATTGTCAACTCATTCGTAAGCCATGTCAAATGACATGGTATTTATTCATAGTCCTCTGTATATTAGATATGCCAACTACTCACATAAAAGAAACAACTGAGTTCAGCTCAGCACAGAGAGTAAACACGGTGGGCCAAATTCAGATCTGATTTACCAAGCATGGTTATTTTGGATTGCAACCGTTTCACTCTGCTGCAAATGCACACAGCTAATTTTAATTTACTATCACCATCTTTACCCCTACGTAATTCTATCAGCTTTAATAAAAATAAGCGAACTTTACATTAGTGCGATGAGGTTCAGACTCTGGACCAAATAATCAGTGTTAGAGGTAGGATTTATAGATAAAAATCTCCTGGATTTCTTTTACCACAGAGAAAAAAAAGGAGGGATTTTGCCATATGGTCTCCAAACACAAATTCAATTCTAGTTCCAAACAAGCAAATTGATAAACTACATTAGTCTCTCAAATAAATGTAGCCAAAAGTGGGCATTTTATCTTTAGGAGAAGGAAAGAGATAGAGAGAATAAGTTATTTCCGTTAGGAGATAAAAACATGGTGTGGAAAACAAGAAAATAAACTTAAATGGTGGTGTAATCCCCAAAGAAAAAACTTCAGTAATACTGTGCCCACAGCAGATAGCTCACAAACATGTAAATCATATTATCTATAAATAGGTGAAGATTACAAGAAACTGATTTAAATAGTTTTATTCTAACTTGAACAAACAGGGTGACTGGAAAAATAGAATTACAACAGACCAGGGGTCCGGCTTGATAAAAACTCTATTAGCTGGGCTGATGTGAAAGGATTATTTTAGGAATGAGAAAGAGGAAAGGAAGAGAGGAAGAAAGGAGAGGCAACTGCTGCCAGGCAATGGCGAAGCAAAGGTGCAGGGGATGGCTGTGCACCATGCCTACTCTCATAGCTTCAGCCTTGTCACATTAAGGCATCGCCATATGGAAAGGGGCACAATATGCGCACACTCCTCAACCAAATTAATGCTCGGGAAGGCTTCTGAGCTCTTTATTAAAACAATGCTTGCTAGTGGAGGTTTTCTGGGCATTTATATTACGCTCACTGCTATGATATCTGAGCACTTGGAGCCGGTGTTATAGTTTCTTGATCACAGTCTCAGTTGGACACTTGATCGTAGGGTGACGGGAACCCTTACCTGCCAACAGCCCTGGTGCTTGTAGCAGACGTGCTAGGACGCATGGGGCAGCAAGCCACCACGTCGGGCAAGGGGCCTTTATTTTATCTTGTTTGTTTATTTATTTATTACCATGAAGGTAGCAGGTTGCCCAGGTCAGCTGCAGCCTCTCCATCCTTGGAGCTATTCTGCACTCGGCTGGATGTGGCCCCACGCCGCCTGACCCACCTGGACCGCTCTGAGAGCAGGGCTGCATTGACGTGGCCTCCAGAGGTGCTTCCTGGTGTAAAATAGCGTGTGATTTAGTGAACGACTTTAACAGGAATCATGTGTGTGTAGCACTCTCAGTTGGCATTCACACAGAAAAAGACGTGCAACTGACAGGGCAATACCACACATGAGTTTTCCCACTTTTCCTCATATTACAGCCCTAAACAGCTAAACTGCATCTCAGGCTGTGACTGGGACAGTGGTATCAAGCCACAAATATTTTTGGCAGGGGAGTCAGCTGAAATTACCCTGTACCTAGACAAAGCTGATCAGTAACTACAGGTGCCAACCGTCCGAGCTGCCGACGTCCTCCCTGCCACCAGCAGCTGCTTTGCTCTGCCCCAAAGTGGCTTTTCTTTTGCGAACCCTTTAGCAGGATGGGTCTGGCTCTGCACTGGTAGTGTGCACAGCGGTACCCATCCTGGCACCTGCGGTGATGGCTATCGGTCACCCTGAACTGGCCTTTTTTTCTTCCCACCACTGAGTTCTGTAATTGCAATCATAATTCCACAACCGTTTAACTTGCCTGACATGCCAAGAATAAGCAGTAAATCACTCTGCAGGTTTGTGCAACCTTCTGTGTTCACCAAAACCTGGAAACAGTCTTTTTTTTTTTTTTTTTTGAGATCAGAACCTAATTTGCCCACAGCGGGAGACTTTGTGATAGACCCTGAGGGAGTGGGGAGAGCTGGGGCATTGTGGCTTGGAAAACCAGAGAAGCAGAGGTTTATCCGCAGGTCAAGAACAGTGCACACAGCTAAGATGCAGGTGCTTTCTTATACTTTTATTTTCAACCTCAGAGACATCATCTTTACAGTCAGGTGCGGGGAGTGGAAAGAGATGAAGGAGAGAAAAAGAGAAAGTAAGCAGAGAGATGGCTTTACGTGCTTCATCGGAACAGCGTAACTGCTCTCAGAGTCACAGTGATGGTATGAGGAGATCATAGATTGCTGGTTATTAGGCTCTAACCAGTCTCATAGGTTAATTTCCATTAACATGATTATTTTAATCTGGTGGTGCTCCATTTGCAAAAGTCAACTCATAGCTGTATTTTTCTATCAGATCTTATCAGCCCCCCACTTCCCTCCACAGACATACATTTGGTGAGAAGTCACCCTTCCTGTATGCCTGCTTCCAAGCCATCTGATGCAGCTCCTGAGCCCTGCAAGGCCCTTGTCAAAACTGCTGTATGAAGGGACATCTGCAGACACAGAGTGAGAAACGCCACGCGGCGAATGTCCTTCGCTCCAGGGACGATAGAAGCTGTTGAGAAGATTTCTGCCCCTTTCCTCCTCCTCGTGCCAGGCCAAGAAAGGACAGAGCGATTCCACAGCGTGACCTCTCTGCGTGCATTTCTCATTATCAGGATTTCCACAGAGCAGAGCAGAAGAGCACACGATTCCTGATTGTAAAACCACCACACCTGACTTCCCGGGATGCTTTAGAAGTAGCGCTATCAATTTAAGTACTGAGTGCTTCCACGTAGCCAGTTTGCAAGGGACGGGTACACTCCAAAAGCAGGTGGTCTAAACCAGGGCAGAAGGACCATGGCAAAGCTACCCTTGGCAGGAAGTGAGTGAAGTTTGCAATTAAGCGGGCTATCAAGAAGTCCATTATTATCAATGCCTCGCTTTAATCCTGATTAGAATTTTAAAAATATAAAAAATAGCCCAAAGATTTCCCCAGTGAGTTTCCAATTTAAAAAAAAAAA
>WAAD01038858.1:25780-41879 GCA_013389945.1 Fregata magnificens
ACTCTAAAAATGAAGGGATTTCCCTTCATAAAAAGCCACCATCTGACATTAAAGAATTACCTCATTTTAAGTGCATAAATATTGCGGGTGGATTTATAAGAGCTTTAATTACACTTCTAACCTAGCCAGGGAACCGTAATTTCTCCTTTAAATAGTTTTTATTTCCTCTTGCAGACTGAGTCTCCAAATTCTGTAACTTGCCTACATTTATGTCCAAACGTGCATTTTGAAGGTACTGCTAAAAAATTACCGAATAAAATACAGTATCCATCGTGCTAGAGAGAAACAGGGATTGATGGAAGGCCTTTCTAGGCCCACTGTTTCTTTAAACACAGTTCACAATACACTAGGCGAACACTGTGGATTTAAAACGCTTTTAAATATTTATCAGAAGTATTTTATCACCGTATTCAAATGACACCTGGAGTGCACTCACCTTTATTGACAATCTCTGTTCTGAAAGTCCATTTGCTTCACGAAAGCCCCCCAAGCAGAACAACAAGGACTAACCGTTTTCATTCAGTTAATGTTTAGTAAAACACCAAGCAACCTTAATCAGCATGCTGATTGCATCGTCAACTAACAAATAATTTACTACTCTGAGCATTGCATTCCATTAAAAGCTCATTAAATTTTCTCTTCTCCAATGGGAGCTTTAGCTTTTGAACCGCATGCTTTTGCTCCGAATTACCACTTATTCAATTTTTTTTTCAGTTTTTTTTTTTTCCACAGTATAGGTGAGACTTTCAATGTCTAGATACACGAAAGCCATGGGAAAATAGATCTCAGATTTTGATTTCTGTTGTAAATTCAAGATCCTTGGGTGTCGGGGGGGTGCAGAAGGAAGCTGCTTCGCCAGATTCTCACTCAAGCAGTTTAACTTTGGTGAAACACCCCGCTTCCACAGAGAGGAAAGGTGGGTGATTTAGGTGTGGATATGCTTTGAACAATTGCGAGGGAGGGTGGGGAACGTAACGCGGCAACATTTTGCCCTGTAAGTTGGAAGCGATCTCTTAAAGGAAAAAGGAAAGAAAAAAAAAATGTAAAAAAAGCCCCGAGCCTCTTCTACTTTATTCATGTAAACAATGAACAAAAGAAAAAAGACCCACCCTTTGGGTTAAGGAGCACAAAACTTCTTGCCTGTCCTAAATATCAGGGACTGTAGTTAGGATGCTTTGGGGGGGTCGTGGGGGGAGCAAAAAGCTCATCCTCCTCAGCCTTGCATACTAAGCTGCACACAATCGTTATATTTAATAAGTAAAATGCAGGAAAATGTCAGCCCCTAAATTAACATGCATCTTCGGATTGCTAATTGTGTTCATTGCAAATTTGGGTCATTTTGCATGAGTGACTCTAATGTAGGGCTGAGATTGCCATATAGCGCAGCGGATTCCTGATTCCCTGCGCTAATCCCGAACTCGGTGATTGTGTCAGGTGCAGTTCTGTATGCTCCAGCAGCTGGTTCATCCTCATCAATGCAAATAAGGCAACTCCTACAATCAAAGCCTCGTGAGTCTAAAGCCTGATTGCTGAGGGCAGGCTCAAGCGCTGCACAGGCTCGCTTTCAAATCACGCTAACTGACAAGACAACCGCAATGTCCCGCCGGTCCAAAACCAGCCTTTTGCCAAACAAAACAAACTAAGAGTAAGGAGAAAAAAAAAAAAAATACAGGGACATGCATCAGTTTGGGGGTCTGCAAAACGTAGTCAGGTCTTCCGTGGTAGGTGGGTGAAATAAAATATATATATATATATATACTCTCTGAACTTGAATAAAAGTCTGCGGTGGCGACAATTAACCTAATGTTTGAATACTGATGAGGAAGACGGGCGGCCAGCGGTTATCCGTGTATGTTCTCAAGGACTTTTCCTCGGGACTCCCCCAAAGGGCCCCTCTATTTCCAGGGAAATGGGATCCCGGGGCTGTGGTCCCCGGCCTCTGCCCCGCCGCCGACCCCACGGGGGGGGGGAGCCGGGTTTGGGGTGTCCCTCACCCACCTACTCAGCTCCTCCTCCCCGCTCTCGGGAAAACCCTGAGGAGACCCCCCCACTGAGACGTCCCCCCTGCCTGTCCCCAAACTCCGGGTGCTGCCCTAGGTGCCTTTCCAGAAAGACTCCGAACGTGAGCAAAACGTTGCTTGAAAACGATTAAGGGCGTGATAGAGGCTGTAAGAACACACAGGCCACTCCAGTGGATCCGACTCAACGTATATAATACGCGCCAATACTATAAATATAACACGTACCATAATAAAAATACAAAACAGGGGAAAATTAGGTTTTGCAGCAGGAGGTTACAAACCCTCAAGGGCAGGGGAAAGCGGCGACCTGCAGCCCCAGTAGCACCGCCCAGGGGCTGAAAATCCGGCGCAGGCAATATTTGGTGCTGGAAAGCCGCCCCAGGCAGTGGGACCCGCGCCGCATCCCTCCTCCCTGCCCGCAGGCTGGCATCAGGCAGGGATGCAGGGATGCGGGAATGCGGGGAGAGCCCGCAGACCGGCCCGGAGACAGGGCTCCGAGCCGACCCCCGCAGAGGGAACGGGGGGAAACCAAAGGTCCCCTGCAAAGTTTGCGGAAGGAAACACCAAATTTCTCTTTCCCCTTGCTCCTTTGCTCCCCGCCGCCTCCTCCGGCCGCCCCCGTTCGGGGTGGGGGGTGGGGGGTGGCAGCGCCAAAAGGGGCGACGAGTAAACCCGACCCCAAAATCCCGGATTTCCACAGCGGTTGCAGCCACACACCCGGTCCGCGCCCGCTCGCACCTCTCCCCCTCCCTTCCCCTAGTAGGATTAACGGACATTTTCCTAAAAGCAAATCAGAATTTGTCAAATCGTGTGTGACAGTCGATTTGCTCACAATATCCACTTTCTTCCGGCACGGAGACAGCACCGTCCTCAGACAGTTCAATCCTGGCTGACACAGAGCATCTTTCAGGCACAGGTTTGCCTCGGCAAAGCACCTACACCCCCCTGAATTCTCCACATTTCCTTCGAGCAACCCCGAGCGGGGGGTCCCGCAGCCTCGGGGACCCTGCCGTCCTGATGATGCAATCCGTGCACAGGATTATTGCCGTGAAAGGATGCCTAATGCTTTTTGTAATCTGCTTTCTGCTCCGTCCCAGGTTCAGTCATCCCTTTTGGGCTCCCCGACCCCTTCCCCAAGACCCTCCGACCCTTCCCTGTTGCACCAGCCTTCAAACAGCGGTGTGACTCGACAGGAGGAAAGCAAGCTCTGCCCATCCAGAACAGGACTGAATTCTGCAAATTAATACACCCGGAGTCCGGCTTTCAGGTCATGCCCGCTCAAAACGGGACGAGGAAGCTGCCCCCCCTCCCTGGTCCCGGGCTAGCGGCAGGGCTGCTCGGCTCGCCACGGGCGCTGCCGGACCCCGGCGGGCTCAGGGGAGATGCTCTGCTTCCTCCAGGTGCTGCATCCTCTTGCAGGGGTCCTAAAAAGAAAAACCCTGTTCCACTCCGAAATTCCCTTTACCTTTGGGGTTTCGGGTTTGTTTCTCTGGTTTTTTTTTTGTTTTTTTTTTTTTTTTTTTTTTTTTTTTCCTTGTTTTGTTTTGTTTTCTCTTCTTCTTCTCCCGCCACCCTGAGCAGGGAGATTTTCTGGCTCTTGTTTTGCAAAGAGGTGCAGTTAGGCAGCAGGGAACCCCCAAAGACGTCTCTCTTTCTTACACAGAAGCCCATACAAAGTCTCTTACCGCAGTTAACATTACAGATAAAGTGTCTTAGGTTGATCTGAGCTCCGATTTTGCTACACATTATGAGGACAGAATGAGAAGCCTGCGATTATTTCACTCCCAGTAACTATACATCTGTATCTCTATAATTTTGTGCTGTTTTCTGTGTTATTCACAGGTGAGGACATCAGATTTGAATCAAAGGTTACCTGACTCTTCAGTAACCTTCTTATAAACTAATTAGAACTTGGTGAAAATAACAGTTAAAATTACTAAAAGGATAAGTACTTTAAATTTTCCACCAGTCATATTCTAATGGCATTCTCCCTCCTGCTTTTAAAAGCATTTCCTTTATTTGCAACTGATGATCTTTGAAGAGTTGGGGGGGGTACACGTTACCAAAATGACACATTAACGTGCAAAACTTGAAAAAATAAGAGTGAGCCACATATCCTGAGTAATTCAGAGTGAGGCGAAGGAGCAGTAGCTCCACAGTTGGCAGTGGTGAAGAACATGGCACAAAGGCTCTAACTGCCTCGAAAAAGAGGAAACGACACCGCATATGCAAATAATCTTTACAGCAAGGGAGTCCCCAGCCAGCAGCAACCTCCTAAATCCACTTGACCAGACACAGAGGCGACTCTTCCCAACACAACCTGAGAGCCGTTTCGCTAGCAGCCTTCTAGGACTAGTCAACAGATTGCAAATTAGATAAATTCCTCCCCTCTTAGAAAGACTAAAAGCTAACCTTACGCTCATTTCTACAAGCCTCTTGCTGGGCTTGGTAAACTCCTTGCAGCTCGAGCTAGCCTCCCATCTTCTTCCTGACCAGAGCAGAAATAGAGACACTAAACTCTCCCTGCTTCTTTTATAATATCAGCTGAGGATTTCTGACCTGTCCCACGGTAAGGGACATATATTTATTTTTCACTGAGGGAAAAATTGCGACGGAGGTTCATGCTGGTTATGAACACACAAAAGTACTTCAAGAGCCTGCTCCTGATCAGTGACTGTCCTTGAAAAGGTTATTTAAGTATCTACTGTTAACTGACCTATTTTAATACAGCTCAGCCTTTGCTCACACTCCTTAGAGCCACCCTGTGTAGGTGATTTTGTAGCAAGTGCTCACTGTGTATTACTGTGTTCTTACACTCCGTGAGTTATCACAGCCATTACATTTTATGAGTCGGGATGTCCATTCAGTACAGGCTGAACAAACAAACCAGGCAGGCGAATAAAAAAAGCAATGTAGCTCAAAAAAAGCTAATAATGAATACATGAAAATGATCTAATGTTGAAATGGCTCTGTGATACATGCTAAAGACACAATTTCTAGATAACAATAGCATACCCCATGGTAAGAGTCGCAGTTTTGGTCAACACAGGCTATTGAACTGACAGTGCCCGGAGTGAAACATTGGTCCTAAAGCTAAACCTAAGAAGTCAGCCGCCATGGACAGAAATTGTACCAAGCTCAGTTTTCCTTGTGGGTCAAGTGCAGAGAGGGATATGTACCAGGGTACACACAAGAAAAGCTCAGCAAGACACACGTTGCAGGACGGCAGGGAAAAGGGGTAGCAAACAGGTGAGGAACCTCCCAGCAGAGCTGGTGGGGATAGGCGCGTAGGAGGGGATGTAAAGCTTGGTGCCAATGACTGCCTAAAAGCCCATGTACACCACACCACCTCTCTGCCAGTCACAAAAAAATTCAGCTCTGTACAAGACAAGAGGGAAAAAAGAGATGCCAGAACATAAATTCATTTTAGGTACTTGCCGTAATCTTCAGCATGTGTAATTCCATCTTTATTCTGGGTACCAACCTTAGTTGGAAAGCACAGCCATGACCCTTACACATTCACACAACTATCACGCTGTTCCAGGGCAGGTTCTCTAGTGCCTTGAATTTATGCTGTTTGCACACCAAAATGCGTTAGCCAAAGTTCACATAAAAACTGGAAAACGATCATGTAATTTTTAAAATGCCAACTCTGACCATTAAGGCAATACCCAGGATACTCTGCTGGTAAACAAAGAGGAATGATTCTTGCTCCGAAGGAGCAATGTGCCAAATCAGAGCTATCAAATCAATTTCATTTTCCATTATTTCCTCATTTTCTGCTCTTTCATTGCACAGACAACTAGCCGCTATTTAAAGGAACATGGGAGGGTGGAGCTGGTTGTAACGTATTTACTCAAGTAAGTACTTGGATGTAGTAATGAGTTTGTTTTAAAATATTCATATTATATAAATGTTAGTTGAAGATGACAGTAAATATTGAATAGACATATCAAAAGGGCAGCATGTCATCTTCACTTCTCCTACGTTGTCTAACATTCAGGCAGCTGTTCGCCCTGTTTGTATCCATTTTCTTACAGAAAATTAATTTTTAAAAATTGTACCAAAACGATGATTGAGTATGACAGAAGAAGAAAGAAGGAGGGAGTTTAAAGATTGTGCAGCCCACAGGAGATTATGACCAAATTCCCAGAACTACTGTTCGATTTGTATCAATAATTAGTACTTAGTTATCAGGCCTCTTTTCCAGGACATTAGAATGAAAGACACATGGAAGAGCGCCGTCTAAAGCTATTGTAATTTTTCAGCACAAGGGAAGCATCAGGGAAGTGCTGCTACTAAAAAAAACTTCCATCAGTTTTTTCTAAGTGACACACGACAAATAAGTGTTTCATAAGCATTCACACAGATATGGCAAAGATCAAAACCGCCCCCGAGACAGGGACAGAAAAACGAAAATAGGACTAAAAGTGGTGTGAGAGAATGTCTCAGCTACACGTTCCCCACCGCATCCAAAGGCAAAATGCTCCGACTCCCTCCTGCCTTTTACAATGTGGCTTCTAAATATGGCATTACTTACCAAGAGAGCTGATACCGTTTACGTCCTTTTTAAGCTAAAGAAATTCTCCCATGCCCAAAAGACCTTAGCGTAAACGTCTCCACAACAATTAGGCTCCTAAAGACGGTATGTACAGGAGTCTGAAATGGAGGATGGGTCTACCGGACTCAAAATACTGCTTGTGTGATGTGAACAGAGGTTTGAAGAGGGAAGAGAGAGTGCGATCTAATTTCCTCCTAACTTAATATTGACATAATTCTCTCTGCTACTTGTGGGTTACTGGGCATGGAGTTCACATTCCTTGTCTCCTCTACAACCCGTCAGAATGTATATGGGTAGATTGTACCAAGCGTGTGTAAATGCAAATGTATTCACAACTGCATTTGTTTACTTTCATGACTAAAATACTTTTTGTTTGTCTTTTGGACTTGTTTGCACTTGTATATAATTGATGTTACTATTTGCAAAGCACTTCTGAAGTAATATCCCATTATGAATGCTTCCTTGTTCAGCAGCCAGGCTCAGTTCAAACATTTTTGTAGGGAACTTAGTTTTTGTGATTTTTTTTTTTCTTTTCTCCATAGACAACCAAACCAAAATGCTTTGAAATATTTATAAAACACTCACAAAGGGGGGAAAAAAGCCTCAAACAGTTGCAGTGAATAGAGAAGCATTTTGAAAGCCAAGGGGCTATTTAAGCATTGTCTTAGCCCTTCTTTTTCCCCTCATAGTCAGCCAGGTCTTTCTGCAGAAAAAACCTATCAGAATCCTTCTCCATTAAGCTGCCATGTGCAGTTTTGGTTAAAGAACTGCTATTAACCTATTGCTTTCCAACAGTCTTACACCAACAGAGGATGTAGATGCACAAAGTGCCGGGAAATCGAGACACATGAACCAAAAATTATTCTTCTTGGGAGGCTTTTGCCACCAGCAAAAACTTCATGATTCCGAAGTCTTAAATTTAACTTATTTCTCATTTGACATAGATGGTCACAGTCTTTGGGCTGTAACTGAGAAAACACACTTTCTTTTGCAAGTGCTCTCATGCCACAGGCATGCTGGACTCACCTCTCCCACGGAAAGGTCCACTCCTCTACTTACCTGGAATAGAGGAGGTGGAAGGGAAGGGGAGGGAAGGGAAGCACTTGCCTGATGCAGTTCTTCTGCCTGAAGACCAGTATTTGCACAAAAGGTACATAAACCCATTTTGATAAATCCATTTTTTGGTCACCTAAGTGGCTCACTTTTCAAAGATTCAACTCAGCAGTGTTCACTGGAGTCTAAGTGCAAAGTCCTAAACTGAGACACCTATTCTCCAAATTTCAGCTAAGGTGGCGACAGCATTTTGTCTAGCTTTCTGTAAATATAAACATATACAGTATATAGACACATACGTATGTGTACATAAACACACACATAGATATGTATCAGAGCTTTTCATATGTACATACATGTATATATATATATATTATTCCCCTCTCTCTCTCTATGTACTTCTGTGTATCTGCAAGGCCAGGTGTAGACATGCTTTTAAGATTTGTGAAGAACACTTCACAGATTATTGCATAAAAGACAGTGCATAAATTCTAAAAAAGACTTTAAAACAGACAACTTTCTTTTCCAGGGTGCTATTAAACAACAGGCTCAAATTTGCCCAAGTGCAAATATCACATTAGCAGTGGAGCTAATGAAGCCTGCTCTCCTTTGTATTTGTGTCTTGTGCTTGGATTTGCTAATGTCTGAATAAGGTATGAGGGCCAGCTGATGCTTTGCCTGCATTTAGCGTGCTCTTCCATGTAGATTTTAATAAGGGGTGAGTTCACATTGTAGCGCTACCCTTGCTGGTAGCAATAATGAGGGTCTCCTCTCGATGCTGGTTTCCCATTTTCATCAGCCTTGCAAGAACTTGCTATCTTTCAGGCAGGTTTGGTAGGAATTGGACAAGAAGCTCTAAAGTATCCAGGTGAAGTGACGATGGAACTATCCCGTACGCACTCACACACAAACATAGGACGACGACAAGCAGTTTAATTCCTTAGGAAACAGGCTGAAATGTTTAAGAACGAAAAACATGCTTACTTCCAGTATGTTTGAGTTCTCCTGTACTCCATAGCATTGCAGGCTGTTCGAGAACCATTTTAGAGGAGGTACCTCTACAGCAGAGAGTTTGCCAGCACAACTATTTTTATTTTTTGCAAATCTTTTTCAATTTTTATTTTATTATTCCCTTTTAACCTCAGAGAACTAAAAGGGCATGACTGAAAACATTCAGCTTTTTCACACACGTCCCAAAACCCAAGGGTCCCAGCATTCAGAACTGTATATTCCCGGTTAACACCAAAACACTGACTGTTTCAGCATCATTTACCCGAAGCCAGTTCATAAAACTCATTGATCTCTCCTCTGCATACCAGAGAACTAATGCTACCTCTGCCTCTGTGACACTTCACATTACAGAAGGATGGCAGAATTCTTCACATTTTTACCTTAGGGCAACATTGGAATCACAATAAGGCACGCGAGGGCACACTTGAAAGCGCTCAACAGATGTGTTGTTCTTTTCCACTTTTTAATTTGAGCCTGACATCTTGACTACATCTATTTTAGACATTTTTGACCCAGATTCATCCTTAGTGTAGCTGTGCTGAAATAAATGGATGCGCATCAGGGATTAATTTGGCCCGTTATGCTAACATCCCTATTTTTTCATAATCAGCCTGTATCGAGATGTTTTCAAGGCTTCCTTTATTTTAGACTGAGTGAAGAATTGCTCCTGTAAATAACACTCCGATAGTCTTAGGAGAGAGAGACGAAAGAGAGAAAAAAAATACAGAGATAAGTAAGTACAGGCAACAAAATTCCTTGATAGCTTTTATTCTGTGATCACAGAACATCATTTCCAGCCAATGCTACTGAAGCAATGCAAGACTTTACTATTGGGCATAAACAACACATAATGAGCATCTATGGGACATGGGATAACTCCCGTTAGTGTGGGAAGCTCTTCGTAACTCACATGTTGGTTTACCACTCCATTTTATTAACCCTCACTCATTAGGCAGCAGCGATGCTTTCAGCTACGACAACAGCTAACTTCTTCAGGGCCCACTGCATGACGGGCTTCCTGACATTGGCCTTTCGGGGATTTTTCTGAAGAGCAGGTCGCACACGTGATTTGCTTGGGTGTTGTCAAAAAGGTAGCTGGAGCCGACAAATAAAAACAAAGGGCTGCTTGGTTTCCCATGCATGCAGCCCTTGCTGCTCTGTACACAGCTGACTGAGCCAGCCCTGTCTCCTTCCCAGACAGCATGGGGAAGTAGAAAATTCATCACTGACCTTGATCTCCCCTTCTAGCAGAGGGGCTGGGACAGGGGAAAACTCGTCTCCTGACCCTCCTCTCCCCTTTGACAGCATGGGACTAGAACATGTGGTTGCCCAATCCCCACCCACTCACAGCCATTCATCCTGGGGCCCCTTTCACGGTTTAGAGCTCTACAAATCATCATTCTTGTGAGGAATGCAGAGGCATGTGCTCCGAGTATCAATAGGGGGTGGAGGACTCCTAGTCCTGAGCCTTGCAAACACTGCTTATTTAATCGGATTCCTAGAAGTAAAGGAGAAGAATATTCTTGGAGTATCAAGGTTCTGTTTACTTTTTTGTATTTTACAAACAGAATCAGCTGAAGGCTCGCAGTAATACTTATAAGTGCTTGGAATACATTTCTGGATGCCCAAGGAACTGAGACACTGAGCAGAGGCCTATGGCACTTTTGCCGAGCGTTTGAAGAATGGTCCTGTCAGGTTGTTAACTTGCTCCCAAGCCTCCAAACACACCGGAGTTACTTTGTTCATTGCACTCCTTCCCCGTGAAGCAGAGGACTGATTTTAAAATTCTCTTTCTAACCTGCAAGACTTTCAGTGGTCCAGTTCCTGCATATCGGCGCAAGCTCTCCTCCCCACTCACACTGCAGATTTGCGTGCGCTGTTCATCATCCGCTGCTAGCTCTAATACCAAAATACCAAGGAACTTCACCTTTTTTTGCACTACACATCTGGAACACTTTGCCAATTTGTAGTCTGCTCACTCATGGTAAGATTTTTTATGCACGAATGCTACCTCAGGAAACTGTAGCATGTACCGGCCCATAGCTGATATAATTACATTCTGATTGCTGCTGTTATGACTCCATTTTTCATACACTTTAGTGTATATTAACACAATGTAGATGAAACCTTATGGTACAGTACAAAGAAGAAAACATCAGAACCACTGAGTGCTTTTTAAAAGGAAATACTACTGTCAGAGACATTTAAGTTCTTTTAACATGTAGTGGTTAAGTCACAACACATCACAGGCCTTTCTGGCTCCGCTGCATTGCTCAGCAAGGAGGCCCTTGCAGTTCAGCAAGTTGATTTTTTAGGAAAAAGAGGAAATGCATGCTTACTATCAGAAAGTACATTCCAAGTTAGCTTAACTGAACAGAACACTAATGACTTCGGAAGTCACACCCAGCAGATAACATGAGGAGCATCTTGTTTTAAGTGGCAAATTTGGGAGCCTACAGTTGGATTTGTCTGTTGTCTGCTGCGTTCCCATTTGGAAGAGCACGTGTTTTAGATAACACAAGTCTTCTATACCTATAAATATATATATGTGTGTGAATGTGTGTGTCCACGGCATAGCCGTGGGAACCAATATATAACAAGATGTACTTAATTGTGTACTTTTGTAGTTAAAATAATTTGGTCATAATTTCAAAATATGATAGGCTGGGCGTGGCAATTAGTACCTAGAAAACTCAGGGCAGACCAAGGTCCTGTCAGGCGACTTACTACACACACACGCACACACAAAAATGAACCCACAGCCTTTGTAGTCATAACTTTCTGTCTTACGGCACGGTAAAACAGGTGAAATAAATACACTGCTGGCACAAATACAAGCGGTCTCTCTCCTGTGTGATTTCCTATGGAAATAAGGCATATATGGTCCTGCAGCGTGGCCATATGTAAATTCATATGGCTGTGAATCTGTCTGCTTGTACACTGGAAGTGATTTTTCATTCAGTTTGGAACCCACTGGCCTGTATCAAACACATTTGTAAAGTAAAATTCTCAATTATAATTACACTACCTGATTGTAGGCCAGAGATATCGTAAATGCCCCAAACAGACACACTCTTAAAACAGTAACTTGCATTTCTAATCTATCAATCAAGAGACAGAAATCCACAGGAAACCAAGCTTCATTAGCCCCATTATTCACAGAACTAGTTTAAATAAGCTGAGCAGCCAGCTACCTGAGTCAAAAGAACCACCGAGTAAACCCCCTCCCATTTTGTATGCTAAATGCCCACATTTTTATTTTAAAATGCTGGGAAATATTTTTATTTTACCCAGAAGATTCAGAATTATTCATCTAAATGGAAACGTTCCAGTCTGACACGCTGTCTTCCAAAAAAGAAACTAACGAGCCCTCTCTGGAACAGATTTTGATGGTTTTGCCACCATTTTTCTTCAACATCCTCTCATGTGTCGAATTACGCTTTAAGTGAGTCTCTTAATAGTCTTCACCTTACAGAAGTGGAAAGTGTCCCAAAAAATGGAAAGCTAAAACCAAACAGAACACATTGCAATGACGTGTTCTCATTGTTCCCTTCATAAATAACTTTGTACTGATATAGGTCTCTGTGTGTATATATACATATATAAATTTTCACATATTTGCAGGGATCTGTTCACCTATACAGAAACCCAGTGATTTTAGAAGAACTTCACATAAAGGTCAGCCCTGGCTTTATCTCAGATTCCTGTTCACAAAATAATAGCCACTTCCCTCACCTGGTGGGTAAACTCTAACGCCAAATACACGAGAGATCCCCATGCTACGGTACCGGTAAGGAAGAGTAACACCTATTGGTGCATTCAGGGCCTTGACAGGACCAGGGAAAATAAGGGAAAATTTTCAGGTGGCCAAAATTGCACCCAAGTTTCAGTGGATGAGGATGGGGCAGACTGTTCAGTATCTGATTCAGATCTCTGAATGACTGTCAGAGACAGTTAAACCTCTTGGATAATTAGCCAGAGAGACTCAGGAGGTATTTAGGCCATCCAGATGTGAACCATAAGATTTACGGATATACTGTGATAAACCTGGTGTTACATTTCACATCAACTTTTAGAAGTCTTCCAGCTGGCTCTGCTTCACTATGTGGAAGAAATTCTTCAGAGGAAGCAAAGATGCTCTTTAATTTTTCTCATAGATCAAAGAGCGGCAGAACTTCCACGAATCTAGGAAAATAGACAGGAACATTCACTTCTTCAGGCAGCTCTTGTTCATCCTTTGTGGAATAACAATGGTGCAGCTAGAAGAGGTTCCTTAAATACATCTCTGTGCTTGATTCAGAAGAACACAGGAAATTTCTAATATGTTTTATGCTTTGGCTTATGCTAGACAAATCCCAACATATTCTTTCCTGCAACTTGCTCTAAAATGTTGCTAAGTAACTGCATTCTGTGTTTTGTTTTTTTTTTAATTAGGTGACTTGGCCTTTGTTGATCTAAACTAACCTTCTGCTTACCGTCCTGTCATCTAGGGACTGTAGATGGTATTATAATAAAATAAATATTCTCTTTTACATTTTGTTTCAGCAGCTTGGTTGCCTTGCTTTAACATTACATTGCAGACTTCTCAAGTGTCTGTAAGCATCTCAACTCCTTCCAGGCTTGTTTTCCAGAGGAAGATTTCTTGGGCTTTTTGCTGCGTGGGAAGCTGTGAGAGAAAATGCATCTTCAAAAACATTTATAACATTTTATCGCTTTCAAATGATGACAATCAGATGGAAGTCACTGAAACCCCCCAACTCCTGACAGCAAAGTGCTGCCCCACAGATAACCATGAGACGAGATCTCCTTAGCACTTGATTTGAAAAAAGGGAATCTCCTTGGTAGAAGTTTTCCTCCTCTCCGTTTCCTTGAGGCTCTGCCTTTGTCTGGAGCAAGACTGCTGCCGAATCAGAGCGTGCAAGGTTATTTCATAACGTAGTTGTGTCGGAGATCAGGAACAATTGTGCCACAGCCCTGTTAAGCTTGCTTTACAACCCCAACAATGTAAAGGTCTGCTGGTTACAAAAGTGAGGACAATCCCTGACAACACGTTAACTGTGACATCATGAGGAACTTCAAAGGCTGAGGACCCTGCTTAGATATTTTCCCACTAAATCTGATTAAAATGATGTTGCCTCCCTCACTCTCTTTGCTGGAAGTCATTACCTGTGTGGCTATGGCAGCAGAACGAGACCCGTGGCACAGCCTCACTATAGTCACACGCACTTAAACCGCCCATGAAACAACTCGTCTCGAATCACAGTAGTGGAAATGCTCTTTGTAAAGAAGGTGGGACAGTGATCAGCTCTAATACCAAGCTCAAGGAAGGAACCCATAGAGATTGACATGAAAAGGTTCTCAGAGCTTGTCAGCGTTGAGAGTCCTGCTCCTTCCTACACGCGGAAAAATTTTCTGAACCCCTAACAATGTGATCTCAGCATACATTCGGCAAAACTGGCAAGTTTACGTCTGCCTAGACCTAAAGTAGAGTTTAAGTCACGCTAGTTGCTGTATAACTTGTTGCATGGTATGCAAAAAATCAATTGTTTCCCGTGGAGGTTAAAGAATACATGGTGTGGGGGAGGAAATGGAAACCTGGAGGAAAAGAGAGTTTAACGATGTGGGATAAGGAGAATGGAGAGGCTGCTGAAACCACATTTGAGAGTCTAGAAATGGCTAGGTATTTTTGGGGACCCTGGCCTGTTTCCTGAAGAATGAGGCATACACGTTCCGCTTAACCCAGCCTTGTATCCAGGCAGCACGGGCAGCAAGGCTGTGTCTGCTCTAATGGGTTTCTTGAAACTTGCCCGCTGTGCGAGACAAGAGGGTCTAGGAGAGCAGCGGCACAGGCGAGACGGTGTTTGTATCAACGGCACTTACTAACGCATGGAACAACCTTCTTTAGCTTGCTCACTGCAAAGGTTCTACTCAGCCCATATAAATCCTTTCAAAAAATTCATTTTTGCATAGTGATTACAGGAACTTTGGCCTTGTTCTTGTGTGAATATTGGTCGTTTTTGTTAAACATCCTTTAAGAAGTACTAGAATTAACATAGTAGGGCTCTAAACTCGTGCTTGTTAGAGTCCAAGCCAACTGATAGGTAGTTCTTGTTTCAGTTAATGAAATAGCTCTGCTTGTTATCAATTTCAATTATTTTTCATAAATGCCACCAAATTCTTGTCAGTGATGAAATCTCTTGCCAAAGAGTTCCACAGGTGAGTTATGAGTGTCCTTCAGAAGACACACGCTTTTGAGACTTTTACATTCAGAAGCATTAAATGTCTCAAAACGGTTGCTCTCCAAATGCATCTGACCTCTTGCTGTTCCTCCACTAAAAAGATTAATGCTTTTCAGTTATAACTTTGCTTTTTTAAGAACTTACTGATTTTGTTTAGTACGCTGTGTATGCCAGGAACACATGAGTAATGGTGTAAACGGAATGCCTTTAGAATTTGTTATTTTCTTAACTCGACAGTGCTCTTCTCTACCATGCTGTTTGCCACAAACGTCACCAAATCAGCGTTAATAAATTGGGAGGCCCAAGACTTGTTGACTGAAATGGTCTGAATCCGTCAAAACTGTCTTGTCTTTGTCCTTGGTACTATGATCTCTGGTATCTGAGAGGACTTCCTTTGAAGTCTGTTTGCTCTATTGTTTCATTATTGTGATGTTGAGTGGGTTTTGCTGGGTTTTTCTTTTAGCTGCCACGTATGTAAAAGGAACAATTAAAACGTCAGAATGTCACAGTTTGTATGTCTCCATGACAGTTGTGCAGATGTTGCTAAATTATCTTTTCCTAGGTATTTGTGTGTGGAGCGAGATTTAGACTTACTGTGAATCCCTCTCTCGGGATTCTCTGAAAGGCAGGTAAAGCTTGTCAAAATACCAACAGATGTAGATAAATATTTTCTATAAAAATACTGTTTATCCATTCAAGCAGAACGCTTGTGCTTCAGTTTCCAGTTCGCGCATGACGGACCGTGGCGGTACATTTAAAGCAGCAGGATTTACAAGAATGCTGTTTTGTTATTTCAGTCAGAGATATGACAATTTGCCATCGCTCCTCTGGGACAAGCGGGGCTGGCTATCAAGGCGCTTCCTCTTATGACAGGAACTACGCAGTAAGCGGACCGGAGATCAAAGGGCGAATATTGTTTTGCCTCGGAAGAGCTGCGGGAGGGCAGACACACGGTACATTNGGCCCCTCGGGCGGCGGCGGGCCCCGCTCTCCTCAGAGCCGCCTGCGGGTCCCTCCTAGCCGGGGAGGGCTTTTCGGAAGGCCTCGCTACCCCCGCTCACCCCTCAGGGACCACCGTTAACCGCCGCTCTCTCCCGCAGCAGCGCCGCCATCGCCGAGGAGGGCGGGGGCGAGGGCGGAGACCGCGCCCCAGCGACACTTCCGGCTTCATCCCCCAGCTCTGCGCATGCGCCCCCGCGCCGCCAGCACGGGGG
>WAAD01038859.1:537-27534 GCA_013389945.1 Fregata magnificens
GAAATAGGAAATGAGTGAATTAACACTGGAAAGAGTGATTAAAAAAAAGTCAAGTGTTGCTTTAATAGTTTCATTGCAGAATGTGTATATATTATATATTTGTTCATTTTGTGTTTCATTCTCATTAAGGGCTTGCTTTCAAGAATGTAATTTATCATAATTTTATTTTCTCCTTGTCATCATTTTTTTCTTCCTTTTTTTCCTGTCTTGAATCTTGTACAGAATTGCTATAATATTCCCCATTTTGGGAATCTGTATGCATAAAGCAATCTCTACAGCTAAGGCAGCTGCATGGGAACCTTTTCAAGAGGCTGATGCAAAGCTTTTAGATTACTCAGGTGGGTTTTTAATAAGATGTTCAAATTTAAAATCAATGATAGGAATTAGAACCTGGAAGGCATGACTTTAAGTCCTATCCTACAGCCTCACTTCCTTTTTGTATCCTTAATTGCAACAGAAAATAAATTTCATAAGAGGACATACATCAGATGTTCTCAAATTGATGTATATTCAGTGCTGTTAAAATAAAGCAATAATTAGTATAACTAAAGACTTAAACTAGGTAGAAGTATAAGGATTATTAAGAATACTATATAACTGAATCTCATAAGGTTCACTTATCCAAATACCTTGTCCTTAGTCTTCTTTTGGACATTCATAACTATTGTGTTTATTATCTATTCCTATTAAGTATTAATTGAAATCTAAAAAAGAAGTTATCAAAGAAATAACTAATTCTATTTTGGTGGAGTTTTTTCTGTGATTTTTTCTTCCATACAGCAAAAAATATGGTATGTCAGCAGTGCAATACCTCATCATTTTTCTTTAATCAAGCTGATCGTGTTAAAATGCAATTTTGTTGATTCATAAATTTTCACATTTCATTGAACAGCTAGTTGTACTGATGAAAACAACTACAGTTTGATCTCTCTCTCAAACAAACCTGAAGAAAAGTACCAATATTTTCACAACTGCCTGTTGCCTTTAAAGGCTTTCCTTCATTGACAGTCAGTCTTGTACACTTTCTTTAATGGGTTACTATGGCTGACAGTGCCTGTGAGGTAGTCCAGCATTAGTCTGATAAGATGGTTAAAATATTGAAAAATAAAACTTTAAAAATGAGATTAACAAAGGAAAGTTTTGCAAAGAAAAAAAAAGAAAATTTCCAAAAATACTCAGTAATTTTTTGTTTGTTTTTAAATCTGTCACACTCTTATCCATATTTAATAGCAGAAATATCACAGTTATGAAAAGAGAAGTGTCCAGGAGACAAAATGGAAATTCAGATGCATGAATAACCATTTCTAGAGAACCTCACCCAAACATGCATGTGTGTCTGTGCTAGGTAAGGGTTAAACAACACCCTGAGCCACTCCTCTAAGGAAAACAGAATTTTAATGCTTGCTGTAATCAGGGTTTCTTGTTAATCTGCCCCTGCTTCACCTTATTCCCATTCTCCAATGAGAATGCCAACATGTTTTGCTGGTTCTTCCAGTTCTTCCATTTTTCCACGACTATTTGTATAAGTTTATGGTTAATGTATCATGGCCTCTGAACCACATGTTAACACAGCGATTTAATTGATCTTCAAACAGGGACTGATTCCTGTGCAGACATTTGGTCCAGCTCCATGTTTCTCCAAATTTTACTGATCCCCATCTGGTACAACCACAGAAGGAACTGTAAAAGGTTTAGAGATGGCTCTTTGAGAACTAACAGGCGATTCACCTCTGTCAGAGAAGAGAAGAAAGGAAGAAAACAATTACAACAAACGAAATGAATGTGAATTGAAAGGGGTCCTTGCCAGACATTACATTGAGTAAGTACAAACAAAAAAAAAAAAGATAAGTTTTTACCATCTCATTTTGTTTTGCAGTACATTTTTAGCTATGTATTTAAACATGCAACACATAAGGTATTTGAAGAAGTAGCTTAAGAAGCTCTAAAAGGAAAAAATGTCATTGAGATAGTGTGTTAAAAAGTTAGGAGATATTTAAATGTGTAAGTGTTTAGGTAAGATAAGTAAGAGGAAAAGAAATCAGATTTAGCCCAAATCTAAATGCAATCATCCAGTCTATAAATTTGCTTCCAGGTAGTTGATTATAACAATGCAAGTAGATAAGATTGATAGAATCAGTAGCTAAAATGCATTTGCTGGTGTTTTGAATGATAATTCTGAAAAACATCAGTCTCCAAAAGAATACAAAATAATCTGTCAAATTTTTACCTGTCAGGCATGTGTTGTAATAAGGAACATGGGACCTTCAACAGCTGAGAACAGTCTGTGGATCTAATTGCCATCTGGCAAAATTATATAAGATTTCCAACACAGAAATAAATATTTATATCCTTGCCTCTTAAGCAGTGTATATCTGAAAACAGAGGTGAATGACTATGAATCCAGAGATACAGGTGGTTGTAGAGGTTTCCCCTGAGAGCACTTGGAAGGTGTTGCTGCTAAATGCAAGGCAGGGGCAGAGACATGTAGAAATCTTTTGGACTGCAGCTAGTTTCTTTGGTGGCAGGTGTGTGTTTTCTATTAACTGGGTACAGTTAACTTAATTTTTTAAACTGACAAGACATATTTAGAAATTTTATATCTGAGTGACTGTGGCACACATTGTCCTGACTGGTAACAGGGCTACTGGTATAAATTAACAATGAACAGCACAGTTCTCCATCCTTGGCTTTTTGTTGACAGAGAGGACCTTCATACAATACCAGGTGGACTCAAGCTCTCTCAGGGTAATAAGAATTACTGTTCTCTGTATGTAAGATAATAGTGCTCTTGAGTTCTTGGAGGAATGAGACCTAATTAACCTCTACTCATTGTTTCTTTGTCTTCTCTCAAGTAGCCATCTGTGTGACTAAAACTTGATTAGTTTATACCTTCCCATACAACAGTAAAGCTTAGTCTGGGTAGCATGCTACTGGACCTTATGACATTTATGTGCCTCTCACCGACAAGATGAATTTAGATGGAGTTTCTCATATATCTGTTTTCACCAAAATACCTTCTAAAGCCTGAGCTGCCAACGGTTGACATGAAAAATTAAGGAGATTGTCCCTAGCTTCTGCTTACAGCTTGGCTGCTCTTATGCTACCCATGGCAGTGGGTATGATGAGGAAATAATTGCTTAATTTATTTGCTTATGTATGCAGCTTCTGGGTGATGGTGTGCATCTGGCCATAGTACTTTTCGTATTTCATTTCTGCAAAGAACACAACACAGCCTTACTAGGTATGACAGAGGATAACTATGATCACTAAGAAGCATTTGTCATCTTCAGCCACGTCAAGTGTAAAGTGACAGCACAGTCTGGTACAGCTACAGGACAAGCAATTAACATCAATTAACATGTAATTATACATACATTTTTGAAACTTTATTCTTCTACAGACGTGAGCTACAGCATACTACTTTGTGAAGTGCTGAAGATGACTCCAGTATCATGTCATGTTACCTGTGTAGCTCACTTGGACCACGTGCTCGAAGAAGGTAAGGAATAGACAGGAAATTTCTGGAGTAGTAGCCAAATGAAAAGTTTCTCCTGCAGCTTCTGGCTCCTGGAAAAGTATTTTTAAAGACATAGTAGCTATGCTTTGTCATTCCTAATGAATAGGAATTCCCCAAAATTGGGAACCCATTATTTTAATATATATCCCCCTATCTGTCCCTGCCAAGAGACGTGCATATCAAAAACGGAGGCTTATCCTGGCTGGAAATGGGTGTGTTGACTGAAGGTGCAACACATGAAACTATTGATGACAGCTGTAGTGAAGGACAAAAATTATTTTGAGTTTGGTGCAACTCTTTGTAGGAGTTGTTGACAGGGGCCACGGATGGAGACTGCAAGATATAACAGAGCCCAATGCCTTTCCTTGGAAAACAGTCCTATGTGCACCTTGGAGTGAAAAATGGTAGCCTTTTGTTGGTATCGTCTTGTCCAAAAGGATACTGAGATCACTGAAATGGGTATGTGGTACTGCCATCATCAGTGATTGTAACTCAAAAGGATTGCCTTCAGCATCCTACATTTGAACCAACACTGGTCCCAAGATGCCTGGCCACATAAATAAGATTCTCTGCCTCCTAAACCTGCTACGAGGTGATTGCGTCTCTGAGAAATGCTCAGTCCTTTAATGGGAAAGCTGCTTCCATATGGCAGTCTGCTCAGAGACATAAGCTGCTCCTCTCTGGTAGTGCCTCTGCACTGGGATCTGGAACATATCTACTAGGAGAAAAAAAGACTTTAAAAATAAAAGCTAAGAACCAGTTGGGAGGTGAAGAAGGGCTTGTTAAAGGTCACAAGTAGATTACAGCTGTTTAGGAAATTTAAGGAAAGGTAACAGGCAAAGATGAACAACTAGATGGTCAGAATGACACAGAAATAGAGGTTTGTAAGGATCTGAGAGCTGCATACAAAGGGAGGATGCCAACACTTGAACACTTTTGTATTATGAACCACCTGAAGGATCTGGGATCTCCTAAGGATCCCAGGGACAGCTGGTGGTAAATGGGTGGTGTGGGGGTACTGGGCACATGATGGGGGTTTTTCTGGAACCCACACAGAAAGTTTCCTCCAAAAGGAATTTAGATCAAATGCACCAAAACCACTTTGAGACCAAAGAAACAACAGCAACCAAAAGTCATAAGGGGTTTCTCATCAAAAACAATTATTGCTTTGAGTTAAGTTGCTAAGATACGTGTACTCTGGAAGAAATGGAAGGAGAGTTGGCAAAATGAATTGAAAATTTTGTTTTAATTTAGAGTTCTATAATAATTAGCTAAATTTTGAACTTATCTAAATGACCAGCTATTAATTTAACAGGAATTAATCCATATGTAAAAAGAAAATGAAATTAGGAAAACATCAAGTGTGGTAACTACTGTGTGAAATGGGAGACAGCAGCATGATCCAACATAGAGCTAAAAAGGCCCTAATACAACAATTCCTCTTTGAATAACTGATGCTTTCAAGGTGGGAAAGGAGATAAGGTTTTATGATTTGCATAAGAAAAGTTTATCTTCGGGAAGAAAATAAAGGGAAATGAAAAATAAAATAGAATGTTTATTATATTCCAAGAGCTATGCCCCTTCCCCTCCTCAAGACACACCACCAGCGTTTTTTTAATTAACTAGTAAAAATTTTGCACTTTCTGAAACAAATATCTTTCATGAATGCTAAAACTTGATTTCAAATAATCATTCTCTTTTTCTCTCTTGGTATATATGGGTGAAAATGTATTTCTTTGCTAACTAGCAAGTAAGACATGAAACTAATTAGCTTCCAGCCAAAGTGAATAATTAAGAAACGTTGGTGACAATTAGTAACAATTGGTCATAATGAATAATTCTCCAGCTGTATTTCTTACTAATTAAACTTCACGAACAGAATATTAATATATAGCTGAAATAGTTTTCATATTGCAACTATAGAAGGGGGCCTGTGTTCTCACTCATATTAAGGTAATTCATCTGATATGCAATAGCTATCCTCAGTTTATATTGACATACATGTGAAGTATTCAATACGGCTGTCAAAAAAGGTGAGGTACAAAAATATCATCATATGAATAGTATACATCAGTTCTGGCATGCAAATATGAAGTTCTACTTTCCACTTAGTAATGCTACTGCAATCCAAATATGCTATTTTCACTCTGATTTTCTTTCACCTTGTATTGGGTTTGCATGGCAAGGTTTTGGTAGCAGGGGGGCTACAGGAGTGGCTTCTGTGAGAAGCTCCTAGAAGCCTCCCCCATGTCTGATAGAGCCAATGCCAGCAGGCTCCAAGATGGACCCACCGCTGGCCAAGGCAATCAGTGACGGTGGTAGCCCCTCTGGGATAACATATTTAAGAAGGAGGAACAAAAAAACCCTGGGGAGTTGCAGTGAGGAGTGAGAATATGTGAGAGGAACAACTCTGCAGACACCAAGGTCAGTGAAGAAGGAGGGGGAGGAGGTGCTCCAGGCACCGGAGCAGAGATTCACCTGCAGACTGTGGTGAAGACCATGGTGAGGCAGGCTGTCCCCCTGCAGCCCATGGAGTTAAGGGTGGAGCAGACATCCACCTGCAGCCCATGGAGGACCCCATGCCAGAGCAGGTGGATGCCCAAAGGAGGCTGTGACCCTGTGGGAAGCCTGTGCTGGAGCAGGCTCCTGGTAGGACCTTGTGGGCGCATGGAGAGAGGAGCCCATGCTGGAGCAGGTTTGCTGGCAGGACTTGTGACCCCGTGGGGGACCCATGCTGGAGCAGTCTGTTCCTGAAGGACTGCACCCTGTGGAAGGGACCCATGCTGGAGAAGTTTGTGGAGGACTGTCTGCCATGGGAGGGACCCCACACTGGAGAAGGTGAAGAGTGTGAGGAGTCCTCCCCGTGGGGAGGAAGGAGCGGCAGAAACAACATGCGATGAATTGACCGCAACCCCCATTCCCTGTCCCCCTGTGCCGCTCAGGGGGAGGAGGTAGAGAATAATCGGGAGTGAAATTAAGCCCGGGGAGAAGGGAGGTGTGGGGGGAAGGTGTTTTAAGACTTGGTTTTATTTCTCATTACCCTTCTCTGATTGGATTGTTAATAAATTAAGCTAATTTCCCCAAGTTGAGTCTGTTTTGCCCATCACAGTAACTATTGAGTGATCTCTCCCTGTCCTTATCTCGACCCATGAGCCTTGTGTTATATTTTCTCTCCACTGTCTAGTTGAGGAGGGGGAGTAATAGAGCAGCTTTGCTGGGCACCTGGCATCCAGCCAGGGTCAACCCACCACACACCTTTTGCAGAATTTGAGGGTTGTCCGATTGTGAAGATGGATCGGGGGAGGTGGGCGGGGAGATAGATCCTATTATTTTTTTCCTGGAGAACTACCATGTTTCTTTATTCAGTAGTATCTAGATTCAACAAAATATCTGACCATCTGTAAGAGACATATGTAGTCCCTGGAGACAGCATTCCCTATTTTGGGGCTTTCTACTCTGTGATTATTTGGACAATGCCCTCAAACACATGGTGTGAATTTTGAGGTTGTCCTTATACAGGGTCAGGAGTTGGACTTGATGATCCTCGTGGGTCCCTTCCAACTCAGGACATTCTATGATTCTATGATTTGGGTTCATAATAGCTAACAGTTCTCTGCTGGGATATGGGGAAGCCAAGAAGTATGCATTTTTTAAATTTTTCCACCCTCTAGAGGAAAAAACACATGAAGTGGCAGTTCACTGAATGAGCTGATATGTGATCCTCAGAAATATAATCTTGGTCCCATGAGTTGGAGGAAGGAGGCACAAACAGGCTGAAGAATGAAGCTGATCTTGCTGGTCTGCCTCCTCGTCAGCTGTTACTATTACTTCATGGGTGTGGCACTTCACATTGCAGTTCTGAAGCAAATCTTAAATCTAGTCTTGAATTATTTTAGATTTAGGCACTCCTTCCACCTAACCCCTACTTTAGCCCAGAGGTTTTTGTTGGAACTATTTCTGGATCTGTGTAGCTGGCTGGGTTACAATTATTGCTGTTAATCTGATCCTAATAGAGTTTACTGTGCAGCTATCACCCAGGACAATCTTATGACTGGTTGCACATAAAAAATGAACATATTACATTTTTCACACATTGACAAGATTTTAATCACCTTTTAAGTAATGTTAATGTCCATCAAATACAGATTTCCTGAATGACTTTAAAGAACAACCCCTTGGAAATGTTAAAGCCTTTGTAAGAATGTCAAGAGTAGTCTATTGAAACTTAGGATAATATCTGTTTTCAAAAAGGATGACAGGAGAGAGTCACACAGTTAATGGGTACACTCGAAGCAATGAATTTATGTGGAAAAGCAAGTCAGCGAATACACACCTAGAATTCAAAGGCTCCTGATTTTATTCTGTTTATTCAAAGGAAATGGTCTTATTCTGTCCCATTCCGGGGGGGGTGGGCAGGGAGGAACTGTGAAGTACAGTTATTTAGAAATCCTTTCTTAAAAAATAATGCTGTACAAGGTAAATGTGCTTAAAAAGAACAAACAGAAAACTAAGCAGATTAGTTTGTTTCTCTCTGTCCCTGCAACTCAGAATAAAGAAAAAAAAAGAAAATAAAAGTTAAAAGACAGTTTTATTAGACTGCAACTTCACTGACTTACCCTATTTGAACATTACTTTCATAGTACACAATAGGATTGCTATCACTTCCTGCTCTCATTTATACTGGAGACAATGGTAGGTCCTATTCCTTCTAGAGCTGGTTGTTTACAGAGGTCTTGGATTTTCTTGGGAGAAAGGTTGGCAAAGAATGTGTCTAATGCTGAAACTCCACTCTTCTTTCCCACTCTCATCACAGCTGTGGAATTGTTATTGAGTCATTCTCTTTTCCTCATTCCAGAATTTATTATGCTGTCAACAAAACAAAATATAACATATATGAGTAAGAGATAGGCCAGAAATTAATTAATCTTTTGTAATTATAAATGTGAAGAAAAGATGGATTTTCATCTAAGACATAGGAATGACAATCTGGTTTCATTTCTGACTCCGGAATTATAGACATAGTAATTAGGACCACATACAAATAGATATTTAGGCACCTAATTCTGCAGATGGGCACCAAGACTCCGATCTTCAAAGATACTTAAATCCCACCTGAAGTTAGATGTAAGCATTTAAAACTTTTTGAAGATCTGGGCCATATTTATATAGAAATGAATGGAAATTTCTTCCACTTCACTCCTGAAATATCTTGTATCTTAACTAGCAGCACCTTTGGCTTCCTAAAGATTCTTAAATTCTTAAATGTTTTGACTCAGCTCCTTGCTGAAAAATGACGACAATGTTCCTGTGATCCAACTCTCTTCTGCCAGCCTGTCAATTAGGATGTAGCTTCATATTGCACAAGTCCATAGTTTTATTTTTTTTTCACTCTGAAATATTTCTGCTTCTTCCTAATCAAGTGGGGTTTATATACTATTAACTATTTTATTTAGTGTACATATATAAAAATTATAAAACTATAGATATATAAATAAATATTAAAATATATAATTATTGTACTATATATTTTTATATATAATGATAATAATTCTGAATTTTGGCATGTACAAAGTTAGACACTTGTACAGTAAAAAGAGGTATTATTAATAATATGAAAACATGAGAAATGCAAAGTACTACTGAAGCTGCAAAATGGTACTTGTCCAGTACTGAATGTGCATGTGGATGTGTGTGCCATATTTGTTTGTCAATATTACTGTGGCAAATACAAATTACTTGTTACAAGGCTGCCCCGGTGCCCCCCAGCTGCCCTGCTCCTGGCTGGGGGGTGGGATGGGCCCTGGCTGCCCTGGCACAGAGGGAGCCACTGGACCTTGTGACACCTTGACATTTTTTTTTCCCCCTGCTTTTCTTGTTGCAACTCAGAAAGGGATGGCAGGCAGGTAGTAGATTGGCTTCTTTCTTGGAGCACTAGCAACCAGTTGTGTGGCTGAGCAACTGCAATATAAATTTCTCCGCTGCTCACTCTTTTTGGCTCTCACAACCACTTCCATCCACATTCTCTCTTATGCATAAAGTGGATTTACTAGGCAAGGACACTACTCCTTGATTCCTGATGTCTGCAGCAATCACATCTTTAATAAACTGCTAACTGAAAGTAGCTAGGCATTTCCATCACTTAGTTCTCTAAATCTGTGTTATAAGCTTTTGTACTCATGGTAATATGCAGTAAGATTTCCAGCTATCTGTTCGCTATTTTCACTTCCTGCAGAAAACCTCTATCAATATGCTCCACCACTTACAGTGTTTCATTTATTCACTTTGAAGTGTTTCTTAGTTCATATCTTCCGATGTTCTTACAGCATGCAGAGCAATTATTAATCTTGGTAGGAACTCCTAGTCTACTGTAATGGTCATAACAGATACTAATTTCATACTTCTTTCATACTGCATTGCACTTGCTGGGTGGGGGCAGGAAACTTTTTAAAAGTTGCTTCTGTTAGGGGGACAAAAATATCATCAGTGGAGAGACTTTAAGCCCCAGTCCCATAATAGTCACTCTAGAATACCAATAATAAAATTTCAAATTGACAATGAGCTTGCATTAAAGTCTGCACACTTCATTCCCAAGAAGGTAGACTGGTTATAAGTCTGGTGAAACATGCGTGGGTCATTTTCATTAGCTTACTTAACAGGCACTAAACAAAAACCTAGATAAAAGGACTACAGGCAACTGAGAAGAAAGTGAACAAATGTCCTTAAACCATATTCTTCTCAAATCTGTTTAGGACAGCACCAAAAATCTTAATGCCCTCAGTGCACCTGAGTTCACTAAACGGTGACTGAGAAACAAGAATGCTGCATGCTGCTACAGTAGCATACCGCTTTGTGTCTCTGAATCATATTAATGAAAAATATATGCTCTCAGTTTCTTCCTAGTCAATTGATTACAGGCTTCATGACCAGAGTGGCAGTAGTCTTTGCATGGAGTTGAGAATGGGTCAAAGTAATATTTTTAAATGAAAGAAAAATCAATGCTGATTTAGTCAATTCTGCTAGAATTTCTGCAAAACTTCACCTGCAAAGAAGCAACCAAGTTTTAAATTAATTTGTGTGTGATCATAATTGTTTTGAACGCAAAGAAATGTGCAGGCACAAAAAAAAAGACAAAGTTGTTAGATGACAGCACAATATCCAGACGAGTGAAAAGCTGAAGGTATTAAAAGGATTGCTCACAGAGCCTCATTTCTGTCATAATAGTCACTCTTAAGAAAGAGAACTACTTATGTGACAAAATGGAGGAACTGTATTGGACAAAAATTCATTGCTTTTTTGAAGGGCTGTATGTTGATTAATTATTACCAGATTAAAAAATTGAATTGATCTTGTTCTTCAGTAATATGGTTAAGAACAGCCTTTATACAACATGTCAAACCCAACATAAAAAGTTTCACTGACAAAAATATACCTGAGAGTACCCTAAAGCTATTGCTGTAAACAGAATAGCAGAGGCAATACTATTGAGGCAATACAGCTAAGCTGTGCCAATAATTTGCACTCCAGTTTACTAATATTGGTATGAAATGACATCTCGTTTTTCTGGTAGTACTTTAATGTAATGCAACTGAATGATGTAGACAGCTACATTTTCTTTACACATTTTACCACTAATCATGCCAACAGCGATTTATGAATCCCAAAATAAAAAAAAAAAAAAAAAATAGTGTGTATATTTCAGGGGACTCTGAAAAATACTTAAAATCTTTCTTCTTGAGAGTATGCTCAAAGGCAGACTCCCATCTATAAGTTGAGTTTAGTTGGCATCAACATGCTTTCATTGCTGAGACATTCAATATGTATTTGGTGCTTATGGTACTTACCAGGGTATTCATATCAGTACTTCTAAAGCAGTATCACCACTACTGTATCAGCTGTCTGATGTGAAGACCTCGTGCTGCTCATGTCCGATACTGCAGGAGCATGGGCTTCACAGGAAACTTGGGAAATTTAGAACAGTTATTTGGGAAAGGAACTTAATGTCTAGGTTGAGTATGGTAGGTGTAGTGCCTGGTGTTTTCACTATACTGTCTTCTTCCACCTGAAAGTATGACTCCAATTAACTAACCATGATAGTAGGTTCATACACATTTCCAGAGATAGACTTGGAGCCTTAAATCATTTTTGCTTCCTTTTTTATATTCTCCTTTAAGCTGTCATCACTGTTAGTCTAAAACATTTCAAGTGATATGACACATATATTTTCACAGCATTTGGAGGTTCTGTTTTAGAAATAAATGCATTTGGGAAAATTAACCTCAAACCCTTCACACTCTATCAGTAGTCAGTCAAGAAATATTATGCCAGGTGTTTTATTGCTGCTTTCTTTTTTTATTTTCCTAGTGTCGAACAAAAGACATGGGTCAGTAGTTTCAGGAAGAGTGCGGCATCCTGTATTCCACAAATTATATCGTAAACCTTGTGTCAAAAGGGAACATGGGGTCAGGGTCTCCTGTCCTCTTAGTGGCTGTAAATTTGGTTAATGCCATGGAAGAGGAAGGGAGAAGGAAACTACCTGGAGCAGATGCCACCAGAACGAGGCTCTGCTGCAGGGAAGGCTTAGGAGAACAGGCTTAAAACCAGGACCCCTGCAGGGGCCTGTGGTAAGGCCTGGGGATGAGTGAGAGGCGGGGAAAGGAGGAGACTGAGACTGCGACTGGACGTCTCACCCCCCAAAAAAAGTGGAGTTGGAAAGCAAAAGGAAATGGGAAATTAGTATATATGGAGGATTAAAATTAGATGAGAGAAGCCAGGAGGAAAGGAGAGACAGTTTTGACAAGAAATGGGTGTGGAAGGAGGACTGAGTTTGCCCTCCCAAAACACTGAGGAAGCACTGAAATTTGTGTGAAGACCTGAGGTAGGAAGACTGAAGCCCAGGGACATGGAGGACAGAAGCCAGAGAGGGGAGGTTAAGGTATGTGACAAACGAGTTTCTTTCTTCTGAGAGGCTGGAACAGAAAGCCAGAGGTGAGAGACAGGGACTGCAGAGAGAGCAGAAGAGCCAGCTGCTGGGACCCAGCCTCCTCTCCCCGACCTGTCCCGTGGGGCAGGCAGCGGTCCCTGGGGTAGGCAGTCCTGCGGCGGTGGGCGCAGCTGGCTCCAGGCAGCTGAGAGGGGGCGGGCGGGGAGAGGCCTCCCCTTGGGGCTGCCGGCAAAATGGCTGCTGCCAGCTCCAGCCTTGCTCCTAGGCCCAGCCATGCTGCAGCCCTTGAATGCACCAAGTACAGTTCTTTGAGCCAAATAAAACCAGAAGAAATTGTTCAAATGGTGATATTGACACAACAACATCATTGCTTGCTAGCCTTCCAGTACCATTTGATTCTTCCAGTGCCTCTCCGTTTTCTTCCTTTCTCCTCTCCTCTCCACCAAGAATTGGGTGATTAGGCTGTGTGCTAAGCATGAACCAACAATGTTGTTTCTTTGCAATTCCTATTATTTACTTAAAAATAATCATACTAATGTTATGCTTTTGGGAGGGAGAACTGGGAAGTTGGAATGAAGATAAGTGAATTTTGGGGCCTGGGGAAAGCAGAATGGGTGGAATCCAAAGTGGAAGACCTGAGCGCAAATGAACAACTGGTGGCTAAGGAGACCACATTAGTACCCTCACTTGGCTGTTTGTGCAGAGTCAGGAGCTGATTTATAGCAATACAATAGAAATAACGCAGGATTTTTTTTTCCCCTAAGATATCTCTGTCATCCCCCCGCAGACAACAATATTTTTAAGAGGCTTAAAAAGTAGAGACAGTTTCTATTCCTAGTTGACTTGCATGATTACTGTTTAAAAAGTGTGTCAGTCTTCTCTTTCTTCTTTGTTTGGCTGTTTTCTTGACTGTGTTTCTGTTACCGAAACCAAAGAAGAGCAACAAAGCTGGTGAAGGGTCTAGAGAACAAGTCTTATAAGAAGCAGCTGAGGGAACTGGGGTTGTTTAGTCTGGAGAAGAGGAGGCTGAGGGGAGACCTTGTCGCTCTCTACAACTACCTGAAAGGAGGTTGTAGCGAGGTGGGGGTCGGTCTCTTCTCCCAAGTAACAAATGACAGGACGAGAGGAAACGGCCTCAAGTTGCATCAGGGGAGGTTTAGATTCAATATCAGGAAAAAGTTCTTCCCCGAAAGTGTTGTCAAGCATTGGAACAGGCTTCCCAGGGAAGTGGTAGAGTCACCATTCCTGGAGGTATTTAAAAGATGTGTAGACGTGGTGCTTAGGGACATGGTTTAGTGGTGGACTTGGCAGTTACAGTTGGACTTGATGATCTTAGAGGTCTTTTCCAACCTAAATGATTCTGTGATTCTATGGTTCTATACTGACGTGGCCAGAAGTTGGCAATATGTGCTTTGCTATCCTCTCATGCACAGAACTAATCATTTCACCACAGAAGACAGTAATGTTGGTTAGGCCCATTATGTCCTTGGTGATTATGTGTTGGTTATTTCCAACCACCTTCTTGTCTGCCATTTGTCTAGTTGTTGTTTCCAGGAGCATTTGGTCCATAATCTTCCTGCAAACTGAGGTTAGGCTGCCTGTGGTTTGCCAGACCTTCATTCTTGTCTTTTGAAGATGGGCACATTTATCTTTTCTAGTCATCGGGGACTTCCCCCAGTCACCAGGACTTATCAGAGATAATAGAAATTGGCATTGCAATGAAATCAGCCAGCTTTCTGCACATCCTTGTACACATCCAAGCCAGTCCTGTGAACTTGTGTCTGAATTGCTTAAGTGGGTCTTACCTTGACCATCCTCTATCATGGGTAGTACTTCACTCACCCAGGTTCTGACACTAGCCACAGACCATAACAGCTTGAGAGCGGACCCTGCCGCTAAAGAGCAAGGCAAAGGAAGTGCTGAGTACTTTCAGCCTTTCCATGTCCTTTGTCACTGGGTTGCTGTCCTGCTCAGCAATAAACCCTTCCTTGTTCTTTGTTCCTTTTGCTGCTTCCCCCTGCAGAAGATTTTCTTGTTCCTTTTTCTCATCTGTAGGCCTATGACTTTAGTCATAGGGTTTGTGTTGACCTGATAGTACAGGGTCTTGGGACTTGTGTGGACCTGTCTTAGCCTCTGCTGATTTTAGGCTGTTTTATCTGTGCTAACAACTGCCCATCTGTCAGCTGACTATCGCCTAGCTTATTTTAGCTTAGCTCTGTGAATACTGTAATGGTGTGACAAACCCATGTAGTCACTAAGTAATGAAAAAAGGCCCTTTTTTTGAATTAAGCTAGAGAAGTCTATTGTGTAAGTTTAACTAACAACCAAAAGGTGAAGACAGTCATACTTTAGCTGGGAACCAATGAAGAAAGAACATTATACCCTAGTAAATTGCCATTACTAGCAGAAGGACACAGGTTTGGGACTGAGCTGAGCAGGGCTGAACTGGGTTTACCAGCTGCCCCATGGACAAGTGCCCATTGCCCAGACAGTCTGAATTTCATCCCTGTGAGTGCCAGCGGGGAAAGGGGCTGACAGCCCCAGGCAGTCCCTGTGGGACAAACAGCTCCCAGGCAATACTGGGAGCTGTGGGCAGCTTTCACCCCTTCCCTGGGAGACTATCCTCAGACAAGAGACTGCCATAAGACTGCCCCAATTTGAAAATTAGGAAAATCATACTTCTTGTCTTCAGTGGAATGTTATGAGTATTAATGGATGATCCACTCATCGAGCTACATATATATGCCCCAATAGCATCTAATATATGAAGAAAGCCTGTTACGTATTTTAATGCTTCTTTTCCTATATGAGATATAAACTTGTCATTGTGAATGGAGTTTTGAACAAGGGAAGGCTATTAGATACTAAAGGAATCATCATGCACCATGGAAATGGGAGGCAGAATGCTATGTCACAAGTTTTATCAGAGCAAACATACTGCTGTAACCATGTGAATACTGCAAATATAGATGATACACATGAAATATTATGTTTAAATATTTTATTATTATATTACTATTAGAGGGATTTTAAAGGTCACCTTGGTAAAGGCTTCTTCTCTCCCAGCAGCTGGTTCTTTTCTTCAGTAGCTTTCCACTTATTTGGGGAACACTGGTAATATTGAGAAGTGTCTTTTATGTGGAATGTGACCTGCAAGTGAATGCATGTGCGTTTTCTCCATCAATTTTTTCGGAATGTGAATAGCGTTAATGCAGTCTAGAAATAATGGCAGCGATAGTTATGTAGCAATATATGTTAAATACATTGTAGATGAAGGTTTTTATTATAAGAACTACTTTAAATATTTAAAACCCTTTTGGAGTTTGATGCATGGCACTGCATTGCAAGTTTTGTTGAAGCTTTGCTTTCCTTTATCAGATGGATACATCTTTCTGCCAGACCTCTGGTCTATTTTTAGAGTAGTGAATATGGTTGTTTCTAGTGACAGACATGCAATTATAGAAGTCGTTTATCCATAAGGTTCTAAACATACTCTGTTATCCATGTAGGAGTGTATGCCCTCTTGCTGCAATCCTGCAGAAAGATTACACAGAGGTGAGGAAAAGTAATCACATTTACCTTCTACAGACTCTTTCATCCAAAGAGGCAGGTCAGAGAGAAAGAAAAAGCAACAATAGGCATGGTGTTAGTATTGCATATACTGTAGAGGTCTCGTAAGAATGAAATTATCGTAGGTTGTGTCTAGATCTTCATTGTGATCTCCTTTCTATCCCATACATGGACTTTTACTTTGTGTGAACAGATCGATGCAGGAGGGTATGATGGTGTGACTTGGAGTCACCCCAGTGTACTGTTGCAATACCCTATGGGCACATAGCCAAGATCAGAAACTGTTCATTTAGTGAGATTGATTTTGTCATAATGCGATGAAACTTCTTATGCTAAGACAGCTTCTTCCACGTACGTGATGTCTCTGCAACCTTTGATTGAATGTTGTGACAACCACAGCTTTGAAGTGAATCATCTGCCAAAAACATCTTCTTATATTGAGCCTCCTTAAGAAGACTAAAGAGCTTTTAACTTCAAAGGAAACAGGTTTTCTTTGAATATAGGCTATAATATTTAGCTATTTATAGAGATAAAACTCAAAGAGAAAGTTCAAAACTGGGTCAGTTCATTCTGACTAGATCAGAAAAAAAATTTAAAAAGATATTTACACAAGACTCTTGTCCTGTGCATTGTGTCCTTATGGAAAACTCCTGGTTTCCAACCTTGGTTTAACTCAACTCAGTACCTCTGAGAGCTGTTGCAAACCCTTTTCCATTTCCTCTGGTTCATGAGAAGCTTTTCTTTCTTTAGGCCCGAGGCTTGGTTGTGGGTCTCCTTCCCTGTTCATTTCAAAAGTTTCTCCATCCTCAGACGAGCTATAGGCTCCCAGCTCTCTCCTGCAAATCTACTTTACCTGCCACATCCTTCATTGTCTCCAAAATATTATTTTCTTTGAGCAGGATCAAATGATTCTGAAAGGCAGGAGAAATCTCCCTCTTTCTCCTGCAAGTTTCACCTAACCCCGTCAGTCTGTTGGTAGAAAAACTACCATGCAGACTGAGAAAACACAAACAGAACTGACATTGCCACGACGGTCATCTCTGAGTGAGGAAGGGAGAGGAGTGGAACAATTTGTTAGTAACTTTGTTAGCATCTTTGTGAGTAACTACTTAGTATTCACCAGTGTACTCTGTTCGTGACTGCACACCTGGCAGGTAATGCAACTGTTGACTAGCAAAAGGTTTGGCAGAGTAGAGGCTTGTGTAGTAGTAGATTTTGGTGTAGATTTGATAATAATTTGTTGAATTGTTTTTTTCTATTTCTGCTGATTTAGTGGGAGATCAGTGGGGACCCACTGATGATGAAAGTAGGCAGGAAAATAGGCTTATATTTCTGTATCTGAGCTGCTTCTTTTTTAAATACTTGCAGGTGGGAAGAGCAGAATGGAGACTGCTAAACACATATAATATTTTTCATGTAATCCATCACTGTTCCTCTTTTTCATTTCTTGCAGTAGTTTCCTTCTGAAAAGGCTGTGCTACGTGTTCAGTAACATCTAAGGGATATTTGGCATCTCCTTTTTTCCTTTTTTCTTTTTCTCTTTTGTTATTCAAAAGTTGCATGTGGGAACTAAAGAGAAAACGACACTGTTTTTTGGCATTTCTCATGGAAGGAAAGAATGGGTTATTGCGGAAAAAGATGGGTGAATATAAACAAAGTGAATTTGTAGTGAGAAATCAATTATCCACTCATTTCATAATGGAGAGGCAATGTTATGTTATTGCTTTAAGTGCACCTTTTTAACAGTAACCACATTTAAAAAAATTGAATATTTGACACTATTTTTTTTGAGAGCTACTTTTATAGATATAACAGAAGCAATATTACCATATTCATTGCTGCTGATGTTGTTTAACATATAGTTATCACAGAGGTAATAATTATTATGTTTATTATACTACACTTTAGAACTCCCATGTTATCTATATAGAAAGTTATCTATAGATATGCACTGTGAAACTGTCTTGTAATAGGTAACTGTGTATTCATGAAAAATGCAAATTAGCCATTAGTCATTTTTTTCATGTTACTTAGCTCTAGAGTCAGGCAGTAGGTGTTCTTTAAGGAAGAAAAATAAAGACATCTGTAATGTATGACTGAGTATAGGAAACATTATGTACTGTTTTTACGTGAAGACTGTGCAATGTGAATTCACAGTGACAAATACTTTCTTATATAAAAAGTCCTAGTGACTTCAGTGTGAGCAGTCATGTGAATAAATGACTATGAACATAAAAGAGGGTTACATAAGGTACACTTCTGTGATCACATTGCTCAGCTTGAAAAAGGACAAGCAGCTTTCATGAACAACTAGTTCCTTGACACAAATACAAAAGGCATATTCAGATCCATCAGTATCCAGAAGGCATAGTATCTTAACCCATGTGTCATAAAAGTTGTAGGAAGCCTCTAACAGTTTTAACAAGACAATGAGCCTCCTATGGATAAGGCATATAGTGAGTCTAAAACTGACATAATATCTGTAGATATGTAGACACACTTCTTACATTTCAATGCCTAACAGTAGATGTAATATGGTTAACAGCATGGCACAAAGTAGAGAGAAACTAATTTGTCATACAGCTGGTCTGGAGCATGCGATCAGGTTCATATTTCAGTGTTCTGATTGCATTGTAATTCACAATGATAAAGGTGAAAAAAAAATCTAGATTTGTGTACAAGGTGCATTTTGGTTTAAAGTGAGGTCAATCAATTGGTAGTCTTACAGGTGAGAGGTGCCTACATAAACTTATTGAAGAATAAATTGGAGTAAACCATATATACCAGTAATGAGAAAAATATTTCTTCTGTACATATAATCTTAAATGAAAAAAATGTTGTATATAAAATATACTGTAGAAAAGAACCAAAAGAAAATAAACTTTCTTCAGTTTGGGAGGTCTTTTATCAAAGTCACTAACTGCAAGGGTCACTAATAAAGTGACTGCAATACACTTTGACAGATTGAATTGAGATAGTTGTCAGATACAATGCAAGGAAACTGTGCACTCTGGTTTCTTCTTTCTCTCCTGAGAGAGATTCAAGACGGCTTGTTTTATCTAGCATACTACTATATTTGCACTCGGTCTACCAGTCATGATGTCCATGACTATGTTGTGCAATATTTTTTATTCTTCCCTTGATCCAGTCTTTAGAATTGTACTTCTTTGTCTCTATAACAGCACCTGGAGACACAGAGAGGAGGATATATCCTTATTCTTTTGAATGTATTTTCAAATAAACATTCTGAAATAATAGTAAGGTCTAAAACCAGTGAAATTGTGATGACATGATTCCAAATCTAACAAGACAATTTATAGTACATAGGAGATTTCTGTACTGTTCAGTAAAATTCTGGAAGTTGTTGAGCATCCTTAACATTCATTAAAGTAACTAGGATGTTTGAAGTATTCTCACTATTCTTCAGGAAATTACCATTGCAGCACCAAATTATTAGTGCTGTTAATAATGTACTAATTATTGTTTGCAAAGTGCTTTGGAATTCCAAATGAAGGTCATTATGAGAAGGTAAGTGTTATAATGAAGATAGTGTGTAAAATATTTTATTTAAAAATAAAAATTCTAGCTGGATTTCTCCCAGTTTCATTCCTCAGAGTATTTTCCAAATGTAATGAAAAGGAAACTTACAAGATTTGTTATAGTATTTTATCCTATTGTTTTTTTCTTGATTTTTGTTACATATTTGTATAACTAGATTCTATTTTGTGTGCATTGCTATGAAAACATTCAAGAAATTTCAACTGAAAAGAAAAATTTCTAGATAAATTGTGAGGAACAGTACATGTCTAAGGTTTTGTCCATAGTTTTAGAGAGAAAATTTTCCTTCAGATATTGCAGTGCAAAATTATAGCCATCACATCCTAATCAGAGGCAAATCTCAATCTGGAATGTGTTCTTTAGAAATAAGTATCATCACGACATATTTGAAAACCATTTGTATATGTCCTGGTTTTGGCTGGGACAACTTTTTTTTTTTTCCCCTAGTAGCTGGTATAGTGCTGTGTTTTGGATTTAGGATGAGAATAATGTTGATAACACACTGATGTTTTAGTTATTGCTAAGTAGTGCTTACACTAGTCACGGACTTTTCCAGCCTCCCATGCTCTGCCAGGTGCACAAGAAGCTGGGAGGGGAGGGGGCACAGCCAGGACAGCTGACCGAAGCTGGCCAAAGGGATATTCCATACCATATGACAACATGCTCAGGATATAAACTGGTGCGAGTTGGCTGGGGCGCCATGACCGCTGCTCGGAAACTGGCTGAGCATTGGTCAGCAGGTGGTAAGCAATTGCATCGTGCATTATTATCTTGTATATTCTATTATTATTATTATTATTCCTATTAAACTGTCTTTATCTCAACCCACAAATTTTACTCTTTTTTTTCCTGATTCTTTCCCCCATCCCATTGGGGGTGGGGAGTGAGTGAACGGCTGTATGGTGTTTAGCTACCTTCTGGGTTAAACCATGACAGTCTTTTTCGTGCCCAGTGTGGGGCTTGAAGGGTTGAGATAATGGCAGATCTGACCAGAGCATGTTAAAACAAATTTGTGATAAGCATTCATTATATTAGTTTAGTAGTCACTGGTCACAATGTTGATTTACTTGCTCTCAAAGTTATTGTATTTGTTCTCAGCGTGGTTTTATGTAACACCTTACTTGCATGTAGGTATGTATGCACTCCCTGTGGTGCTGTTTATCACCTCTGGGAGTTGGATTAAAGTTGTCGCTTTGCTGTACCGTGTAACTCCGGCTTACGGTATGATAAACTTATTTGTCATGAGAATGTACTCAGCATTTCCATCATACCCGTACTTGGGGAGCCATCTCTCAGAAACTATTAATAATTACACTTTTTACCTCTTCTCCTCAGAGAACCAAGCTATGGGGAAGACAAGGGGGGACACTTCCCCCTGCTCCTTCACCTTCCCTTTTTCCTTCAGGCTAGTTACAACAGCTCTTGAGAATTTTGAATATCCTTGGGATGTTCAAACCAGCATGTTCCTATTGCTATGTCTCCTGACTGTTGTTCAGGTCTTGTTTAGGGTTTAACAACTATTTAAGAATACCACTGCTACAGGCACTGCAGCTACTCCAACCCCAGTGACAGGCACTGCAGCTACTCAAACCCTGGCAACAGGTGCTGCAGCTGAACCAAAGAACCAACCCGTGCCAGTATCAGTCACGCCTATACACAAGAAGAAATACACAAGAAAATCAGCTTGTTTAGTAAGGGATGAAGACGAACCAGGGCCGTCATGAGAACAGGAGGAAGAGGCAGAACCCATAAATGAGATGGTAACCACCCGATCCCTATCCCTGCAAGATATGAAAAAAGATTTCAGTCATCATCCAGGCGAGCACATTGTCACCTGGCTGCTCCGATGCTGGGATAACAGGGCCAGTAGCCTGGAATTAGAGGGTAGGGAAGCCAAGCAGCTGGGATCCCTTTCTAGGGAAGGGGCCATTGACAAAGCAGTTGGAAAAGGGACACAAACCCTCAGCCTCTGGAGGTGACTGCTGTCAGGCATGAAGGAAAGGTATCCCTTAAAGGAAGATGTTGTATGTCACCCAGGCAAATGGACCACCATGGATAGGGGTATCCAGTACGAGGGAATTAGCCATGCTGGAGGTGATTTATGATGACCTGGACAATGAGCAGTTATCCAAAGATCCAGATGAAGTCAAGGGCACACAACTCATGTGCTGGAAGTTTGTACAGAGCGCACCGTGATCGCATGCAAACTCATTGGCAGTAATGACCTGGAAAGGCGGAGAGGGAAAACCGGTGGATGAATTGGCTAGCTAGCTCTGGCAATATGAAATTAAACAGGAGATAGTTCATGCAGTAGCCCTTGGGCCAGTCCGGGCAGTGCAAGATGTAAAAAATGTGCTCTACACTGCAGCCAGGGAGAATTGCCCTACCTGGACCCTCTGGCAGAAAGCACCAGAGGAGACCCAAGGTTGACCCCTAGGGTTTTGGAGTCGAGGATACAGAGGGTCCGGGGCCCACTCTCTCCAACTGAAAAAGGTATTTTGGCAGCATATGAAGGGATTTGAGCTGCTTTGGGAGTGGTTGGTACTGAAGCACAGCTCCTCTTGGCACCCCAGCTACTGGTGCTGGGCTGGATATTCAAAGGGAGGGTCCCTTGTACATATCATGGAACTGATGCTACGTGGAGTAAGTGGGTCGCATTGATCACACAACAGGCTCAAACAGGAAACCCCAGTCACCCAGGAATCTTAGAAGTGATTATGGACTGGCCAGAAGGCAAAGATTTTGGAATAGCTCCAGAGCAGGAGGTGACGCATGCTGAAGAGGCCTCACTGTATAATAAAATGCCAGCAAATGAGAAGCAATATGCCCTGTTCACTGATGGGTCCTGCCTTCTTGTGGGAAAGCAGCAGAGGTAGAAGGCTGCTCTATGGAGTCCTATATGACAAGTTGCAGAAACTGCTGAAGGAGGTGGTGAATCGAGTCAGTTTGCAGCAGTGAAAGCATTCAATTGGCTCTGGATATTGCTGAACAAGAAAAATGGCCAGTACTTTGTCTCTATACTGACTCATGGATGGTGGCAAATGCCTTGTGGGGGTGGTTACCGCAATGGAAGCAGAGCAACTGGCAGCGCAGAGGCAAACCCATCTGGGCTGCCGCATTGTGGCAAGATATTGCTACCCGGGTAGAAAACCTGGTTGTAAAAGTACATCACATAGATGCTCATGTACCCAAGAGTCAGGCCACTGAAGAACACCAAAACAATCAGCAGGTGGATCAGGCTGCTGAGATTGAAGTGGAACAGGTGGATGTGGACTGAAAACGCAAGGGTGAATTATTTATAGCTCAGTGGGCCTGTGACACCTCAGGCCATCAAGGAAGAGATGCAACATACAGATGGGCTCATGATGGAGGGGTGGCCTTGACCATGGACACTATTGCAGAGGTTATCCATGAATGTGAAACATACGCTGCAATCAAGCAAGCCAGGCAGTTAAAGACTCTCTGGTATGGAGGACAATGGCTGAAATCTAAATATGGGGAGGCCTGGCAGATTGATTATATCACACTCCCACAAACCCGCCAAGGCAAGCACTATGTGCTTACAGTGGTGGAAGCAACCACTGGATGGCTGGAAACACATCCTGTGCCCCATGGCACTGCCTGGAACACTATCCTGGGCCTTGAAAAGCAACTCTTATGGCAACATGGCACCCCCAGAAAGAATTGAATCAGACAATGGGATTAATTTCCGAAACAACCTTATAGATGCCTGGGCCAAAGAGCATGGCACTGAGTGGGTATATCGCACCCCCTATCATGCAGCAGCCTCTGTGAAAATTGAACGATACAATGAACTGTTAAAGACTACACTTAGAGCAATGAGTGCTGTGACATTCAAACATTGGGCTACATGTTTAGTGAAAGCCTCCTGGTTAGTCAGCACTAGGGGATCGGCCAGTCAAGCTGGCCCTACCCAGTCAAAACTTTTACATACTGTAGAAGGCGATAAAGTCCCTGTAATGCACATAAAAAATATGCTGAGGAAGAAAGTCTGGGTTATTCCTGACTCAGGCAAAGGCAAACCCATTCGTGGCACTGCTTTTGCTCAAGGACCTGGGTGCACTTGGTGGGTGATGCGGGAGGATGGGGAAGCCTGAAGTGTAACTCAACGGGGTTTGATTTTGGGTGAGAACAGCCAATGATTTGAATTACATGATGTTAATTGCTATATAATACTGTATGTCATCACTTCTGTGGTGGCTATATGCCATATCAATGGTATCACAGTAAGATTCACCCAAATGATTAACGAAGAATGAACTTTGATGAAACCAAGCAAAGTGCAGCAATGATAGAACCAGACAAGTGCAGTGATAATGGAACCAGAACTGGCTTCAGCATGCAACAACCCAACACCACACACCATCTCTCCTGCCCTGAAGGACTGTTATGTCAGATGGAGCCCAAAGTCATGGACTAAATGAACTCAATGGACCTTTTAGAGGGATGGCCAATAGACTAAATGAATGATAACTGTGTGTATATATCAAAAGACAAGAAAAGTGCTGGTGATTAATTGAAATGTATTGGAAAGTGTAGGACCTGGGTATGATGTAGATGGTATAGAATAAGGGGTGGATACTGCCCTGGTTTCGCCTGGGATAGAGTTAATTTTCCTCCTAGTAGCTGGTATAGTGCCGTGTTTTGGATTTAGGATGAGAATAATGTTGATAACACACTGATGTTTAGTTGTTGCTAAGCAGTGCTTACCCTAGTCAAGGACTTCTCAGCTTCTCATGCCCTGCCAGTGAGAAGCTGGGAGGAGGCACAGCCAGGACAGCTGACCCAAACTGGCCAAAGGGATATTCCATAACATATGACATCGTGCTCTGTATATAAACTGGGGGGAGTTGGCCGGGGGGCAGACTGCTCCTTGGGGGCTGGCTGGGCATTCATTGGCAGCTGGTGAACAATTGCATTCTGTATCACTTTTTTTTTTATATATTATTACTATTAATAATAACAACAATAATAATAATTTCCCCTTCCTTTTCTGTCCTATTAAACTGTCTGTATCTCATCCCATGAATATTACTTCTTTTTTTCCCAATTCTCTCCCCATCCCACTGCGGGGGGTGGGGAGTGAGTGAACTACTGTGTGGTGTTTAGCTACCTGCCAGGTACAACCACAACAGTAGAGCTTGTATATATGTTGTAAAGGAAAAGGATAAAAGACGAATTTAATGAATGTGGGGAAATTCAGCAAAATATACACCTGGTTGTTTCCCACCTCTTCCCCTCTGTCATGGTACACACTAATATGATGGTAGAACCCTGTTTCATTTAATGCTTAAACACTCCTTGTGTTTTAAATAAGGAACAGCTTGGCCTGTTGTGTTGGCATTTCCTGTTTCTCTAAAGGTCATTCAAGAATAAAACTCTTCTCCTCCAAGCAAATTTCCAGCTTACTAGTAAAATACTGAAATAATTCTTAAATTTTATTATCCCAGAAAGATGAATTTGAGAATAACATTCTTTATAGTTTTTTGAGCAGGTCTGTTGCTTGGAGAATGAGATTTTACTCTTCTTATGATCTAGAAATGATAGAACTATATACATGTTTGTGTGCTGTTTCTTTTTCCCTTCAGGTTAGAAACATAGGTCTTTACCAATTTCTGTAGTAGTTCCAAATCACAGTAAAACTGATCAACTGAAATGGGAAATTATTTTTAAGTTCCTTATGTTACTAGTACCTCTTTTGCTCAAATTGATAAATTAAAGACAAATATAACAGCATATTGCTAATTATTAAACCTGCTCCTTTTATGAAGATACGCAAGTCTTTTTCTCCAGATTCACTAGTAAAACAGTCTGAAAAAGTCAAGTTCAATATTTGTTAGGTAATCAAACAGTTTAAAATGTAGTCTTAAAAATAATCCTTTCAAAGATCAATTCATGTTTATACTTTCATCCCAGTCCATAATATAGTATTCTTTCAGCACACTGAAGATACATAGCATTGTTTTAGTGCCAAGTACTTTTTACTTCTTTGCAATAAAAGATCAGGCACATTATCTTACCCACCAACAATATTGTGGCTCTTTTCCTGATTTTAAGTAGCAAATACTCCACCCTCACCCCCCCCAATATATTTAAATGGTTGTAAGTGTGATCCTATGAGAGTTGTTCTGGAGTTGCATTACATTCTTATATGTAAATATAATGTAAAAATATAATAAATTATTTGCAATTGAGTTTGTATGTGTTTATTGTATCACTATCATATCTCAAATGAGAGCAATGTCAATTTAGCCAGGTAATAAAATAAATTGCTCTCTGTAATTCCTAAAAAACCCCACAAATCACTTCTCAGAAGTTTACTTCAAATAATTTAACTGATTTAATTAACCCCAAAGTAAACATACTAATTAGGTACTAGTGAAAGAAAAATTGGGACATGCTGGGATAATGAAAAGAGCGGCAAAGAGTGATTGAATTATCTTTAATCTCATGTTTCAAGGGAATCATGAATAAATCTTGTATTTATAATTTTTTAAAAATACTTTAAAGTAGCTGTTACTCCCAGTAGAAATATCCATCTGGGTAATTATTTTGCCTCCCTTCCTCCCCACAAGCCTCTCAAAACCCAGACAAAACAGAAAATAATAATTGACTAGTAATAATATAGAAGTCATGCCATGACACATCAGTTCATGGAAAAGGATTTGTTCTCGAAAACCATTTGAAACTTTGCAAGCCTGTTGCATGCAATTAATCAATACATTCTAGGAACTCCTGAGAATACAGACAAAATTACTGATGGTCTTACATGCACCCAGCACTGGTAAGCATGCACTCTTTAGCAATGAATTAACGATTTTATATCTTAACTTGTAGGAAGTCAAGGAATTATGAAGGAGAAGGTTTCAGGTCAGCACCATACATATCAGCATCATTACCATCCCTGCTCACCCCATCACCATAACTTAATCATTCTTTCACCTTAACTAGAGGATAATATTTCAAAATTATTTTCCTGCCTTGTATGAACCCTAAATACCTTGCAGAGAGGACAGATGTTTTAGTTTTCATGGTGATTAAGTTCAAAGTCAATAGTATTCACAACGAACCTATTTATTCGTAGGCAGTTCAGCAAACTCTGTGTATGGACCCAAGATGTAGAAGAATTTCTTGTCAGAGAATATACACTATTGAACATTAAATGAGGATTCAGTTCTATATTCAGAAGTGTAGGACATCTACTGAGCCAGATCCTCATAAGAATAATGCATTTCCACTAAACTTTCATTGAAGCAATGCTGATTTACTATGATCAATTATCTTCAGCATTCTAGTTTCTTTGATCCTTTGTTCAAGATAATTAAACAGAAAAATTACCTCATGACAATGTATTTTTCTGAATCATAGAATCATAGAATCATTAAGGTTG
>WAAD01038861.1:0-45581 GCA_013389945.1 Fregata magnificens
TTCCGACCTTAATGGTTCTATGATTCTATGATTCAGGAGAAAAGACACTTCCCCCAGAGATTAAATGTTACTAATGTAGTTCAGCTTTGACTAGCATATAAACCTGACTACAGAGTTTTCATAAATGCTGACCTCATCAAAAGGACATTCTTAATATCAGTAGCTAGAGAAGCTGAGCATTTAAAATGCAACCTGCAGCCTTATCTATTTTCCTTCCTTAGCCCTTTGGTCCTTGTTGGGTTCATAGGATGGCAAACTGGCTAATCAAAAATATCATCTGTAATTGAATTCAATAAATCCACTTGAATTGGCACAATTGCATCTTTGCAAAGAAAATTTTCCCCTAGGTGAGTGGTATTTTTGTTTTACAAATGAAAATATTGGGGGTTTACTGCATTAAATCATAACAAAATGAAAGTTCTTAACAATTTTCCAAGTCCAGCGCTGGGTCTGATCCTGTGAGTTGATACATGCATTCAGCTCTTAGTGAACCTAGAGGGAGATAGATGATTGCAAGCTGCAGATCAGATTCTTATGCAGAGTGTCCACAATGAAAGTAAATTCCACACTCCCACAAAGTAAATTCTTCCTGAATACAAATACAGTTATACTTCTTCAGCTAAGTGTTTAACAAAGACATCGCGGCATGGAAAATGTTAGATAAGCTTTATCATTTATTCATTTATTAATGAATGCTTCCATCGTGCAGAAGGTAAGTCCAACATATGACATAGTAAATGTCCTGAAAAATATATATTGCGTTATTGGATAGGGTTTTTGTTTTATTCATTACTCAACAAAAAACATTTCAAAACCAGTGAGTAATGAATGATTTAACAACTTGATTTGTAACATTCTTAATATACTACTTTTTCTGCTTTTCCATTGAATTAGTACATTGGGTGATTTAGTGATTTCTGTTTAGACCTAGCCAATGTCTGATAGGATTTACATCAAGACAGTCGTAAAATTAAAACAATAAATAAGTAGTCCGACAGATTCTTTCAATATTAGCTTAATTCTTGCTCTGACTTATCAAGAGTGATATTTATTATAGACCTAAAGGGCATGGAATTAAAAACCATATGAATTAGCAGAAGAACCCAAACCAGCGGTGAAAGTCGATTTCGTAGCCCGTGTGCTTCCTTGCATGGCTGAGTAGGAAGATTATGTCATTAGAGCCAATAAAACAGCTTTGGGATAGATGGCAGGCAGAGAGAAAAGCGTACAAGTGTTGGACGTCCATGTAAATATGTTCTTATGTCTACAGGCTTAAGTGGATGAGCTGAAGTGCGGGAAGCAACCACCACAAGTTTGTGCCTAAACTTTATATCCTGATGCACACTAAGCCCGTCCAAACAGCAGGTGATACTCTCACATTAACTGTCCATTTCCCCTCTGTCTCCACAACAAACTGTGGAAAAGTCTTCCTGGTGATCTTCTAAAAGAAGAAGATACGGTCTCCACAAAGAGAGCATTGTAAAACAGCAGCCTGTTAGAGAGCTAGTTGCAGGAGGGAAGCAGAAAAATGTGAAATTGCACTTACTGCCAGCACTGTAGCCCACTGCCTGTGGATTTCATGTGAAGAGGGCATGACTGGAAGTTGCTTTTACTCACATTTTGAGACCAGGCTCCTCTAGACACTGTGTGGGTGTAAGGCTCTGGGCTTGGCATTCCACAAAGGCCAGACCTTAAACCCTGGACTGGGATTTTGACAGTTTCACAGGTGGAAGGAAGATGGTTTAAGTCTCTTTTTGGAGTCGGAGAGCTGGCTAAATCACCACACAAGCACTTTACTTCTCCCCAGCTTTTCTCAACAGGTCTATTTGATTTGATTTTGTGTTTTCATGCCTCGTTCTGTTAGGCACCGACAGAAGAGCCGCAATTCACGTTGCAGGAGGACTCAGCAGGGGTGGCTCCTCAATTTTTTGGTTTGGTTTTTGCCTTTGTAAAGGAGAGCATGGGCTCTGAAATGTCTGTGTCTCTGCCTTTCTTGCTGCCGTAGTCTAAACTGTGTCTTGTGTAACATTAAAATGTGCATTCAGTGCTTGTCTTTTTCCAGTAGAGGTAGCAGCCTTTGCAGAAAGGCAAGCTTTGCAGTGCTTTGTACAACCTCCTCTTCTGGAAAACCAATACAGCAAATCTCCAGGGCAGTTCATCAAAACAGATGTATGAAACCTTCAGGGGACACCCTTTTCCCAAAAATAGGCCCTTCCTCTGTGTGCGCACAGACACGTTCCTGTAAGCGATTTTTCTGGAGCCATATCTGACAAGGATTTCCTTCTTCTGTGCTCCATGTAATGAAAATCTGCTGCTTCATTGAATTGGGATCAACAATTCCTGCTTTAAACATGAGCTTGGACTTGTATTGCACTAAAAGAGTATTTTCCTTCTGGGTTTTGGGAAACACCTTATGCAGGCAGGAGTTCTTAACAAGTCCTGCAACACCCACATTTGGCAAGTGTGCATATAATAAGTGCACTTGGAGTCATTCAGGTGTTCAGAAGTGCAGGTTTCTTTTTTTGCACCAGGATATAGTGTCATAGGTGCAGAAGTCTCCCACTAAAAAAAAAAATAAAAGAAGATTTATTAGTTGTCTTTAAGCTATTGATTCTGTAGTAGTTTTGTGCCTTTTGAAGGAGTACATGTTTAATTCCTCATCACAAAGGATACTGCCTGCAGCACTGTCCCACTGTAAAGGAGCAGGAGGAAAGCTGTAAGGCTGCCCGCTCTCTCAGTACACCAGGAAGAAAGAGAGGTTCACGGAAGGAGCGAAGCCTGGTGGACTTGCAGCTTTTGAAATCTGTCAGTCATTCCTCCAGTGACAGCAAAGGAAGGCTTGCAATATCACCTGATGTTGCTCTGTTGGATAGGGGAGGACCCCAGTCCAGGACTCCAAGCATATCGCTCTTGGATTTGCTCCCAAATTAAGACTTAAGCGCATAGTGGTTACCAGCTTCAGGGAGTGCTTCAAGCGATCTCTTTCATGCCATCCCACATCTCCCTTATCAGTTTAACTACTTCCACCTTCAAATTTTGTGGTGTTACTCCTTATCCTCTCAAGTGGAATCAGTGAACATGCCCTCCTACTTACACCTTGTCTGATTTTCTTCTGTGACCTTACTGTGATTTATGTCATGGGATAGATGGACGCGACACTTTGCTAGGTCTGCTGCTCCCTCCATATTCTGAATGTTCAGCATTAGATTTTGGTTCTACTTTTCATGGTAGTACTGGGCATCTCATTGACTTCAACAGAACCATGCTAATAGTAACGTGATACTTGTTTTGTGTCCGGTGTCAGAATTTGGCACCTAGTAACTTCCCCTCTAGGGAATATATATATATCTCTGTGTGTGTGTGTAGGGCTTTTTTTGCTTCCCACCTACCTTTCCTTTCCAAATTCGTCGGGGAATTTCACAAATAAATTACTGATGATCTAGGCATAGAGGAGCAGACTGAAGAGTAGGGTTTAAAAATAGTTTGACGCCTGTAAAATGGATCATTTTCACAGTTAAAGTATTTTTGCTCTTGTCTCAGAGGAACGTTGAAAGTGCAAGGAAAATGTTTTTGCAACAAAAATTATTGGCAATTTTCAGCTAACACAAAAGTATTGGAAGTACTTGGGGTTTTTTTCTTTCTGAACTCTACTTGAGAGCTGTTCTGTTAATATAACAATATATAGTTGTATTATAGAATATATGTACTAAATAACACATATCAGTTAGAACTCTATTTCCATCTTCCCAATTACACTTAGTTTGCTTTTCAGTATAAAGATCTACCAATATGAAAGTTAAACCAAGACACGTAGTTGTTTCCCCCAAATTCAATTCCAATATTTATATGGGTTCTTTGTGCTCTTTTAATTAATTATTTGGAAAATCACAGTTGTCTCTTTAAAAATGTAAATGCAAATAGAAGATATAAATAAAAGGCTTGCCTTGCTTTTAGAAAGCCTGTGCATGAGCTAGTTTGAGGACAGGGAGCAGTCTAACACAGCAGTACAGAACCCAGCAGGGCTGCAAACTTTCCCAGGAAGCAGGGCAGGTTTACTGTGTGTGGGCATCCCCACGCTCACCTGCGATCACTTGTTTAATCATGGCTCTATTGTGTGATTGTTTGATGGCTGTTGCATTTCTGAAAGGAAACACAAATGAATCAGATTCTCTTATGCCTCCAGCCAAACATCCCAAATCCTACAAGCCTCTGCTTGCTCTCTGCAACTATGAGGAACAGAAAAAAATGTGCTTACAAAATGAGTGTATTGCAAGGTGAACCCACTTCATGTCCTCTCAATTCTCATATGCATTACAAGCAAGCAGTATCACTTACATTGCAATAACTCACACTGAAGTTAGAGGGATATGAAGGATGTTTTCAGTCAAACTTAAGAAAGGCCAGGTTAAGACTTTCAAGTGTTGGTCCTAGGTGATACCCACTGAAGATACCACATCTTGCATTGGCAATTGCATGTGAGAGCCCAAAGCAGGTAGGAGCTGAGCTGGCAGGTTCTCTGCATTTGATCCTGGAACTGTGATCTTAGGCTGTGGCAAAAACTTGTATTTTGATTAACCATTCCTGGTCTTCACTCGTGTCATCCCCTATGTTATGGCATCCAAATCAGTGAACTAAATCAGGGGCCTGAACTACCTGAAAACCTGTTCTCCAAAAAAAAAAGCAGAGGGGGAAGGTTGTGCTTCAGCCACATGGGTACCATGTACAACCAGCTGTGTGGCCACAAAGCAGGGCTGGTACTGGCACAGGAGTGAGCAGGGCAAGGGCTGCTTCAGCTGCTGTTGCTATTGAAGACCTTGCTGCCTGCTCTTTCCAGAGGAAGAGGCTGTGGTATTTGCTGTGGGAAGAGAATAATCTGTGGCTTTGGAGCATGCCTAGCAGAGAAGTCACACAGATGCCCTTTACCTTCTCTTGGAGACTGTCCTTTTCATGCAAAAATGGTTGGTTACTGCCTTTCAATTTTGCAGGTAACCTTTGCAGCCATTGCCATATCAAAGATTGTGGTTTAGACTAATCGTATTTGTGTTTGGACCTACTGCTCTCCTCACCATGATGGATGAGGGGAAAGAGACTTTTTTTAGCTGTTAAGCTTGAGGGTGACAGATCAACTGCTAGTCATTGCTCTGAAGTCTAATAAACTGCCTGTTTAGTCTGCTCAGATGTTTCATAATAGACTGCTTTATTCCATATTGAAATATCTGATGAAGAGGAAATTTAAACAGATAAGATATTACTTCAATAAATTCATTGTAAAGCATTTATGCACAAAGTTTTACCCTCCTTATTTTCCAAGGTTCATAGTAGGAGTTTTGTCTTAGTATGTGTTGCCACTCCACACTGCCAGATTACCTCTGAGAAGCCACTTCACTGAGAAGTCTCAGGTAAGAGTTGAGCAGTCCTGCAGCAGGACTAGAGGTATTCACAGACATGGTCCTGCACACGAAATCCAGGTATGTCAAATGCTTATATTTCATTCTTCAAGGATTTCAGAGCTCTCTATTTTGACAGGAGCTTCTGCTGAATTGAGCTTCTTAGGAAGGCTAAGTGAGGTGCCTGCATTTCTCTTCACATGCAAAGAGGTTAAAAGATTCATTGAATGACATTCGTTAAGTCCTTGTCACTCACTGTCCTTCTCAGCCCTGCCTCCCCTTCTGATATCCTGCCATGGTCAGAGATGTCTGATATTTGTCAAAGATGAACATATTAGTTTAGGCAGGCCAGGCTGCTATAAATAAGGTATGAACTTGTAATTGGAATTGATCCCATTTTTGTAGCTGAATGAATTGCCTCTCTGCTCATCTGCATAGGCTGGAAGTTTTCAAATTCTTAAATGTTTTTTACTGGAGCAGTTTAAGTATTTTATTGTATTGCTGGTATAGATAGAAACATGAACATGGTTGCTTTCAGCAGGTCAGCTGATGAATGGTAACTCAGTAATTCTCTAGCTCAAGCATCACAGTATGTGAGTACACTTAAATTTCATTTTGGTATTGTCTGTAATTCTTGAGATACTCTTATTGGTTTCTAGCAAAAGACCAGCTAGTTCTTTCTGTCCGTGCTTTGCTTCCTTGAGCCTGCTTTCCCTGCTGCTGTCTACTTCTTAAAACCAAGCATGCCTAGTTTCTGCTCATTGGAGAAAGCAGAGAGAAGGCAGGCATGCTTGTCCTGAATAGAAAGGGCAAAGCTAGTGAACATCATGGTTACTGTGTGTGCATAGATGTGTTTATAACACTAGAGAGGGTAAATTTTCAGCAAGGCACAGGTTTGGTTCATTTCCTGATTAAAACAAATCTCTCTGATTTCATCCTGGTTCATTCATTCTTTTAGTGGTAACCTTTGCAAGCCACACAACACTTCAACTGGGAAGTAGCCCAGTGATGCAGGGGGGGGTTATGCCATAAGCCAAATTTAACTGTTATGATCATTTGCCATCAGAATTTCAGTATGGATGGATCAAGTTCATCTAGATCAAGTTGATCTTTTGTGGTATTCTGTTTGAGATATATAATGGAGGAAAAAATGTGCCCTTTATCAAAGGTCCTTAAAAGGATTGGAAAGTAAAAAAAAGGCACATCAAAGGTGCTATTGATTTGAAGCTGAAAGAGAGGTACCAAGTACAAACACAGCACAGAGATATGAAATTGTGAATCCTCTCCAAGTCTGTCCTATGCTTCTACGGTTTGTGTGGTGTTTCCAGGGGGTTACAAATGAGGGTGACCATGAAGTTGATACCTCTGTGCTGAAAGTAGGTTTTGGGTAGCTTTTACAGCTCCTTTCCTTTGAATTTCCCAAGTAACTTCAGTTGGCTCCATGTACAGGATTCACAGCTCAGTGCCAGCAAATGCCAAACTAAAAAGAAAGTAGAAGGGAAAAAAAAAGGTGAAAAGCCAGAAAAAGAAGACTGAGAGTAGTTGCCATTAAAAAAAAAAAAAAAAAACAAAAACACCACCAAAACAAAAAACCACCACCCAACCACAAAACCCACAAGGGCCGTAGAGTGACCATGTATAATGGTCATGATTGTTGCACTGCTCAAGACAGTGCTGCAGTTGGGAGTAATGCTCTGATTCTTCTTGTGGTGAGTGTGCAAGGACATCTTCAGAAGAGATGTTCATTTTATATGCAATGTCACCTTTGAGGAAAATCACTGGAGAAGCTTATTTGTTGTAAATGTTTCTCCCCCATCCAGTTTGACTGCCTTTGTCCCCTTCCCACATGCTACAGAGTAGCTGCAGAGACCACCTCTCCCTCTTCACAGCAGAGGGAGTGAAGAAGATCCAGTTCCCCCTTGCTCCTTGTCCTGCCGCTCTCTGCTGCACCGCAGGCTGATACTACATGGGGCGGTAGGTGCTGCACAGGCACTGTGCAGGGAGCCTTCGTCTCCAAGAGCCCCAGAGCTGCATCCCTGAGGAACAGCAGAGAGCAATTCAGCACCACTGCCTGGGAAGTGCCAACTGCTGAGATACTGAATATTCAAGCTAAACTCAGTGACTTAATACAAGGGTGAGAAATCATAAAAAGGAGTGCTCTTTGCTGTCTCTGCCTCTCTCTCTTACAATATTTTTAAAGTGGCTGAGTTGTGCCAAAAGATACAAGTTGTCTTTGAAACAATTTTTAAGTGTAAATGTGACATTTCCTCCGCTAATCACACTTTCTTCAGCTGAAAGATAATAGAGTTGTCTGACTAGCTCAGCGCTGGGTCTTTGCTTGAGTAGTTACTCCAGAATGAATTAACTCCATAGTGGTGGTTTCGTAAGTTCTTCTCTTTTTTGTGTTAAGGGCTCAGCTCATTTAGCATCTCAGTTTGAATGTGAAAATATTCTAAAAGGTGAAAGATCAGTGATTTATATGTAGTACCCAGCATCCTTCTGCCCATTTCTCATTTTGCTTTGATTTGATGTCATAACAGATAAATCAGTGCAGAGAACATATTGTATTTTTTTCCCCAAACATTAAAAATCCATGCTAATTTCATGCCTGCTAATTCTCAATCAGAGGACATCTTTAATTAAAAGGTAAACAACAAAATAATGGTAGTGTGGATGGTATATAATTGCAGCTATTTATTTTTTTATTACTAATTTTTTATTCTTGAAAATCCATGTACATGCATGCTTATTTCCATCATCTTCTCTAGCCAAAAGCAAACCACTCAATGCCTCTAGCCATATGGATTTTGTATGCCATTCAGAGCAACCTAGTCTTATATGGTAATGACTCAACAACTTACTGAATCCAGTTAGCAGATTTATGGATCGTTACTCAAAGTATCTCATAGTTACGTTTCGTAACAGTCCCACTTAGATTGTCTCACATTCTCCATGTAACTATTCATTAAAGGCAACCATGCCTTCTATCAGCAAAGGAGTGATTCACCGTTAGGATTTCTTTCTCTTGATCCCCACACCCTACTTCTATCCAGCCTTGCTTCTTAATATCCGAAAGCCAGTCAGCTTGGGCTGATGTCCCACAATGCAGGGGAGTGGTTAAAGGCAATGACCTTGAACAGATTCATCTTTAATGGCAGTAACCTCTTAAGCATTGCTGCTATATTTGATGAAATACTGAAAGAGCAGGCTTACAAGCACAGGTCTCTCTTCCCAGGGTCTGTATTACATTTGCCAGAAGGGAGAACTTTGCTTGCATAGAATGAAATTTGTGCCAGAGCAGAGGCCCTACAAAGGACCCTACACACATAAGGTCTGCGCAGACCACTGACCTCAGGCTTAACTGGTGGCAAGAGTTTGCACTGTTGTAAAGTTCAGCTGTCATAGCTGTTTTTGCTTACCTCTTCTCATGCTGTCCTGAACACATTCATTCATTTCCTAACTAAACTGGTGTATCATCATTTTTAAGAAGAGAATCCAACTGACTGCTTCTGCTGATCAGTTTTAAAAACATTGCTACCCAGGGACCTGTCCCTCTTGTTTTGTAAAACGTCAGCTGAATCCTCAGTTGGCAGAAAGAGATGTCATCCCATTGCCTTCAGTGGGAATAGGTCAGGAGATTGGATTCAGCAGCATTTGGGGACAGCCAGACAGGTTTTTTCCTCTCCTTTATATCTGTGTCTCATTTTGAGCATAATGTATAACTGAATGAACTGCATGAACTTAGGGGAAAAAAAAGGAGGATGTGCTTTAGTGCTTATGTGGATTCAGTGAATTACCAGCTTGTGATTTAAGCCCATGTTTCCACATGTGTTTCTCCTGGCAGCGTTAGTCTTGGTTTGTGCTGTTCTCACCCCTGCACTGTGGTGGCACAGTGACTGGTGTGGCCATTCAAGTGAATCAGATTGGGAATCTAAGTCTTTTTTAATTTTTCTACCTGGTCATTTTTCAACCACATCAGCTCGCTAGTGTGGTTCATCACACATGCAGCCACTCAGGCAGATGTGCTGGTTTACTACAGTAGGGCAAATCTGAGAAGCAGGGAGAAGCACCTGGAGACAGGATTGGAGAAGGATTTGTGCGAACAGTATTGGCTCACCTGTGTGCTACTGAAATGCTCACCCAGTATTTGGGGAAAAGAAAATAGATACAGGCTCAACCTTTAAAAAAAAAAAAAAAAAGAAAAAAGAAAAGACTCAAAGATTGATCCAACACAATATGGATCTAAGCATGGGCTTTGTAGGTGAATGCTGAGCCTGATCCAGATTCTTTCATTGTTTTCCTGTGGAGTTTCTGTGATGTATTGTGGGATATACAGAATCAGAACTGAGATCTGTTGAGATACAAGAGTCTAAGCTTGTCCCTGCCAGTGCAGATGTGCTAGCAATATAAGAAAGCTCTCATCCAGCTTAGAAGTGCTTATAAATGTTTTGACTGTCCTATAACTGTCCAAGTCCCATGGAACCCTTTGGACTGATGCTTCAACTTCTGTGGTGGGTTTATCCTAGTGAAGGGTGAGATTGTTTTAACCTTTCCTCATATGGATGCTAAAGTAAAATCACAATAGCATCAAGTATCATGATACTGATTAAATCCTGTGGATGAAAAGTGTGTGGGTTTCAGGAGTGAGATCCGCAAATGTCTCTCTCCCTTTATCTACTTCATGCTGCTCAGCAATTTGATCTTACTGGGTTGTCCAAACTGTGTCTCTGTGTCTCCACCATTTGGTAGAGACTACAGTGCAAAATGTCACAGGGGTATTGTAGTCTCCCTCTTCTTCCTCTTTAAGGGCTACAGTGTTTCCTCTGTCATCTCTTCCATTTTAAGGAGGTACATTCCCTCACTGGATCCACACACCCAGCACCTGTGTTTGTTCAGCCATCTCTGCAGAGAGATAGTGTCACGGGCTGGGGAGAAGAGTTTGTGCATGTGAGTGCAGTGGAGAGACTCGGTGGATGCAGATGATTCAGGAAGGGAGCATGAGTAGCACTGCAACCCTCTCAGCAGTGGGTGCCTGATAATTGTCATATTTTTTGGTACTGCGTGTGTTTTAAAACACAATGTTAGAACACCAGCCATCCTGGCTAGGTGTGACAAGAATTAGGCAAAGTAGAGAACAAACTCTGCTGATCTTAATGGTGTGACCTCCCACTGACCCTTGGCGAGGTGACTGTTCAGGTGTAGCTACCTCTATTCTCAGAAGGGGCATCTCCTTCCCTGTTTGTTACTGTGGTTCAAATGAAGATCTACTAGCAGAGATGAAGGTGTTTAAGGTCATGCCACCAAATTGCTGTATCTTATGTATAATAAATACCAGCCTCCTCTTCTATAACTCTAAAGTCAGTAATGTAAGAATAACTTGAGTTCATTTCAGTTAGCTGTGTGGATATCTGGGTGCAGCTCTATGCAACCTGCACTGAATTACCTACAAGTGAGGCAGGTATGTGGGACTGTGGTGCGGGAGCCTGTGGCATGTATGAGTCTTTCTGCTATGACTTATTAAGAGAGTCTCCAGTTCAGGGAACAACAGACTGCAGTACTTTCAAAGTAGTACGTGCCCCCATTAAGCCATTCCTCGTTACTGTACAGGCGTAAGTCATAAATAGTTTATTTGTTCCTTGGCAACTTCATATTTCATGTAAGAATGAAAGAACACATATGCAATGGAACTTTTATGAGATCAACATTTAATCCCTGAAGAAGGTTTAGTAAACATCAAGATTTCCCAAAACTGGTGATCTTATCAGTCCAAGCAAACTTGCAAAGGTTAATAAAAAACTAGCCTTTGCAGCAATGGCCATGAATGTATATATACACCTATATATGCATATCCTTATACAAGTACATGGGGTTATTTTTCCTTGTAGCAGAGTCGTGGCCTCTCATTCTCTGCTGCAAAAGGCAGTGTAGGTAGATAAAATGAAAGGCAGCTCCTTCCTCGCAGCTGTTGTATACATAAGGAAGAGGTACGATAAGTGAATACAGAACAGCAAGTGGGTGAGGATGGGCAGGCCAGGATAACATGTGTGAATACAAGGGAAGCATGGCTGGTTATTCAGAGCATCATATTGAGGCTCCATAAGATGAGATTTCTATTACGTTTCTATGTATTTCTATTATGAGATGTGCTGATCTGCAGTATGTCTTTGGACATGTCATTTGCTCTGTATTTTTCAGTCTCTCTTCCTGCAACAGGGCATAAAGTTAATCAGCTTCTATGTCAAAAGGCCATAGTCTCCAGAGTTGTTGTCTTCCTCAGGGCCAACTAGCCTTTGTTCAAGGATTGGTGTCTCGGATGTCTCCTGGTCCCTGGACTTCCCCAAATTGCTTGGGGTGCAGATTTCCAACAAGCTTTTTTGCAATATTGTTTTGTTAGAAGAAAGACTTTGTCCTTATTTTAAGATTGCCTGGGGTTGAGTGTGAACTTGGAAAGCAAAGGGTTAACCTCTTGATATAAACTCAGAAAAGCATAAAAGAAAAGATGCAGTTCAGCCTATCAAGGATATGCAGCATTTTCTGTGGCTGTTCCTTAGAGCTTTCCTAAGGCATATCTCAACCCTGAAGCAAAGGGGACAAGCAGCTGAGTGACATTCTCCCTTTGGGATGCTGCCTTAAACAGTGGACTTTTCTGGGTTTTTTGTTTGGTTTTTTATTGGCTTTAGGCAGTGAAAAGTAACTCAGCAGCACTTTGCTTTCCTGTCTGCTGTATTTCAACATTGGCCTATAAGGCTAATGAAAGGGTTGCTGGCCTATAGAGGTTACATCATTTTCAGGGAATTCCTTTCCCCTCTCAGTCTGTTGGTCTCTGCTGTTCCCCTTCAAATGTTTTTCCCTGTTTGCTTTATTACCTGGGAATCTAGTGTTGGTAACACAGAGCTCTTTTGCCAGGTATAACAGCAACAGTTTGTATTTCCTACTTTCTTGGCTTCCTGAACTGGGCTTTTTTCCCCATCTCCTTTTGATGCAATAAATAATAAATAAATACACAATAAATAAATAAAGAAATACACGATGTGTATTCAGTTGGAGCTACAAGGAGCTATCTTTGCTACTCAAGTAACTTTCTGCATTTTAAAGACTGTTTTATGCTAAAGAGTTGAAGAGTACTGCCACCTAGTTCATCCTCCTACTCCAAAACAGGATCGGCTCTACTTATAGCATTCCTGACAGACACTTGTATAACCGGTCCTTAAAGATTTCCAGCAATGGGGACCCCACCGCCTTTCCAAGTGAATTTTCAAGCTGAACATTTCCGCAATATGAACTCATTACTTTCATGTCCTGCCGCTTGTGAATGTTGGTGAACAGATTATTACCTAACTCTATGCAGCAGCATCATATGTATTTGAAGGGTGTTTTCATGCTCTCTCTTCTTTAGGCTGAGCAACCTGTGTTCTCTCAGTCTTTCTTTATAATTTGTGTTATCTGGACATTTGCTTGTTCTCATTGCTCCCCAGTGATCTGCCTCCAGTTGCTTCACATCTTTCTTGAGGTGTGGAGAGGGTACTTCAGCTGAGCCAGTAGCAGTGTTGAGTAGGGCAGAAAGGATGTCAGTCCGGCTGTATTCCAGCAGTTTGTCCCAGAGTGGTGCTTGCTTAGCTTAAAGCAGCACAACATCATCACAGGTTCACCTTCAGCGTGATTCTGTGTGGTCCTTAGATGCTTTGTGCAGCACTGCTGCATGCCCAGTTGTTTTCCATCCTCTGTGCATGCAGCTAGTTTTTCTTGGCTAAATACAGAAGCTTACACTTGTCCTGGTTGAATTATATCCTTCAGCTTTTCCAGTTTGTCAAGATTATTCTAATCTTGTGCTCAGTTATACTTACTGTTTTACCCAGCTTAATGTAATTTGCCAGTTAACAAACACTTCTGCTGCGTCACCTGTTCCATTAATGAAAATATTCCGTCATCCGGGAGCCAGGATGAAGAACCCTACAAGAACGATCCTTGAGATTTGGCTATGAACTGTGGGTAACTGCTTCCAGAAACAACAAATTATTGGCAGCTACTCCGGTCATTTGGAATATCACCTTTTAGTATTAATCGTATTGATTACCAGTTTTCTCATCTACCTTCTTGCAACTCTCTCCAAGGTGAAACATTTAGGAAGACAGATTTTGTACTACCTAATGTGATGAACTGGATTTAGTATTTTTATTCCTGTTTTTCACTTTTTGTTATAAATATGAAAAATTTTTCCTAAGATTTTTCAACTTTGTCTGAAACTGCTTGCAACTGCCAATGGATCCATATTTTGTGGCATATTGATCTTGGACCATTTTTTTTTATCTTGTTTAGCTGACTGTGAAGATAGATGCCATATGCACATACACACCCCTACACATGCACCTGCCCCCCATGGTGTTTGCTACTTCCTGCAATTTATTGTTTCATTTATTGATTATTGATTTATTAGCCTGTTACCCCATTATAAAGGAAAATAAGGTTGTTTTGACTAGATTTGCTCAATACATCCATGTTTTCTCTTTTTTGTCTTTTTTATTTCCATTGTGTGCTTACAAGTGGTTTGGTTACCTGCACCAGAGTCGTTCTGGGAATTTAAAGTAAAAGCAGATGGTCTACAGCTCCTATGGCTTCATAGGTTTTTTTTTTCATTTTCAAAAATAAGCACTCTGTTTGACCTTTTCCAAACATTTGGTACCTTACTCGTCCTCCATGAACTCTCAAAGACAACTGATAACAGCTCTGAGATTTCTTCTGCTCATTCCTGAAGTATCTTAGGACAAAGTTCATCTCTTGGACAATTTGAGAACATTTGATTTACTCTAGTGCGCCCTGTGTATTGCCCATTCTGGACTGAAATCTTACCCCTTCTTTGCTGGTATTAATTCCTGCTAGTGAGAGGATCAGTTGGCCTTTTTTAGTAAAGTCTTAGCAAAAATGGTATTTTGATCTTCCTAGTGTAATGTCTCAATGGCTTTCTTTCCTTTCTTGAGTGGCAGACCAATAATTTCATTGTATTTACAGAACAATGCATCTCATTTTGTGCCCTGACCTTTAGTCAACAAAACACATGGTGTTTTATTGCATGATGCTCGTATCATTTTACCGTAGGAGGTGTTCACTATACATACATCCTATCACATTCACATTTTTCTTTTCATTTGTCTTTTCATAAAGAGTAGCCATAATATTAAGGGGGCAACGTGCCAAACATGGCAGTTAGAGTTTTCCAAACTAATGCTTGTTTTGACAGCTAGTGCACCTGATTGGTATATGTTGTCATCATTTGGCTAGTTTCAATGGTGCTGTGACATTTTCCCCGTCGTTATATTCAAAATAACCAGCCAAGCCTCACCTACAAGACATGGGCTCTTTGTCCATCATCATGGTCCAAATGTATTACCTGTGCAGATGGGACCCAGCAAGAGAAATGTTTAACAGCCGGACCGTTTTCCTGTGTGTTAACAGTAGTTTAATCTGCTGGCCAGTAGTTATCCTTACTTTGAGGACTTTTTCTGAGTTATCTTCCCAAGGCAGCAACTGTCAGAAAAGCAATGAGAACAGGTTTCTTGTGACTGACTGTGCGGAACCACACTGCCCTCGAGGAGGGAAAGTGGGGAATTTCTGCATCTCCAAAACAAATCCAGTTAGCCAGATTAAGGCTCATAAAACCTGACAATTCTGAGAGGAAAAATAACGTATGGACTGGAAGGAGATAGTAAACAACACTTAATTGTGCAAGCAGCTGCAGAACTTTTAGCAGATTTAAAGATACTGTAAGCAGCCCCGTTGAGAAACCCCCTATATTTGCACACAGAGAGGTACAAGTGTGTTTAAGTTGCTTTCTAGTGCTGCAGGCTGTCCAGGGGGGCAGGCACTTTTAATGTGTTGCTTTTAGACAAAAAAGGGCAAGTGATTTCTTTTAACCTCTGCTTTCAATTTTTAAGTCCCTCCTGTCTTCTGGTCTCAGGTTAACCATTTCTTCCTGCTCCCTTCTTCTCCCCGTCCTGTTTTCTCCTGATTTGGGATTAGTTTGTCACTTAACAAACAGAACATTTGGTTACCCTGATGTTGGCTCCGCACTTTTCCCTGCCCTGTCCATTATATATGGGATGAGTTGCTTTTTCCTGCCATAGCCTGTTTTGTTTCCAGGGCTGCTGTACAATTTGCAGAAAAGAAGGGTGACTTGAAAGAAGGGTAACTCAAAGGGTCTGTGCCTGCATTAATCCAAGTCCCCCCTCTCTCATTGATTTGCTCTGTGACCTTGGAAAAATCATTTAGGTTCTTGATCTGAGTTCAGAGCCATGTTCCTCTTTACCTCAACTCTCAGCAAGTGTAAAGGGAACTTAAACACCTAGCTCCTGGGCGTGGTGAGGACGAAACCAGTAATCTCAGTGATGAAATCTATACGAGTACCTGAAACAGCATCCAGTCCTTCCCATGCCACTTGTCTGCCATCTAACTTTGTAGACCCTGATTTCTGCTGGTACTCAGTGGAAATACATCTGAATCAGCTGTCACTCCCATCCATCTTTGTTTCTTCGGAGAAAGAATTGTTTCAAATTCTCATATAAATTCCCTTTTTACTCTATTATGAAATATGTTTTAATTTGACAGCAGTGTTATTTTTAGTAATACTTTTTGTAGCCTTTAATATTAACATCTAGTTGGGGGGAAAAACTGCTAAATATTTATACTTCTCTTCTTTGATCTTTCACTCAGAAGAACTGAGAAGGTATCACACTTAACATTTTTACTATAAATATTTTAGATAGCATTTGAAAGAGTCCAAATTCACCTCTCGTGTTGGATTTGTTCGGATTATTGTGATAGGTTGTGACTCTTAAGTGCTTCCAGATGGCAATTCAGTTGCCAATGGTTGGAAACTTTTGAGCAATACTGTTGTGGCTAGTGACCAGTGATGGAACCATTAATATTGCTGTTTGACAGAAGTAGGACCAGAGCCTCTTCCATGCTCTTACTTGTATGCTGTGGCTCAGAGGGAGATGAATATAATGTCTTCACACAAGAAGCACAACAACTCTGCAAACATAGTGTGTCTTCTAGAGTAACTCTTTGCAAACAGGTTGTGTCCCTGACCCGCTCCAGTACTAGCCAGTTGCCCTGGCTAGTCATGAAGTTCTGCCAGACCCACAGAGCCTGTTGCTGCCGGAGCTGCCTCATTCTACCATTAAATTACTGGGGATTTAGAACGTCAAGAGAAATGTGGAAAAAGTGGGAGAGCCAGCAATGACAGAAAATATGTTGATTTGTTGTGGGTTTACTCACTGAAAATGTAAATTTTTTCTGTAAGGATTTTCTGGCCAGCAGCCAAAACGCTTCAGCTGCCAGCGCTGCCAGGACTTCCAGGTATTGCACGCTTCTGTTCTCCTCAGTGTGCTCTGATTCCTCATCAGCTATGTCAGCCAAGTTTCTTTTCCAGAGGGAGGAGGTGATCCATCATAGGAATTTTTTGCCTTAGCCTCTCATGGGAAATGTAGTCCTGCCATGGGTTCTGAACTACACAGGGAAGGAGAAAATCAAGGAGCTTAGATGGCAGTTCCCATGAGACACAATATCCAAATCGAGTTGTTTTGTTCTTTTGTTTGCTGTGTTGGAGAATGTTTAAGCCTCTAGTGGTCAATTTTTAAACAGTAAGTAACAAAAAAAATTACCCCTTGCATTTTGTTTTGGTGAAAACACGATTGGACTTTGACAAGCATTTAACACAGAACCTTTTCAGTTAAACCTAGGGAAAGTGAAGCAAAATAAAATGCTGTGCTGTACACAGAACAGGTGTTCTGTCCTGTCTGATGCTGAGACTGTTGCTTTTTCTCTTACTTTCAGCATCCAATTATTTTTCTATGTTTAGTACATAAAATGAAGTGTCTCACATATTTTACCATACAACCTTCTCTCGTTTGCCACTGCAATGGTTAGAAGTTATTTCACTGGATTTTGTATGTGTGTATTTGTATCAGAAATTTTGCTTTTTCCTATCTTTATTCCACCTGTGCAGTCCTTGTACCTGTCATAGTGATAACCCTGAAGAAAAAGTAGGTTTTCGTACGCTATTCTGAGCCTCACAGGCTTGCACATGTTCTGATCTTTGTATGCATGCCCACTGCACAGCTTTCCTTTATTCCTGAAAGGCTCAGCCTTGGTAAGTTGGGAGACTCATTCCATTAAAAGTGCATAATGTTGCATCTATCTGGCATGATGAGTGCTTCAGGGTTACTATGCTGACAGCAAAGCAAGTCTTGAAAATATTCAGCCTCTAGCCTAGTCTTGAATCTTCCTGGATTTAGAGCAGGATTTTGAACTGACTCACTACGTGGAGTGGTGAGCCCCTAAAAATTGAGGAGGCCCAGTGTGAACTGAGAGCACAAAGTTCATCTTACAAGAGGGACAACTCTCAGTCACATCCAAGTTTAAATTCCTGTGGAATGGATTCCTCAGTATTGACGTAGATCAGATATGATGGGAGTTCTGTCCCCTGTGCTTGGTAGATGATTTTCCCAAAGCGGGGGAGATTGGAGGACAAGCAGTCATCAAGTCATCACTGATGCCGGAATCCATCCCCCTGAGAACTGTTTTCATACCTGCTTTACAACCATTGATCATTGCTTTCTTCAAGGAATCAATGAGTCATTGTATTAAAAATGAAAACAAAAAAACACAATCCCAAACCCCAAGTTTTTGCAGTTTTTTTCTGGCCTTCTGCGGCAGCAAAAGTCTATGTCACAGTTAGCTTATGATCCTGTGGGGACTTTGGATTTTCTTTCGGTATAATGGAGAATGATATTTTTCTCCTTATTCTTCACCCTAGTGATATTTCATCGTTGCCTGCGTATAATGGATTCCATTACTTTTGATGCTGTGAGGCTTAAGAGCTTTTTAATGAGAAGTGCTTGGATCTGAGATAGGTTGACTGTATCATTGGCTGGTTACTGAGACGACTGTAACAGTGCACAAGGGAAATACTCTCTCAGTTTCTTGTGTAACTTGGTCGTTTACAAGAGTTCCCTCTGCTTGGGAGCTGGTGGAAAAGAGCCCTGCGCTGCTCACGTTAGTTCTTTTGCTGGCATGTATCAACAAACCAAGGTGGTCTGTTGAAATGAGAAAGGGTTGTTAGGGGCCAAAGTGCTGTGCCAAAGCACAAGTAATTGCTTGAATTGTTTCACTAAACATTTAGTGAGTACATCTAACAGCCAGGAGACTTTCTCTTTCAGGTGATGCTTATGAATTTTTTTTTCAGTATACATCTGTTTGTATCTCTTCCTGCATGTAAGAAATTAGGTGATAGATTTAGGTAGAAAAGGAAAATCATGATCAAAACTTTCTAACCAGTCCAATGTTTTCGGATACTTGGCAATGGCTTAGATCCTACTTATGGCTATTTAACAGTGTCTCAGTGACTGAGAAAAGTTTCTGAGTTCTTTCATTTTTCATCTACCTTGCATTATCTTAACTAGCAGGTGTTATTTATGTCCTTTGCCACTGCATCCCATACCGTGCTCTTTATCTCTCTCAATAACAGAATTTTAACTTTTCTTTCTACATTAAGAGAAAAGCTTAAAATGGAATTAAGAAAGAAAGAATGAAAAGGCCAAGCAGGTTCGGGGTTTGGTATTCAGATACAGATTCACCAAGTCCAATTAGAACAGAAAAAAAAGTCCATTGCTCTCTCAATTTTGTGAAACAGAAGAATAATATTTTGGTCTAACCGTCTGTCAGTGAACATGCATCTCTTTTAAAGTGACCACCAAAAAAATCCACAGTGGTCAAATAATGTTGACAGTCTCAACATGATTATGTTGACCTGAGCTATCTTTGAAGCGGAACCATCCTTCTGCCAGAAAGGATGTGCAACAGAAATGACCATTCCCTGCTTCCTGTGGGTTTAAAACAATTTTTTCTTCTGGAGATGATCTAGTGCCTTTCACTAGCATCAAAATCACCTTAAACAAAAACATGTCCATTTTTTAAAATATGCTGTTGTACACAATACGCTTTTCCAGAGAAATGGAGTATTAGCATTTGAAAGGACTGATGAGAATGCATCTTTGGGAAAGGCCTTTGTTCAGAGAATTACTGCTGTATTCTATGTGCATATCACCATGGTAATTGAATTATTTGCTATTGACAGTAAGGTATATAGCACAAGCCTTTTGCCATTTTCCATGATGTGGTTCCTAGCAAAGAGTGCTATTTGTCAATTTAAAATTTATAGTATGACATTTAGCAGTTGTGCCTACCATCGTAGTGGTGGATGTGGTTTGAAAGCATGAAACAAAAAGGAAAACGTAATTACATCTTCTTCTTCTTCTTCTTGCAGTTTAATATTCCTCCCCACTTCCACTTACAACGTGAACCATTCTGGAACTGTTGGAGCCACAGAGCAGAACCAAAGCTGTGCTCTCCGCACTGCTTTGGCAACTATGGTGCTAGTAACATGAGACAGTAGTTTCATTTCTTCCCATCACCATCCCTTTCAGGACATTGTTGCAAACAAAACAAGCCTTTCTCTTCCCTGAGGTCATTCCATGCATATTCAGAGCATGATGTGATCTCTGTGAAGCATGTGGTGGTCATTGAGTACTGTGTGAAGGTTTATGTAAGGTAATTTACATGATGAATCTTTTGGGGGGATATAGGATACAAACTGCTATGGCAGGAATTGGGAGACCCTCAAAGAACCTCATTAGCACGATTCACTTAACAGAGAGAAAATAATCTCAAATACTTGCATTACCATGTGTGTAGATATTTCATTTTAAATAATATTCTGTAGGAAAAGGTGCGATATAGATATGGTGGTGAGTAGTACTGCTTAGTGCACTGCTCAGAGTACGAAAGAGATGGTACTCTTTTTCCCTCCTTGATGCTGTGGGAGGTTGTCATCTCTGCTCTTCTGTTCCTCAAAGTAAATCCAGCTTTCTAGAAAAATGTCTGGTTCTGTGTTGTCCTCACCACATAAGAGCAGGGATAATCTCCCTACAGAAGTCTCTGTGCTTCCATGCTTTATTTAAGACAGATGGAAAGTAGAACACAGTTGAAAAGTGGGTTTTTTCCCCACTCACTGCTGCCCCTTTTATCTCCCTCTTCAAGTACAGGATGGAGAAATCTTCATTCTTGTTACGGTATTGCATGTGGATGAGACAAATGCCAATACCAGGCGTTTATTCTTTAGGCAACATTTTGGTTACCAAATGACCCTGTGTCTTAGTCTTATCTAACCACTGAGACAGGTTTCCCAGTATGCTTAGGTGTTTTGCTGTTGGTAGCTTCTGGGATCAGCTTTCTAGCCAAGTTGTGTTTAAAACATCCTTCAGTAGACTTCCATGCAGGGAAAGCTAACACACAGGTATTAATTTTTATTGCCTAACATAGTCTTTCATTCTAGCCCTGGTCCCAGTGTCAGGTTGCTTTCATGTTTGTTTTATTAGACTAGTGGCAGACTAAGGCCCCTTAATTTCTTGCTGTGTCAGATATCAGGCTGAAATGTCAAAACATATACACTGACCTTCAGGTTGGCCCCATGCAGTGAGTCTGACCTGGCAGTGAGCAGCTCCCTAGCACGTGGAGGCAGCTGTGTGCCAATTCCTGAAAATTATGAGGCAAAGCTGTTTCCTCCAAAAACGTATGAAAGAGCATTAGGCATTGTTTCGCTCCAGTGTTTGTTCACGGACCGTATTCTTGTTTCCTCCTGTGGCATCAGAATAAATCCCTGTCTTCCTTTTCCCTTTGAGCAGTGCTTCACTGTATTCACTGCGTTTCATTACCTGAAAGCCGCAGGCTGGTGCAGAGGAGACTTGTGACACTAAGATCAGCAGAAGCCTAATGGGAGATGAGTCCGCGTGACTGCAAACCGCATGGACTTGTCTGGCGGTTCAGTTTAGGTAAATAAAGCGCAACGCACTCAATGTTAAGCTTCTATTTTTTTTTTGTTTTTACCTGGTGAAGCTGCTGTTCTAGGTTTTGGCCTCAAATTTTCTGTTGCTCAGGATAGAGAGCTACTGCCTCTGTATCGTCAGGCTGCAGCATGACATGCAGCGGAGAGTTCATTATGCATTAGCAGAGCCATCTTTAAGGTAGGCAAACATTCAGTGACTCTGCAGAACAAAAGGAAAGCAAGAAAGGGAATCAGCAAACATGTATTATTTGCTGACAATAATTGTTTTCAGTTGCAGCTGATGGCAGTGATTAATCACATTGTCTTAGTATTTTATTTGAGGGTGGGAGGGTAAGTATTAGGGGGGGAAGAGCCAAGAAGTACTATTCCCCATCTCCCTTGAAAAGTTAGCTAATACTACGCTGAAAACAATGCTTAAGGTTTTGAAACTTGCAGTGTGTCTTTTATTGAAATAGCATTCAACCATTATACTCCTTCTTTCTAATTAGTAACAAAGATGCAAATAAACCTAGCTAAAAGGTGGGAGGAAAATGTAACATACCAACCATGTGAGTTATGTGTAGCCAGCCATGTGTATTAGTTACATCATTTTTGGCTATAATTAAAATTAGATCAATTACATTTAATGCAATCCCTGTTTTATTTCTCCTGCCCCAGTTCATTATCCCTCTCTCTTATTCAAATTTCTCTCTTACAGTGTAGCATCTGGCCAAACCCTTGTTAATTCCATTTACCTGCTTCTCCCAGGTCTGTCCTCTTGACTGCTTTGCAGAGGTGGAACAGAGCAGAGCAACACCTTCTCCGCAGTTACACCTCCCCCTCTTTTCTCGAAGATCACTTTTCTACAGCGTTTAACCTGCACCCAGGGAAGGCTCTTGGCTGTTTTTTAGCAGTTAACTGCAGTCAGCTTAACACTTTATGAAATGCAGTTTGCCCTTTCCTATGCTAGTCAGATTTAACTTGCTTTATCTTCAGAGCACACAAAAAAGGAGGAATGCTTTAATTTGAAATAACCTTTTTGTATTAAACTGCCAGTGGGAGCAGGGCAAGCTTCCCACCCATGTTGGCTGGGACAAAGTTGGTATTGAATTCTGAGATAAAAAATACCTGTGCCTCTTTCTAGTAGGATTTGAGGTTGAAATTAGTATCTTGAGAGTTATCTTTGTGTATGAGCACATATAACCTTAGTTTTAATCAAATAGTCATAATAAACATGGTTTCTAACATGAAACAGTTTTCAGTAGAGAGATGACCCGAAGCTTGCTGAATGCCTTTGTGTGCCATTAAATGGAGAGTTCTGTCAGTCTGGGAGATCCTTCCGTCTAGTACTTGATCTCTGGTTTCCCATTATTTTTCCCCTCAGATTTTCTTTCTTTCACTGAAGTGAGTGCTTACCTTTGAAAGAAGAAGCTGGGTGGGCTCCATTTGAAACTAAAAATAAAAAGTATGCCACAACTGCCATTTAAATTCAGTGATACAAGCACTACAATTGTAGAGATGCCCTTGCAAGAGCTTTGTACTCGCCTGTTTTTGATGGAGAGCAAGAAGATTTTTTGCTCTCCTATTCAACTTACTGGTTTGCTCCTGGTTTTGCATTAACTTGTCTTTGCCTAACTCAGCAACTCTTAAATACTTTTTTCCCCCCATCATTCCCTCTTCTCTATTCCTTTTCCCTGTTCTCTTTTGCCTTTTCCTTTCCACAGCAAGGGGTAAGAAATTTTGCCATGTGTGCCTGCTGTCATGTCTCACCCCGTTTCTTCGCGAGTTTGCTGGGCTGCACCTCGGCTACAGCACAGCCAGTGCCCGGGTGCTGCCGTTGGTGCTCCGCTTTGGGAGTGACAGCCGCCCTCATCCTGCGTCTCTGTCCTCCCACAGATGGAGACTTCAGATGCATTTTGCCCTTGTTTCTAATTTCCAGTGAAGGCAAAGTAGTCACCTGAATTGAAAAATAAACGTTTTACTCTGTTTTGCAGCTGTGTGTTTGGTCTCCTCCCTCAGACTGGAGCCTGGATGGTGAGGCTTGTGAGACGCTCTGCATTAGCTAGCAACATTGCTCTCCAGCACACAGAGGTTGTGCGGTATTTTCCTTATGCCCATCACCACCAGCCCCACTGGTCTGAGGGGGATATGTGTGCACAGGGCTCCCTTGAGGTAGCCCCATTAGCACCAAAATGAGAGAGCTGTGGTGTCAGCAGCAGTTCAGTGCTGTTAGCATAGCCCTCCTCCTGGGCTTGGTTGCTCTGGTAAGAAGCTACCACACCGCAATACAAGTTGAGGTATAAGGTGGATTTCAGCAAAGTCCTCTGCCAAAATTAAAATTCAGCTCAGTCCCACCTCTCCGGACTGTGTATTTTAGCATTAAGGTGATTTTCAAGCAACAGGAGCAAAATTAGACCGCAAATAAAAAATGATCCAGAGGGTAAGTGTTTGGCCTCATGTATTTGCATTTGTAGGCACTTGTATTTATGAGTCCTCTTTTGGTTTATATTTTGTAGGACAAAGAAGGTCAGCCATTGCTACCGTATCATTTACCGCCACCCAGAGAGGACTTTAACGCAGGACGAGGTGCATCGCATCCATCAAGCTATTGAAGAATCAGCAGTTCGAGAACTTGGGGTTGAGGGCAGGTTCTAGCATCGCTGGTCTGCAGCCCTAATGACAGTTGCTTTTTCCTTTTTATTTTTTTTCCCCCCCTTTTTTTTTTTTTTTCTTTTTGGGGTTGGGCCGTACAAGTAAAGAGAGGGGGTTTGTGACTGAACCTAGCACATGGAAAATGATTGATAAATGGGCAAAGGTAAAACTACAAGATAATAAACATTACTACTGAGAAATCATTGACAAAGCACTGGCGCTTTATTTTAAGAAATGGGGGAACAGCAGTAATGTGAGATTTCCCTCCTGTTACGATAAGAAATACGCTGCCTGGTGGTTTTCTGTGTTGTTAATTGGTCCCTGGGTTCCATTAAACTGTAAATACTTGGCATTATTTCTGTGTTGACAGGATCTTCTGTCCGTGTAACGAGTGAAGCAAATCAGAGACACAGATTAGCTCAGGGAAGAAAAACCCATCCCTGCCTGTTTTTTAAATAAGAAATATCAGGTTTTGCTTCAAGAGCCAAGTTTGGCTCTCTTACCTTCAGAGCCTGTGGGTATTGCTTTCATCTGCTACAGAGAAGGAGCCAGTGTGGCTCTGGGGCCAGGCTTGGCTGTCTTCAAATGCTGGGTCATTGGTGAGTCTTTCCTGTTGGATCCCCCTGCTCCCACAGAGCTGAGCAGAGCCGCTTAGTGAGGCGCTCCGAGCTGTGTCACCTTCCCCAGGTGAGGAGCTCCCTTGTCTCGGTTCTCCTCACATAGGCATCAGTGCAAGAGAAGTCCGTTCCCCTGTCACCATCAAAGGATTGATATCACATGGGACAGGGTGGCAGAAAAGAGAAACTCTTCCCTACAATGCCCTGAAAAGCAGCTGCCTTGATCTCTCACAGTATCTTACTTTCTAGCAGCAGTGTCTGCTCAGAAATTTGACCTTTAAGGCAGGAAACCAAACTAAAATGGGATCTCCTACTATTTCAGGCACCAGTCGCTTTACAGGATGCTTGGCTTTTTCGTTGCAGGTTATAATAAGTAAATTCTGGCAGTGGTATGATGCTAGGACCTGTAGAAGTGTTCAAATGGTCTGATAAATAGTTGATGAGCCATTGCAGATGCTCATACGGAATATGGGACCTGGTTTTGCTTGTAATGGTCTTTCATACAGTCTTGCAGGTCACATCTGGTTGCTGTGCAGGCAACATTCCCTCCTTCAGGGAAGAAGGCAGTAAAAGTGCTGCAATAAACAGCATCTAACACTGATTTATACCTTATCAAGAAACATCTGTGCAGCAGGCTTGTACTCAACCATAAGAAGCCAGTTACTATTGCAGATGTGACAGAAGCAGAGAGCTCATTTTAATTTCATTACTCAACATATTCAGCTGTGTAAACAAATCCTAATCTAAATTGCTGTTGTGTTATCCAAATAACTTGTTTATGAAAACAATATGCTAGACTTCCTATGAGGCAAAAAGAATGGGTGCCATTTAGGCAACAGAAAAACCTACTTGGTTATTTTTAAACCACTAAGATCCATAAATACAGTCTAGCCCGTTTGATGTTTCTCTGTCTCCCTCATCCTTCGCCTTTTCAGGATTCTCAATGAGGACCACTGAAGAGGAGGAGCACTGCCCTGAACTGCACTGAGCAGTAATTGTTGCAAGACAAGGCTTGATCAATGCTGCCACATGGGGCAGCAAATTATGTGGATGTTAATTGATGAGATTGCATATGGGAAGAGTACTAAAACCTGCCTGCTCTATGAAAGAACTAAGTCTCTTGGGAAAACAAGAGACTCTCTGGGGTGGAGTAGATTGCAAGATTCCCCTTTTAATTTATTGATTATTGAAGTTTCCATCTTCTGCTCCCCAAATCCTTCAGTTCTTCTCTCATTCTGATCAGCCAGTTTTGGAGGCATAGAAATGTGGGGAAAGCAAGGAGGAGAAAATTGGACAATGAGCCCTTGTCACTGCAGCCACAGACTGACGTGTCTGGCTTTGCAAGGAAACTTGGGTGTTCTTGAATCAGCCAGTCACCAGACACTAACATCAGTTGTGTTTGGCATGTCTGGCTGTGAACTGTCTGCACTCTGGTGAGGAGGGACTCTCTGCAACAGCCAGGTCTTGGTGGAGTAATGTTATTCTTTGAAACCTAAAAGATTAACATCGTGGGCTAATGGGATAAAGGGGAAATGCAAAGCTTTCCCTGAAGTTGACCTGACACCATGGGATCATCTTCTGGAGTAGGTGTTTTCAGAGCAGCAACTTTCAGACAAAAATGTGAACCATTAAGATTAAAAAAAACCCAAAACACAGCTTCTTCAGGAGCAAGTGTGGTTCAATTATATGAAGGATTTTAAGGCCTGTAAAATCAGATGGGTTGGCTGTGAGCATAGTATGAATACTTGGGTAAGTTTCGATTAGGTAAGCCTTTTTCATATATATTCTAGGATTAATCTACTCTAAAGACCTACTAGCAAAACAGACCTCAGATCAAAAGGCATCAGAGTTGCATTTTTATGCTGCTGTCCTTTGGAAAATACGACTTTCCCTTCAAAGCCTGACCTTAATTTTACTGGGGAAGTTTGCTATGGGCAGTTGTAGACTCTCAAACCATATGGTCCCTTGTGGATACCAACAGAGAGCCCATGGGAATCTAAAGGTGTAATAGCCGTGATTTACCGCTGATTAGAGACACATGATGCTACCAATATCTCAGGAGCTGGGCTGATCCTTGGTGGGACCATAGAGAACCTGACTGAGGAAGGCCCTCGGTACAGTCACTGACCAACTGTCAAAGAAAGGGCTACCCTCAGCTGTCACTTGGCTTTTCTTAAGACACATTTAGCACAAAGGTAGGTAAACTAGCTTGAAGACTAAGAACAACATAGCTATCAAGGTGAGTTCAAGGTAAGTAGCTAGTCTCTGTTACCCCACAGTCTGTCTCATGAACATCCCTCAATCTTGGATGGGCTACAAGTCTAGTAAAGGTGGATGAGTTCCTAAATATCAAAGTGATACCATGCCGTGTGGAAATATTAAGGGGAGCAGCGTTTGAGTAATTAGTGTGCATGCTGACTGACCGGTGTAGTGGCGGGCACAGGGCCCTGCTTCTTGTTTTTATCAACTGCCTGTGTTTATTTTTGTGTGCCGCTGGGTTTTATATCAGCATCCTTTAATAAAAGAGAAAAAAAAATCAATTGTAGCAAAAGAAGCTACACGGCCCCAGGAGAACTGGCTGAGGAGTTGTATGACTGAACAGTGTGTACTGTTTTAATATTCTGGGTGCTGGTTTTGTTCCTAGTTGCCACTGGTTTTCAAGCTAGCTGTGATTCCTGGAAGACTAAAGATTTTGCTTTAACACCCAGTTTGGGATCTTCCCAGTAAACTGGCAGCAAATTTACAGTGCATTGAGGCTTACCTGTTTTTTATGTCCTCGTTAAAGGCGCCGCAATGGAAAAGTGTTGTGAGCCAGATAAGCAGTAAACTGCTCTGTGTTTTTACCCTTGAGGCTTCAGTGACCTCTGCTGTAGTATTACCAGGCACGATCAAACAGTTGCACAAATCTGAAAGCAGCTTTGTACTGAGAACCCAAACTAGATTAGTAAACCACTGGTGGTGGGTGTTTGCCTTCCATTGAGAAGGCAAACTCCTGTCCCTTCTGCAGGTTGGTGGCCATACTTCAGTGCTGAATTTATCAGCCTTTTACTCCGTGCAACTGTTCTGATTTTCACAAGTGTTGACAAATTGGTTTCAGCCCTTGAATAATTTCACGTAGGGGTTAGCTTTTTCTTTTAAATGGAGAAAAAAAAAGTTGTGGGCTTTGTGTTTGTTTGATAGTTTTTTATCTGCAGTGACTAACGCATTTCAGCTGTCCCAGCTAAAACTCATGGCCAAGACAGGACTCTCTGGTGGTCCATTGAAGTAAACATGGGGAGTCTCGCCCCAAAAAGCAGAATTATGTCCATCTCATTGAGTTCATATTTGGGCAAAACTAAAGAACCATGTCTTCACTGTGGGTTGACTGAAGTTTGGCTGGTGCTCGTTAGTTAAGCCAAGGTCAGAAAGCACTCTGTGTCTTGCCATCGCCACCCCAAATGCACACAGAAGTAGTTTTATGGACAAGGAAGTTCTGTCAAATTCAGTGCGAGCATATCAAATGGTTGTGCTGGGCATTTGAGGCCTGCTAGTTGATGTCGCTGAACTGTCTCCATCAGAATTGTTACCATCTGGGAGAGAAAATGGGTTCGTACTTCAGCTCTGAAATAAGTAGCCGTATTTTTAAAGCTCAGCTCTCTTCAGATATTGTCTGCTGGGCATCTTTGCTAAGAGAGGACTGTTTATGTAAAACAGCTTTGCTTTCTGTGTAGACCAGACCATATTGACTAATGACACACATCCTGATCAAATTTTAAGATACGTGAGCGTTGTCTCTGAAGGGCCACCAGAACTGAAGTAATCTTGTGAGGACCTTGAACAAATTTGCAGGGGACACAAGAAACCAGTCGTTGGCACTTATTACCTGCTTTTAAACATGACTGCAATTACATCTGAATTTTGAGCTGACTATCTCAGAAGAGACAATTGCAGTTCAACACAGAGCGCGGGCATATGCTGGGTGAAGGCGCTGACTTCTCCAGAATCTGTTGTATAAGGTTTGATCATCGGTAACATCTGATGCACCCCCATGTTTGCCAGTTTTTGTGCTTTTATGCTTTTGTCAGATGGCCTCTGTTATTCTATTTATGCCCACTGTTAACTAAGTAGAGTCTGCTTTAGTCTGCCTTTTATACTTGGAAAACTGTGCCTAAAACCACTTCTGCCATGACCTAGCTTTCTCATTTCAGTTTTGCTTACTTTCTCTTACAGTCCTTGTTATTCAAGTTTGGTATAACTTTGGGGAAGAAACGGTGTCAGGCTGTAGGCAGGGAGATTTTTTTATGCCACAGCCTAAAGCCTGTGCTCCCACGCCACATTACTGCCAGGTCTCTCTGTGCTCACCCTCTGGATGCAGGTGATTAACATGCGGTCCAGGGAATTGTGCCTCTGCCTGCTCAGTAATTTGCTGGGCAGCACCGCAGTCATCCAGAGCAGCTGCCACTTAAATGGGCAGTAGATTGTTCTCTTTTTATTTTAGTGTCTGCAGCTTCACTCGTATCACAGTATGGTACAGCCAGAAGCGCTGTGTTGGTATTTGCTGCAGCTAAGCATCAATTAGATGCATCTTGTGGTGCGGTGCCTGTGCAGCCATTTTTCAGTGGAATCGCTGTGTGCTTGTGAATGGCTATAACCATCTTCATCGGCAGATGTGAGGCACGTTGAGACCGTGGGTCAGGATTAAAAAATTTTTAGACCCCAAGAGGTACAGATAACTGCGTGTGGGATTTTGTCGATGTTTGTGCAGGTTTGAAAGTCCCACTAGGCATCTGTCCAAATGTTTAGTCACTTGTAACCCGGCACTCGGTGACTGCGGTGACACTGGTGTCAGTTTGGGAGAGGGGAGCATGTTTAGCCAGAGATCCCACGGTAGCTAAACAGCAAGGCGGGAGGAGTTGTCGTCTAATGTCCTGGGCTCAAAGCACTGAATTACCCTCCCTCCCACTATGCTACCAGGAGGCACGGATGTGAGTTTGGCTGCCTGCCTTTGCATAGGCACTTAGTAAATAATTAGCATTCACAGCCAGGTTTTTTGGACATCAGTTATTGTTGTAACTGATGATTAATTTAAGGGATTATTGATTCTCATGCCAAATCTTTACTCACTGGTAGTAGAGAAACTAATAGTCATACACAGGGTCTTTATTGACAGATCTCAGTATAGGAATTAAATAAAACAGTGTGAGAATGGAAGTGTAGGTCTGTAGGTTGGTTTGTGTCTTCCCGATCATGAGGGGATTGACAGAGGTTTAACTCAGTCGAAGGTCTAACCTCGTGTACCCACCCCGAGGCCCTTTTTGTTGGGTGTTCAGCAGCTGGGCGGGTGCTTTCAGGAGGGATGGGGCCATCTGAGATCACCAAATAGCTCTCCAGAGACGTCTGCCCAGCATCCATGAGAAACCCCTTGCCTGGGCGCTGAGGGCTCTGGGCACATGCTGTGCCTTGCACAGCAACACCGGTGGAGGCTGATTGCCTTCAAATTTCTGTCCTGTGCTCACAATACACGTAAGCCTACGTCCTTGGGCCCTCCGCTGAAACGCTTCCTTGCTTCTACAATCTCCTAAGTGCTATTTAAGCTCCCTCCCACGACCCCAAACCTCAGCTTTTCACCCCTTGCTACCACAGCGCCCCGCTCAGTGCCTGACGCCTGGCCAGAAGCTTGCTTGGAGAGCTTTCACGCTGGCTGGCCAAGGGACCAAGCAAACCAGATTGATGACCCTTGTGCACATGCGTTAATGTTTGGGTCTCTCCTCTCAGCACAGCCACTGTTTTTCACAAAGTTTGCCAGGACGTCATGCCTTGGAGACCCTCACCTTGAAGTCCAGCGAGGATGGGATTATTCCAGTGGGTTCAAAAGTCAGCGAAGGTCACCGACAGTGGAAGGATGGACACCATTACTATTGCGCACACCCTTGGTTCCTTAGGAAGATGAGACGGAGAAATAGCAGGGCTGTAATGAAGTGTATCCTGACTGAAAGTTCAGACAGGGGAGACAGCATATTAGTAAGAACCTGATGCCCAGCATGGTCCCCTGCACATACTTCCAGAAAATGATTACAAATGTATTTTTGATAAATAATAACAGCAGCATTCTGTGTGTGTTTACGAGCTGCTGTGTTATTGTGCTGTATAGTCTGCATCACTTGTCATCCCTTTCCACTTGCTAGAAACTGAAAAATGTGAATTTGGTTAAGAATGAAATTATTTCCTGCTGTTCCTGGTCTTGCAGCATCACCTCTTATTTTGAACAAGGGCAGCCCAGCATTGCTGAGGAGATCTTCAGCACCTTGCCAAATTATGTCATTGAGGTGCTGCACACACACATACATACGAAATCAGTTGGAGTGGGTGATGTAAGCCTTATTTCTGTGCTGAGGATACAAAAGGAGAGTTGTTGTTCCCCACACTCTGTGTGATTACAGACTTCTCTTCTGCTGCTTTGCTCCGACACACAGAAAATCACCTTTTTCCAAGAAAAATTCAATACTTCCCAATGCCTCCTGCTGTCAGAGCGCCAACAGTCTTCTGAGCGCTCTCCCTTCAAAGAGCAATTGAATTTTGGGCAGAGAACTCCATTTCCCATTTGAGACATTTTCCTTTCAGCCTGAAAGACTTTCTGGCATCTGTTTTAGGCTCCTGTGCAACACCTGCTGCTGGTGACAACACAGGTCTTTTTCGGCCTTGTGGGAAGAAAGGTGACTTAATAGAAAGGCCAGCTTTGTAAAAGAAATTCGAACTACTTAAATGTCCTGCCCTAATTAAAAAAAAAAAAGAAAATATCCTAGCCTCTTAAAAGTTATTAATAAAAGTCCGTTTTGATCTTTACTAGAGAGCAGGCTTGTGCAGTGGTAACATTTACACATCAGTACAGCCCATGAGGCTCCAACAGAGGACAGCTTTGCCACTGAAGGCTCTTTCATTCATGTATGGAAAATTGCTTGGTAGTTTTCTGGCTTCCTTTCTATTTGGTCACATATCTGGAGTCGTTGGCTGCACCTTCTCTGCTTATTCCCTAACACCTTCTGTGGTACTTTACAGATTGAATTCCTCAGCTGTTCACAGTGTTGGAGTTGTTAAGCATCCTTAGGGCTACTGTGAAATGTATCACCAGGGGAGTCAGGACTTCAAAGACACCCAGCTCCTGGGGTGCCCTCCACATTACTCGCTTGCTCCTGTGCAGCTGGGACAGCCGCCAGCCCAGCCGCCTTGCCCAAGCAGCCCAGCCTGCAGCTCAGAGCTTGTTCTGCAGGAGGAACACAGATTTCTGGAGGGCTCTTGTGCATGAGCATGGGTTTGCCAAGCTGAGCAGGAACCAGTGCATCTGTGAGTGCGTTTCTGCCCAGACAGTTGGGTGGGCTGCCCATGACACCTGGAAGGAGATCCATTTTAAGGCCAAGGATGACAACACATGGTTGGGACAGTGTATTTCAGGAGAGCCACTGTAAGATATATTAGTTACATCCTTGAAAGGAACCTTGTTACCTGCCAAGAGGGAAAGGCACTGCAGAGGACAGGGCAACAGATGGGAAAGTGACTCTTAACTTGCAGGGTCTGTTGATTGCTACCACTTTCTTTGGGCTATGAAGGAGATCAGCTGGAGGAGAGGTTGTCCAGGCACAGTGGTGCCTCTCCTAGAACTGATGTTTCATTGGAGACATGATGAACAGGAACAAAAGTACTGAAATTTCCCAGTGATGAGTAGATGTGAGATGACCCACATGAGACAGTCGGCCCTGCGTTCACATAGCAACTGTTACATGCTGCTAGGGAAGAGGCAATTTGTCTGATGTAGATGCAGATGGCAGCGTGCATGGCCATCGCCACCTGGAAACCACCTCTACAGTCCAGGCTGATGCTGAGCCAAACCAAGAGCCTCCTTGCAGTCTTCCTGATTTGGAAAAACTCAAGTTAAAGGGCTCTGTGCCATCCTCATATAGATTGTGAGGTCCACAGTAGGCCATAGTGATCCCAGTGGCCTTTCATACATGGCCATTGAGTTATTTTGTAAGTAAAGCCAGAGCACCACGCATGGGCCTCTGTCCAGAAAGCTCTCTGGAAAAGCATGCCCCGTAAATGGGGTAGGGTAGGCTGATTATGAAACCCCCTCACTTAGTAATAGACCTAAAAAGGAGGGGCAAATTTGACCATAAATGTGAGACTTTTTCTTAATAGTGACAATAACCCTGAGCTTTTCCACAAGATCTTAAGGATCTTGAAACATTTTTCAAATGAAGATCAAACCAGACACATCTATCAGACACACAAACTGAAGGCTGGAGAGGTTGAGGGTTTTGTCTGGTGCCACAGATTAAGTCCTGAATCCAGGTGTCCCAGAGTCCCCTCTGATCCAGTACCAGAGTCCCGTTCTGTAGGTGGTGCGTGCCCTCAGCAGTGAAGGAAGAGAAGACCTTAGTGCTTTACCTGATCCTTGCAGCACTGGGCAGGATTAGGCCCCACTTCACTACTCTGCTTCTCTGCATCGCAGTGGCATTTAATAAATTACACTGGAGGCTTTCTCCACCTGAATTTGCAAAATCAAACCAGAAGTGTAACAATGACTGAGAGAGAAAGGATGAAGGAAGGAAACTGGGAGGCGAGGAGAGTCACCAGGCATTTAATCTTCCCCACTCCTCCCCAGCCCTCTCTCCTTTTCAAAGCACATGTTGGGTGAGGCTAAGGGGGCAACTGGCAGCATCTTCACAGGACCTTGGTCCTCTGTGGATGTGTCTTCTACAAGGACCTCAGTCTGGCACGTGTGCTGAAACTATGTCAGGAGCTACAGAGTTGCTGCCTGGGGCTTTAGCGTGCTTGGTCTGACAGAAGACTTAACATTCCCAATCAGGAGCTCTTGGGCACCTCGGATCCTTGTAAGGAGGGAGGTAAAATGCTTAGTGGTAAGGCTTAGCCCTGCAGGGGCATCACTCCAGACATGACGGTGCAGAGAACCGCAGTGCTTCTCCTCCCTCCGATCCTTCCCTGCACCAAGGCCAGTGCGCGCTGCCAATGCTTGCATCGGGGCCACTTAACTCAGATGCATCTTTATAGGGTGCCATGAGAGCTAAGACTCACGTGGCGGTGACTGAAACACATTTCCTCTTGTGAAAGGCTGGTAAGCATACTTGAAAGCATTTCATCAAGTTATCGAATAGCATTTTGTTCTTCTTGTCTCAATATGATGAATATAGCTTGGCAGTCCAGGCACTTAAATACAAGATCATGTATGTAGGAGCTCTCAATGCATTATTTTTCTTCCGTTAACTTATTCTGTTTCCCTTTGTATCTATGCAAACCTCTGTCATTCATGTCCTATGGCAAGGAGCTCGGTTTAACTAAGCTGTGTTAAAAAGAAAGCCTGCTTTGGACTGGTTTGAACCTGCCATCTAGCTTTGCCTGTTGTCCCAAATCCCAAAATAACGGGTACAGTCAACACCAGGCCCTCGATAGCCAGAGAGGTACTGACAAATCTGGAAAATTTTTGAAGGAGAGTGACAAAGCTGATCAGGAGAGATGGAAGTACAGGTAGATGAGTTCAAATTAAAAACGATGCAGAGTTTAGCTCAGGAATGACTAATAAATGTGTCGTTTGTGAGACATGTAGTGCTCTGATGAGTACGAACACCCTCCCACTCTCCTGAGCGCAAGAGAGGAATTTTTAGCATGACACGCAGGGATATAACAGGGGCTAATAGCATGACAGTCAGCCTGAATGTAAGGTAAAATTTCCTGACAGTGAGATATATTTTGCTGTGGAACAGTCTCCTGAGGGAAAGGGCGGGACCCCGGCTGCTTGGTCCTTTTTAAAGCCGGACTGGACAAAGCATGAGGAAAGGTACTCCAGAGAGCAAGTGTTAATTGGCAGGAGGACGAACTGGTGATCTAATAGGTCCTTTCCATTTCTAGCTCCTATGATACGATATTCTCTGAAACGAGTTTTGACTGGCTTTAAGCTCAGAGGGTAACAGGGAGATAGGCTGAATGAAAAGATTAACAATAAGAACTAAGAAAAAACTGTAGGTTTATTTAATAGTCATGGAAAGTGCCAGATTGAGAGTTCCTTAGGCCAATGGTGCTATTCGAAAATAGCATTGCAAATGGGAAAGTGAAAATTGTTACATTGGTAATGATTATGGTAATGACTTATTTTTATAGAGCCCCGGTAGTCCAGAAGTATTCAAGAGCACTTTTCAGATTGGGGGTGTGCACGTGTGCATCCATGTAATGGGAGAATTGCTACGGCTGACACTGAAACGTAGCAACCACTGGACTGAAACAACCTGTTTTAATGGCAAACAGCAACTCAGGACAGCAGTTTAAGATGCAATATAAAGAACAACTTCTGTAGTTGAAACTATAAGAAAATTGTTTCGGTTTGGCAGAATTTCATTAACGGATGAATTATCTAGGCAGGAGTTTCTTTTGCAACTGCCTTTTCCCGTGTCTTTGCTTTTAAGGCAGCAGGGTCTGGCAATATTGACCTGGCTTCCCTGGTTGCTTTTGGATCAGCAGGGAGAAATCTGCTGAACTAGCATGACCCTGAGCTGAGCCACGTTGGACTGGCGTCAAGGATGGCCACGTGGTCACTCTCGCTGCTCATGACATCACTGGATCGCTGGTTCTCTTGGCCCATGTCACCCTCACGCTCTTACCTCTTGGATGCTTTTCAAGAAGGTTTCTTGCAGATGCTGTATTTTCCAGGCTGTTGGCCCTAGACATTTGGTTTATGTAGTCGTATCTTGCTCTGGTCCTCATGCCTGAATGTGGCTGCTATAGACAAAGGCTGCCTCTTTGTGTGGTTTTTATCTCCTTCTTGTGAGTCCTGACTTCCAGGCTCTGAATTCCTGGAGGACATGGGGACTCTCATTTATTTTAGCAAAGACAGCAAGGAAGCCCTATTGGAAAAGAAAAGTATGAAAATGCGAAATAGTAAGGTCTGTGTATGGAACCAGAAAAGGCAATTTGGAAAAGCTGAAATATATTATTAACTGTTTTTAATATTGTCATTTTAAACTGAACTGTGTTAGTTACCATTCACGTGGAGAACAACTCTTTTTTTCTGGGTTTTTTTTTTTTTAAATAAGCAGTCACAAAGCTAAGAGAAAGAGTTAGAAAGTGGCCAGAATACAGGTGTTCTGCATTGTTTATCCCCCATGAAATTAGACTTTCTTAGATAACAGCCTTGAGGAGTCATTTCAGTTGAAAGAGGAAGGAAATGAGCTAGGTGAGAACTTGCATGTTGAACATGTCATCCTTCTGGAGCCACATGCTCACCGTGGAACTGACTCACATGACATTAAAAATTGTTTGTTCTCATTTAAGCGATCTGCAACACTATGTTTAACGTAATATTTGTTAGCTTCACAATTAATCAAACACTATCCATTTGTTAATGAAGGTGGCAAACGTTCCTGTATAAAGTGCCATTAACTACTGAATAGCTGAGGCACTGTATAGTTTGACTACCTCTGTTTTTTAGACAGATTTGTCCAATAGTCAAGATTTTTCTTCAATAGTCACTACAGATTTAGGTCTTTTGGATGTTAGCTAGTCATGCATAAATGAGTTAAAATTTTCCTTTCAGTGTTTTTATTGTTCGTAGGGGTTGGTTGAGGTTAGAGTTCTCACTTTATCCACCAGAAACTTTAGCATTTCAACAAAAAAAGAAAATACCCATTCAAGCCTGAGACAAAATCCTGCCACTCTCATGCTTCCAAAATATCAGAGCCCCAAAAAATATTTATTTAAAAACAACAGATGTGATAATGCTTTTTTTTTTTTTTTCAGATTGATGAGGCATTCGGAGACGTTAGAGGACCTGCTACTGCCTTACGTGCTGGTCAGAAGTCATCTTGAAAGCCACTGTAAACCTTCATGATCTGGGGTTCCCAGGGCTTGCAGGTTCTTAATGTTATGGCAGCTGACAAAATGGCTGCACCAACAACTTCCACCACGTGAGCTGCCAAAAATGCAAGGTTCCTCTGAAATGGCTTGATTTTTTTTCTGGACCATCTTATGGAAAATTTCTCTGTCTAAAATCTTTCAACTAGTCCCAGGACTTAGACTTTAGTTTAGTATTTGACTTTCAGTAGGACACATGTTTCTAGACTTCTTTTTTTGTGAATGGGACTTATATTCCTTTTTCGGCATCTTAGCACTCCTACCTTTCTTAATAACATGGTAGAAAATCTCTCAAACTGTGGGTTGTTCGTCAGCTACTGTTACCTGATATAACATTCAGTCTGGGTATATTGTCTTGTTTTGGGAGAAGGATGGCCTCTGGCAAGAGGCTGTAGATCCCTTCCCTCTGCTTGGCGGCTGCTGCTGTGAGGAGGCTGGAAAAGGATGGGAAGGGACCTCATCTGGGATCTAGCTGCAAAACCATGGCATGAGTGAGTCAGAGATCATTGTTTCCTACTTAAATGCTAAATTCATATTAGGTAAAAGGAGGGAGGTGATTCCAAAATCCCAGCACAGGACAGATCCTGACCAGTCAAGGAGGCCTAAGTACCATAATAAATGATGTGATGATTGACTGAAAAGGGCGTGGATGGGGCTCTGCTTTTTATTTCCTGCAGTGGCACGGACCAGTCAGGCCATGAAGAAGTCACTTCCCCTCAGTTTGCCAGTCTGTAAAATGGGAATGATGACGCCAGTTTTCCTTTGCCCCACATTTTGAGACCTCCAGAGGTAACACACTGTGTAAGCACACTTTATTGGTGTGCGTATTTCACGAGAAGATGTTTGCATTTACATCACAGCACATCCCCATCATACAGGGACCATCTACAGTATCTGGTGCAGTACGGTGAGAACGGCCACTCAGAAACGGTCCCTGAACTTCAGCCAGTCGCCATGGTGACAGAACAGCTTAGCATGGCAAGAAAAGAGAAAAGCGATATATTCTGTTAAGGATAACTCACAGCATCAAGGCTGCACTTTGAAATATCTGGTTTTCTGGGTCTGGGCTTGCAGGACACATTGCTAAGCTCTGGGATTTCTTCTCCCTGCATCCTCTTCTCCAGCGCATCTACAAGGAACAAATATGGGCCAAAAAATGGAAAGTCATGATAGTGAGAGAACTGCAGGGTAGCTTTCCCTTGGCATTTTAGTTCTTAGGGTAGGTGAAAGGGGATTCTGCATCTCTGAAGCCCTTCTGCAAGGACTTGGTGTCAAAAGATGATGAATACCATCTGTTGGCCTACTTTCCAACCATCATTTCACACATGCAGCTGCCAGGTGCTCCTTTAGCCCCGGGGTCAGTTACATTTCTAGTGCAAGGCCTTTTCCTCCAGCCATCCCCAGGGGCACCAGTCACCCTCAGAGCCTTAAGCAGAGAGCAGGGAGGGATGCCCTCAAGGTTCAGGCTCCTGAGATGGAGAAAGGCTTTTAGTCTGCACTCTGCAATGGGCTCTGGCGTTGCCATGCCCTGTGGGGACCAGGTTCCAAATCCTCCCGGTGGGTTTTGCAGCAAGCACCTGGCGCAATGGGAGGAAGTCCTTGGGGAGAGGACTAGCAAGAGCTGATAGGACCCCAGAGGGGCCCATTCACATTGTCCATGTTTCTCTGCATAAACTTTGCAAGGGAAGGGGGGCACTACCCTGACGTCTCCAGCATGGTGACCATTAAAGTTTTCATCATCTTTAGCCAGGGCCTTAAAAACAGGCAGCAGGGAGCCAACTTGACTGCGCAGAGCCAAAATCAGGTGCCTCCACACTGAGGAAGGGTTGGGAACAGTGGTGCCTTGACTGCCAAAGGCCTGTTGAAACATGCAGCAGTAACCAAGGAAACTTCATGCTAAAACCAGCTCAACATGACGAATTGCTGCCTAATAACTGGCTGCCAAAGGGTCCAGGTAATTCAGCTGTTCCTCTCGGGGCAGGTGCTGCGTGGGTAACTTTTCGTTGCTGCCCTTTTGCGCTAAACATTCCTAGCATGAACATTACCATCGTGGTGAAGCAGGAAACCCACCGCCTGAAGCCCACGTGCCCAACACAACGCACGCTCACTGCTGGAGGGGCTCTGAGAAGCCTCCACATCACAGCAGCTGGCTGCGGCTGTCTGTCTCCACCGTGCCATCAGGTGTTACTTCCTCAGCCCACAATGCTGTGTTAGCATCTTACACGTGGGCCCCGTTCTTGGGTGATTTCTGCTGTTTTCAGGATTGTCTGTAGTCAGTCACCGGGAGCGGGTTCTCCAGGCAGTAGCAGTGGTTGGGGGAATGCAGCAGTCATTTGGTGCCGCATCCTGATGGGCACGTGAAGCCTTTTCCTTGGTGGCCCGAGGCTGTGTGACTGGGATCTTGCCTGGAAGAATGCACTGAATGGTCTGCTGGTGGTGACAGAGCTGGTGAGAGGCAGATGCTAAAAGTTGCTTCAAGGGAATCTGGAAGGTGTAAGAAAGGTCACTTTGGAGATGGGGAGAGGGCCAAGTGGTTGGCGGTTGGAGGGTGCCATGTTAAGTGACATGAACTTCCTTGCTCTCTGCTGCTTTTATTTTATAGTTTGGAGGAAAAACTGCCGAGAACTTTCCTGCTGATGAAGCATCATACAAATGGACATGGTTGCAGCGTGGGGGCCATAGATTTTATAAAGGAAATGGTGAAAAATGCCTAGCGGGCCACACTTGCTGGTGAAAGGATGACTGAGCTTCTGAAGGTGGGAGGAAGAAGACAGGGGTCTGGGAAATCTCTTTAAAAACTAGGGAAAGCATAGGGAAACTTAAAAGAAAAACAAGATAAAATGGCAATTGCGTATAAGCCCACGCATGCACTCACTCTCTTGCTTTCTGTCTCACACCCACGCACATCTTTCTGTCTGAAATAGTAGGGAAAAGACATCATAGCCTTTATTGTCAAGAGTAATTTCTCTTCACGTGTCACTACCAACAAATTCTCAGAGCAGGGGGATATATTGCACAAAATTCATCCACCTGCTTTTTTCCTTTTCTAAACCTGAACGAAACAAAGAAAAAAAACCCTGTGAACTGGGAAGTTGAAGAGCTACATGCTGACAGCTCTTGGATGGATGATGGCTGAACACAACTATTAGTATGCCAGTAATGCAACAGGAGGCAGCAGGGTGATTGTGTGGGGAACCAGGGCTTACTTTTCCTCACAGGAATGACTTTTAGCCCTTTGCATTTGGGGATGTCAGGGAACCTGGCTGCAGCTCCGATGCGCGTTTCACTCCCAAAATGCTTTGCAGGCTGAGGGGGTTTCCCACCCCTCATGTTCAGCCTGCAAGGAGCATTGTTGAAAATAACCTGTTGGCTGCTCTTGCTTGGGGGTAGGATGCCCTGCAAGACTGATGTCTTTTGGTTGTACAGGCTGCACAGCGATTTTACGCAGCAGGATGAAGACGGGTGGCTGCCAGCTGGGTTTAAACTTGTGCCATCCCTCCACGCTGTTGGTGATAGCACTAATACTCTGCCCAGAAGGGCTGAACTTTGGGTGTCTCTGGGAAGATGGGGCCATCGTATGGTCAGGTAAGGTCGGCGTAGTCTGCCTGGATTACATGAGCAAAAGCTTGTGCTCACGCTAAGCGTGCTTGGACTCTCCCTTTCCAGGGATGATCTCTTAACATACGATTGAAGATTCACACAGCGGACTACAGGCAGTTTGGGTCTTTGTCCTGTATTTAACTGACACTGTAAAATTCCTTGCTGGATATTGGCACGGGCCCTCTTGGCTTTGACTGGTGTTTGTTTGGCTTCATGAGACTCTCCATCCCAACACGCTTGGGTGAAAGACTCCACCAGCTCATTTACAAGTGAGGTTTGTTTGTCAGAGTCATGTCCCATGCAGAGAGGAAAAAAAAATCCCTGGACTGTTGTGGATTCCTCTATTCTGTGTATTCATTCCTGGCTGATGGTCAGGAACTTATATTATGCAAGAGAAGATCATTACGGTTCCTGGCAAGGAATGGAATTTGTATTAGCAGATTTTATTTTATTTTATTTTATTTTATTTTATTTTATTTTATTTTATTTTGCAAAAGGCTAAATAATACCCAAGATTCCCTCAATCCACTTCCAGTGTTCCCTTCTCACTACATGAAAGTACTAAGTCTGAATTGAAAACACATGAAAAAAACGTAGGGGTTTTTATGATGCTTGGAAGAAAATGGATTTGCAGAGTTTCTCTCTTTAAATGTGTCAACATAAATGACATCCTAGCAGGTCTTACAGATTGCATGGCATAGGCAAATAACTGCTATTTATTGCATGGGCTGTGCAATTTTTTACCTAGCTATTTCTGCTACATGCAGAATAGATGAAACAAATTTTCCCTGTACATTTGTATAGTTCCTGTCAAGAGATGCATGCAGTGGTCTCCGCTAATGCTCATTTGCACCATGATTCCTTATCCAGGATTTAACCCCGCCCAGAGGAAAACTACATCACATCTGTGATACCCATTACAAAACAGGCCAGATTCTGTGCGACGTTCTGTCTAACGGGTTGCACGTGGCATTTTCCTTTTTCTTGGCCTCCCTAGTCTTCTCATCTGTAAAGGCAGTCTAAGGCAAGTCTATCACAGAGTTACAGGAGAGAGACCTTGCAGCTGGCATTAGAGAGGCCAGAACTAAATCTTTAAGGTCTCTCAGTCTTTAGCTACCAGCTTGTTTCAAAGGGATAGCAACATAAAAGAGAAAAGTATTTAAAAAAAGAAGAAGAAGTCAAGTGAGGCTCAACAAGGAAACTCAAGTGCTCTGTGCATGGATGTCAGTAGAAACTATGTATGTAAGCACGTTGGAGTTAATTTGTTTGAGAGTGTTGATGCTAAGGAAAAAAATTAAACTATTTCTCTATTTCTTCGCTCCTTGCCATCTGTATTACTGCAGCTGTTTGCCCCACTGGCTTTGGGTATTCTCTACTAGTATGTTATTTACAAAACATAGTACGCCCCAGCTGGTCCTCTGGATGAGGGTATCGCTTCTGTTGCTTACAGCTGTCATCAGAGGGACAACACATGTCTCTAAAGGTACCCCAATATTTTGCTGAATCAGATTCTGAGTTTCCTTCTACAGTAACATATTGCAATTGTCCTCTCCATCGCTGATTTAATTATCTCTGTTTAGTGACACATACAAATTATATCTGTGATACAAACATTGCGCGTGCATGTGTCTGTCTGCTATTTACTTGGGCAGAGCTTTTACCACTCATGTTTATTTTTCAGAGTAAGAAAAATAAAGGTCTCTCTACTTAGCCTACGATGACAGTTTTGCAGCAGGAGAACACTGAACAAGAAAAATGAAGACTGCAGAAGTGGAAGGAGGAAATGAAAGTTGCTCTACCGACAGGGCTACATGAATTCAGCAATGGGTGGATTAGGCTGAGTGTTATCAGCGATGATGAAACACAGCAGACTGTGGTAATGAAATATTTATGAATGGGGAAATGATACTGCATTCTGCAGTGCAGCACAGGGGAAAGTGAAATTTCAAGAATACTGTAATAGCAAAGCCCTCCATTAATTATCGAAAGCAAGCTGTAATGCCAGTTACTATGACAACAGGGTCCCCTATGTATTTTGCACCATTTGGGGCGGGGAGGAGAGGGCTCCTTCTATTTACTGGAGTGCATTGTATTTCTTTTTCTGTTGTTGTTAATTATGACTGTCCCAGCCTGTGACTATGTGGTTAATTTCAATGATAAAATTATAAAGTGACTATTGGCTAAAATATAGGGAAAGCCTTTAATAACTAGTACTGGTCTTTTTCTTCTGGAAAGAGCTAAAGAAGCCCCTTCCCATATTAAGGGACAGACTATTGTCATTATTAATAATCTTATATAATATTAATGCACGATAATGTAATAATAAAAAGTGAAATGCTACTAGAAGTATTATTATTAATAATAATTTTGACTGTGTTAGGCTTTCACCCACAAAGCATTTTAGAAGCAGTGATTAATTAAAATGTCAATATTGGCATACTAAATCCACCACTACATTTCCAGATGGGGCAAGGGAATGTACAACCTCTGCCCACTTATTTTTAATTACTACTTATTTGGTTTCTTAAACCCATGACCCTCTTTGAGATTTCCACTTATCCTCAGCACAGCCAAGGGTTTTTCCTGCCCACACCTCTACTTGGTGCAGTGCATGCAAGGAAAGCAAGGTATAGACCATGATGAGGAAGAAGGACTTTGGCTGAAACACATCTCAGGTCTGTGACAACATGTTCCGTTAAAGCAGCTCTGCCAACTCTCCACGTGGCACACATTTGTGGACAATATATCTATAAATAGTTACTAAATGGAATAGGCAGAGACGTGCCTTCCAACCCCTCTGGTCCAATGATGGTAGGTGCTGGGGATGGATGGGGATAATGGGCCACAGATGGTGGCCAGGCTGACCAGCTCTCACTAGATAGCGTTTTCTACTGCCACTGTAAAAGACAGAGCACTCCTCTGCATGGACCATTTCTCTGGGTCAGTCAGACGTTTCTTATATTTTTATCTTCTTATTTTTAGGCTTAGTAGTGCATTTCATCAATCGTTATCAAAGGGCTGTACAGATGTTCTTAGTGTAGCTCCTTTCTAGGTGGGCAAAGTGTGCTACAGATCCATTAAAAGGCTTGCCTAAGGTGATATAGGAAATCAGTAACAGAGGGAAGAACACAAGCCAAATCCCCTATTTCCAGCTTCAGGATCTTCTTCCATGGCATGCAACAAACTCCTGGTACTCAGCTCTTCTAGGAGGGAAGACGTTGCAAAGGTAAGAAGGAAAAATGGTTGGAACTTGCAGTATGACTGCTGTCTTGCAAGTAGCTAGACATAATAATTTCTGTTCAACGTTTCCTAATCTTACATGATGAAACAAGCCAGAAGTAGGCGTCTTAGCCCTGTGCATCTGACTGGGTGCAAACTTGACTGCATGAAGAGCAAGTCAAACATGGTGGTAGCAACAGGATTTCTCTATCACCGCTTAATAGGAGATGCCGTGAAGGACATAATTTCTTATGTGTGCATGTATGTACGTGCATATACATGCATACATGCATACATAAACATATGTTTTATATGCATAGAATACAATGGACTGTGCACTATGATAGACATTGGCTTAGAGAGGAAGGATTTTGCCTGATTTTGTTTATGATGAGCTTACTGAATGGATATGAGGAGAAATCCATTTATTATTTTTTTATTACTGCAAGCCTCCTCGTCTTCCCCTCCTTGCAGTTCAGAGCCCTCTGCTCCTCTTTGCTCGGATGCCTTATTGCCATCCTAACGCAGAAATCACCTGCCTTGACATGGGTCAAGACTGGAGCTAGGAGTCCTCCATGCCCTTTAGTAGCCTGTACTTCCTGTTTTTCTTAAAAAAAAAAAAAACAACACAAACCAAAACACAGCGCTGTGAGAATGATGTGAACCCTGTGAGCAATAAACAACGGAGCAACGTAATCCAGCCTCCCTTCACCTGATGAATGGCTGCAGGAAGCCGGCGGGGAAGGCAAGGGCTCTGTTTTCACTGTGATGAGAGCTGCCCCAAAGGACCGATACGGATGTGAGCTTTCCTCTCCTTGGCTCCAAGGCTAGAGGCATCCAATAAATAGCTCAGACTACAACTCACTTACTTACAAACAACAGGGGGGGAAGGACAAGCCTGGTAGGTATGGGAAAGAAGAACAGGTCATATTGGTTTAACAGTTTCAGAAACTTGACAGAGAAGAAAAGGTTCTGGTAACTGTTTGTTTAGTGCAGAAAAGGCAAGAAGTAGCCGTGGGCAGGGGAAATGTAATAATATTCCTCAAACACAGTGTATGAAGGCCTGCCAGAGACAGGTCAGATATATTAATCCTGCCCTGGCACACGGGGATGGCTGGATATCCCCTGTAGCTCTCCCCCATGTCAGGAGCTCTCTGTTCATATGCATCTTGTTGCAGGAGGATGCGTATCGGTAAGGGGCATGGTTGCACTCCAGAGAAACCCAGGTCCACCATTCAGAGCCATGTCATCTGGGACAGAGGACAGGGAGGGCCTTGTGTGCTGCAGAAAAATCATTAGTCCCAGGGCTAATTTTAGTGTAAAGTAAATCATGCCACAAATAATTCCCTTTGCTACCTAGAGGGCACTACCTACACCTCTGTGTATTTGGCAATGTCTGCGGGCCCATACCAGAAAGAGGCTGAGCTGGGGATGTCCCCCTTTCCTCGTCTAAATAATTTTTGGTTGGCAGTCTCCTTGGGGTAAATCTTGAGAGTGTGCACACATATGTGTGTGTGTGTGTGCACATGTGTGTAAACTTCAGTTCATTAATTGTCACATACTTAGGGTCATCAGGGTGATTGCAGGAGTAATCTGGCAGCCACGTAAGCTTTGTCTTTTCTGGGATGGAAGGCAATGTTAGCAGATTTGCACATCTTTGTGTGGAAAAGACAAACCGTGTCCCTAAGATGCATCAGCCAGCTGAGGTAAGCCTTGCCTGGCCCTCTGGGTTTGCTTTATCCAGCCGCTGCTGGCTACAGTATAAATTACCCCATCTACATGAGGATCAACCCATGAGTCAATCCGTGTCAAAAGTCATCCTTGTTGTCCCAAGGAGGACGGAGCTGAAAGCTACCATGCTGCAAAAATTTGCACCAAACCTTGGGGTCAGTCTAAAATCATAGGATCATAGAATCATAGAATCATTACGGTTGGAAAAGACCTCTAAGATCATCAAGTCCAACTGTCAACCAACACTACCATTACTCCTAAACCAGGCCCTGGAGTGTCATGTCTACACCTTTTCTGAACACCTCCAGGGACAGTGACTCCACCACCTCTCTGGGCAGCCTGTTCCAATGCTTAACCACTCTTTTAGTAAAGAAATTTTTCCTGATATCCAATCTAAACCTCCCCTGACGTAACTTGAGGTCACTTCCTCTCATCCTATTGCTAGTTACTTGGAAGCGGAGTCCAACACCCACCTCGCTACAACCTCCTTTCAGGTAGTTGTAGAGAGTGATAAGGTCTCCCCTCAGCCTCCTCTTCTCCAGACTAAACAACCCCAGTTCCCTCAGCCGCTCCTCACAGGACTTGTTCTCTAGACCCTTCACCAGC
>WAAD01038861.1:45767-112440 GCA_013389945.1 Fregata magnificens
TCCAGATCCCTCTGCAGAGCCTTCCTTCCCTCAAGCAGATTGACACTCCCACCCAGCTTGGTGCCATCTGCAAACTTGCTGAGGGTGCACTCAATCCCCTCATCCAGATCATTGATAAAGACGTTAAAGAAGACCGGCCCCAGAACCAAGCCCTGGGGAACACCCCTCATGACCGGCCGCCAACTGGATTTCACTCCATTCACCACCACTCTCTGGGCTCGGCCATCCAGCCAGTTTTTTACCCAGCAAAGTGTATGCCCATCCAAGCCGTGAGCTGCCAGCTTCTCCAGGAGAATGCCCTGGGAGACCGTGTCAAAGGCCTTACTAAAGTCCAGGCAGACAACATCCACAGCCTTGCCCTCATCCACTAGGCGGGTCACCCGGTCATAGAAGGAGATCAGGTTGGTCAGGCAGGACCTGCCTTTCATGAAGCCGTGCTGGCTGGGCCTAATTTTCAAATGTCTAACAAACATTTAGAAAGAGCCCAGACTGGTGTTTAGGGACATTTTAACCTGTTGAAGTGGGAGTCCGGTCACCAAGCTTGAGAAGGCAACCTCCAAACAGCAGTAGGAAAAGCAGTATATGAGCCTTGGCAAGTGAAGGGCTGCATCTGCGCCTGCCCAGTGTGTAGGAGGAGGGAGGGAAATCAGAAGGGGAGTTAGTTTCTGGTTGCTTCTGCTTCTGACAGTCCCTAACGTACTAGGGAAAAAAATAATAATCCTTGCATTAGACATGTTTGCATCACTCCATAAATAATGAATAACAACAGTCAGACCGAGCAGGGGCTTCCCTCAGAGTCGTGAAAGCCGTAAGGGAGGAAATCTGGAGCAGGAGGCTATAGGTTGTATTAGTGGCATTTCTCCCCCAAACTCCATGTCCTTGTTGCAATTCAGCACATGCAGGCAGTCAGCCCTGCCCGAGCCTGCGGTAGGAGCCCTGTTTGTACTAAATCAGGAAGCAGAGAAGCCTCCTTCGTTAACTGAGGGATTTTATGTTTGTGCTTTGGCTGTTTATTCTTTCTAGTGTTATTCTGTTGGGTCACTGCAGGGACTGCTAAGAGACGCAGGGGAATGGGGAGTGCTTAGTCAAGGGCAGAATTATTTGGATGCAGTCAACAATAAATGGAATCCCTGAAAATTATAAACATTTTCCAGAGTAGCTATTTTCTCTGCCTGCAATGTTTCGTATGCTCCATGCTGAATTACCCTGAAGTGCAATTAAAATAGTTTGAAATCTGGAAATCCTCTGGAAATGTCTGTGAAAGAGGAGGGGAGGAGGGAGGGATTTATTCTCACCAGGCTGCAGGGGGGTTTACACCAGCAGTTTTCATCCCCGTCACTGCAAATCCTTTTTGATCAATATGCAGGTGGTGCCAGTGTGCGGGAGGAAGGCAGAGGTGCTGGTGATGCCGGCGTCTCCCCTGCTTCCAAACGAGCAGTGCAGCTGTGACACCCTCCCTCCGCAGCCCTGAGCCAACCAGCCGCTCTGTGCCCTGCTTTTGGCAAACCTGGAATAATTTTATATCGACTCCTGTGGGAGGGGGTATAAAGCTAAGACTGCAGTTCTGCCTCTGAAAGTCCACTTTTTTCCTTCTTCCAGAAGCAGGTAAGCACGGACCTTTGAATGCAGACTGAGGATGGAGCCAAGGCACGGGGTTTAGTTTGGCTCTGCAAGTGACAACCAGAGACGAGATATCAGAGAACGCTGTACGCCTCTGCTGAAAAATATTGGAAAGCTGCAATACGTAAGGTTGCTGTGACCATCAGGGAAGGAAGGAAAGCCAGTTTGTTGTTCCCTCGGCTCATCCTTGGCCCTCTTGCACTTTTGCTGCTCCCTGCAGCTGCCAGGCGGAGTGTGTGCATGTGTGCCTGGATGTGCGTTATAGGGGGAGAAGCACTCAGTAAGCTGGGAGGACTCTGCATTGCTAAGCAAACATTTAGATGAAGGATATCAGACTTTTCTGAAAGAGCGTGAGCTTAATTTAAGGCTCAGCAGCCAGGCTGAGGCAATTCGTATGTGCTGGCAGAAGGCTGCCTGGGTGAGTGATGGGACCCCCCGATACCTGGAGCGTAGCCTGCTAAGTGAGAGAGGCTACAAGTCATCATCTGGGTACTTAGGAGCAATGTCCTTTATGATCCTCTGATGCATGGGCAAGGAGCATCACATAACTCAGGGACACTTACAAAGCCCTGTGGTGCCATCCTTCAAAGTTTCGCTACAGTGACTTCAGGACTGACTCCAGGCAACTCTCTAACTCTGGGCCCGGCTGAACAGGGGCTCGGCTCAGCTCTTTGTGCTTATAATTAGTTAACGCACTTATTGCTACAAGACAAAAAGAAGCCACGGAGGAGTTTTCCTGCCTAGGAAAATTCATGGTGACAGAAGCTTAATCAACACTTAGCAGCAAAAAAGAGAGAGAAGAAAAAGCAGATCCCTACGGTTGGTGGCGTTGCCCCTAAAGCTGCTCACAGCTTTCTACTGCTGATGGCAGTTTTTCCTCTGGCTGGGGATCTGCCAAGAGACCAAAAGCCTTACCTACCTGGCACTCTTGCCACTCAGATGCAAAAGGGAAAATGAGTGAGGATGGCCTATTCAGTGTCCTGCGGCTAGAGGAGTACCAGATGAGACACCTGTAATTACTGGCAAATCAAGTGGAAAAGCCTAGACCTTCAGGCTATTATGTTGCAGACATGGGTGTACCAGTGACGGTGGCTGGGGGCTGTAGTCCCCCCATGCCAGCAGTTGCTTGTAGCCAGCTAGACCATACCGGTCCCAGCAGCTACAGTCCATTAGGAGACTGTGTGAGCGCTTTTAATACACCAGCACAAAGACAGGGAAGACGTGTCTGATGGTGATTTAAATAACCGAGAAGACTTGGCATGAAAGTGGGAAAGAAATGATCTTGTGATTCACTGACAGCTGAGCTGCAGGGACAGTGATCCGCACCACAAGGAAGGTTAAAAAATGGTAGGGGCTTTAATGCTTTGAGATACCATTAGCCCTGCACACCTTTGTTTGCGGTCATCTTATTGGTTGAGAAAGTTTTAGAATTTCAATCCTTTCTCCATTTTCTATGCCCTAGTAAAAGTCTGTCCTGCTTAATGGCATATCAATTAGGGAAAGATTAGCCAGACGAACTGTATTTGGGGGGCAGTAGATTTTGGTGCTGCTAGTACATGATCACCTCATTCCACTGCTAAAACAGTCTTTACCCAAAGTATGTGCTGAGATGTTAAGCATTTTCTGTAAAGAGCTATTTATTAAGCAGAGAGCACTTCGAGATAGAAGTAACTGTCTAGATTTTCTGGGAGAAAAAATAAAAAATCCTTGTAGGTTAAAATTAGCTTTCAGATTGCAGGGGTGAAACCACCTGAGGTTAGAGCCTTGCTGCTTTTTAATAGGCAGATGAGGTATTTCAGGAGGAATTGCCTTTACATGACTACTGAATGAGTGTTGTCTTCCAGCAGCACCTTCTGTGGCATGAGGTGTCTCTCTGCAGGGGAGGAACAAAGCAGGGGGCCAGGTGAGACTGCCAAGGAGACAATGGATTCCCTCTGCGCCACGGGACGCTTCGCAGCAAAGTGGGTATTGCCATTTATTGTAAGTGCCCTGTCATTAACTATTCATTGTAATGTATTAAACCGAGGGATCTCACAGGGCTCTCATGCACTTCCTCAGAAGTGTGCCCTGGCTTCCATGAAGCATTGTTCGAGCTGAGCGTGACAGCACTTGTCAATGGAGCACTTGTGGTGACGTGTTTGAGAGTCCTAATGCACTTTTTAATTCTCCTCCATCAGTCTCCTGCACTTTCTTTCAAATTCAGATGTGGATTTTTCCACCATGTCCATCCCAGAGGATGAAAGCTGTGTTTGCTAGGGTCTTTGTTCTGCTCTTTGCCTTCGATGCGAGCTGGTCCCTGACTGTCTGTGCACCAGCCCTTTACCAGAGTGTGTCCTAGCTCATTTCCTTCTCCATTTTCCTTCCCAGAGGATGTGTCCTGGCTCCAGACACTGAGGACTGGCCACCACAGCAGGGACAAGGATGATCAGAGATATGGACCAGCTTCCTCAACAGGAGCAAATAAATAGATTGGGAGTCTTCAGCCTCTGAGACTGAAAGGAGGTAGGGTGGTTTGCTGGAGCCTGAATGCTCTGGAGGGGAGAACTGCAACCATTTCAGACAGTTCCTCACTCTTTCCTTCATACTACAGGCCATACGCATAAGCTAGCTTGTGGCAGGCGCAAAGCCCAGAAAAGGAGGTAGTTCTTCACACCAGAGATTTAGGCTGTGGGAACTCCTTGCCACAGGAGGCTACAGGTGCTGGAGGTTTATGTGGGCTCAAGGGATCATGAAGCATGGTCACAGAAGAGAAAAATCCATTGAGAGTTATTACATACAAAGGCTATGCCTCTGAGAGAAGCCCCTGAGCTGCAAGTGATTGAAGACCTAGAAAATATTTGAGGGAGTATCACTCTATGCTTGGCTCATTTTTATGCTCCTTCCCAGGCATTTGGTTTCAGTCACTGGGGAAGACTCGGGTAGATGGATGTCTGATCTAACACGTGGTGGCTCCTCTTGTGTTCACCCTGTCATTACCACAATGCAGTCTCCTTTAGCGTGAAAAGACCGAGGCTGAACTGCCTCACGACCTTCAGTAGGAACTAGGCTAGTGAATACATCATCACAGCAGGGTAAAACTACTGCCACTAGCTACAAATCTGCTCCTCTTCCAAGGTCTGTCCCTTTCCATTTGGACCTACGTTTTGCATTTTACTGACAGACATTATTCCCAGCATCTACTAAATATTGCATGCTTTATGTGCCTGAGGTATTATTAGTTCTGGAATACAGGAGGCCTTCCCTTTTCACAGGCTGCTGTACTTCACAGGCACCACTCACCGCAGACAGAGGACCATTGCTATTAAGCTTTAGTTATAATAATGTTTATATTTCATATATAAGTTCTTATTTAACCCTTGGTTTTCTGTGATGCTTGGTGACTTCCGTGTGCTGAGGTTGGCCGATGTCCATTGGCAAATAATCTCTTACAGCGCAGTTCAACACCTCAAAACCTTGTAGGACATGATACCTTCCTGGACTGGAAGGGAAGGAAAGAGTATCAGGGTGTGAGCGATATCAGGGTGTGTTACCGGGGCCTACCCAACCTCCCAGGGTGCCTTGGTCCTTCTGGCATCATCAAGATCCCCGAAGGACTTGAAATGCAGTTGGTGCAAGGGAGACAGCTAATGAGGGAACCTCTCTGTGGCATCAGCTTCATTGTCATGTCATTGTCATAATCTCCAAAAGGGCTGATTTATTTTCTGTGCTGCCTATGATGCATGAAGCAGGGGGCTGAAAATCTATTTTAATGCCAGTGAGTGGCGTCAGGTGAATATAAGCTGACATAGGAATCCAGACAATTAGAGCAGCTTCCCTTGACCTGATATTAGCAGAGGGATTTCTGCAAGTTGTGATAGATGTAGATCCTCAACCATTGATTTTTTTGGTACCTGTCCACGAATATTATGATAAAGTGTTGTTTCTGTGAGGGTATTTTTTTTTAAAGAGAGTTGAGTTGCTGCAGCATTGTGAAATATTGGTGATGTAGTTATCTATGAGCTATCTAAGCACCGTGACACACAGAACATTAGAATTCATCACGCTTGTTATTGTCCTTTTACAAATGACGTTATGCCAACCAGTCAAAGCTTGGGACTAAAAATACAGCTACACAGAGGTAGCTGCACACCATCTTCCGTGCAAAGGATCTGGTTTCATCATAAATGAGGTACTTCCAGGGACCATGGAAATGAAGTTTTTCATGAAGCAGATAGGGGATGTGGACCCAACACTGAAGTCAGGAGAGGACTGCAAATACAAATGTGACAGGAGGTTAGGAGAAAATATTTGTCAATGAAAGGTAATAAATGTGTGTCCAGAAACACAGGAACTAGGGAAAGCAGAGAGATGCATTTTGGTTTGAGAAGATTCCCTGATGGCTTCATGACACCCCTTCTAAGCTTGACTGAGCTTTAGGATTCATGGATTCTTTGCAAATAGGTTCACCTGCACCTGAAGTTTTCTGTTTTCCTCTGACAACACCAGCTTTTTGAAAGACTCGATTGGCTGACTTACTTACAAAATATTTTTTCCATTATTTCAGCCCTCATTGTCAATTCCGTTCCCTGGGGAAAATGGCTGTGGATGTACCTTTTTCTCCTCTCATCCCTCTGTTGTGTCTGTCCAGGAATTCTTTCAAGTTTTGGCTTCATTTTCCTCTCTCACACCTGGATGACTTAATCATTGAAACATCCAGCCATTAATACATGGCATCCCAAGAATTGCCGGGGACCCCTTGCACAACAAAGGTCCTGGAGACAGCAGGGTGAGGGGCAAAACCCCTTAAGGCACCTCAGGAACTGAAAATGGTGTTCTTGTGGCAGCCAAGACTGAACTAGCTCATCTGAGAGGCAAGTCTTGTTCATCAAGACTTGGGGCTGTGGCTGACTCCAAAGGACACTAATGAAGGAGTCTCTGGACTGGACCATACTGCATAAATGAGGGGGTAAAGGTGCTCAAAGTTGCTGCGTTGAAGTATACAGGGTGAAAGACTTTGGTTCAGGTCTTCCACCAGTGTAATCAGAATTCGATCATCCCCATTCAGGGGGTTAATCCAGTGTGAAACTAGCCACGATGCAGCCAACATGTGCCTACTTTCATTGTGGGGAAATTTATCTTTTACATCTATGGGGGAGTTAAAACAAGCGGAAGACGAGTGGTTAGGCATTGGAACAGGTTCCCCAGAGAGGTGGTGGAGTCGTCAACCCTGGAGGCGTTCAAAAAAGGTGTAGACGTGGCACTCCAGGGCCTGGTTTAGGAGTCATGGTGGTGTTAGTTGATGGTTGGACTTGATGATCTTAGAGGTCTTTTCCAACCTTAATGATTCTATGATTCTATGATTCTAAGACTGTACCCTTTAAGTGGAGAGGATATTACAGCCAGTGGGTGATTGCTGGACAGGTTTGTTGAGTCTTTATCCCAGCACTACTGGCCTGAGGAAGAAGAAATTTTATTGGAGAAAAAAACCTGAGTCTCACAGGAATGAAGTGGAATTGCACCTAAACCCATTAGTTGAATTACCTTTTTCTGAAAACTGCAGATAAACCAGAGCACATTTTAAGGCACAGACTTTAGAAAATCTGAAAAATTGACACCAAAACCACAGAAGTGAGGGGTAAAGACCTTGCCATTATACTGGTACCAAGTGTCTGGTAAGAACAGAAGAGGGGTACCTCTTGTCTGCAGCTGGGGGAGGACAGCATTGCTGGGGCGAGGTGTGCCACCAGGGAGAAGTCCTACCCAAACCTGCTTCTGCCTCCCTGGGGCAGTTACAGTGAGTCCTCCTGCCTGAGAAGGTACAACACCAGGAGCAAAATGTCAGCATTTTCAAGCCATTTTCTTTTGGCAAGCTTCGCATGACTTATGGCCTCTTTTTATTCTGCCAGACACCTACTCCAGACACCACAGAGAGGGGTTAGAAATAGCACTGTGGGTGATGAAAGCCCCATTTTTTCTGTCATCCACCAGTGGCCAAGCAACTACGTGTACCAGCTTGCAGCTGAATGGGGACCCACAGGTTGGAGAGGCAAATGTGCGTGACTCACGGAGGTAAGCAGTAATGGAGGGCTAGAGAGGAGGTCTTATGTCATGACCCATATTAGAGCCAAAGCATCGGAGTCTCTGGCACATGTCGTGCCCCAGATAAACTGCCAAAAAGCAGACCAGGTCATATACAACATGTACATGTCTCAGCAACGCTCTGCTTAGCACAGGTTACTCTAGGCTTTAGATACTATTGGTGGAGTTATCATTAATTATCTTACCCCAATTGTCCTACTGTGCCCTGGTTAAATTAACTTTTTCAGTCACTGCCACTCTGTCAGATTTCTTTCTTATTAGATGTCCTCCAGTGTTTCACTTAAGACGTTATTTTGCTTTTCAGGGCAAAATCATTTTCTGCCTTCTGTACAGCAGTGAGAACCCCTCTCCCTACTTATTCCCTGATGTAGCCTTGCTGATACCTTCTCATTTCATCATACAATCAGTGGGGAATATTAATCAGGGCCTGGTGAGGTCTTTTTCATTTGGATTGCAGGTGGTGAAATGCACTATCTTTAAGTCGTAAAAAGTATGTCCACAAGCAGCAGAAGCAATGAGATGTAGTTTCCTAAGGACCTGTCTAGAGATTGAACTCTGCTGTCTAGTAAAGGCTATATTGACACTGCTGTTTTCCCCTCAGTGAGGTGATTAATAATGTTTGTTTTCACTACTCAGTGACTTTTATTTGTAAATTATATAGGAACTTCAGATTCTTTAAATCTTTCCCACTCTGTCAACTGGACAATGGCTTCAAAAGTGTTTATGGAATGGACTGTCTGTGGCAGAAACACAGATATGTGATCAATGATCTTACTAGTGGACCTAGCTTCCTTAGGAAATAAGTCTAAAAATTTGCAGTAAGAGCATGCTTTTTGGCTTGATCAAACAGGGTAGGTGGTAGGGTACACAATGTCTTAATTATTAGTGCGCTGGGTAACAGTGTATATTCTTGTCTCATCCTGGCTAGAGAAATAAGCCTTCAGCTTCCAGTGGTGGTAAAGCTACGGAAGAAGAGTGAAATGGAACAGATCTTGGTTTCCTCCATCCCAGCTTGGCCTGCCAACAAAAAAAATGTGCAGCAACACATTTTGCAGAATCCTTGTGAACTATATAAAACATCATTATCAAAATATCTTTGACGGCTGAAATCACTGCTCCCAAGCAGCTCTGTGGCATGTTGCTAGGGAGTGTTTCAATCCCAAGGGGATTTCTGGGAAAAGTTTGGGCCAGTTGCATTGTAGGTGTTTCTGGGCAAGCTCCTGTATTTCCACAGGTATTGCTTTCACAGAGCAGAATTGCAAAGCAAACTCTTCTTAGAGCTGAGGAAATCAGTCTCTGGTGATGGACATAATCACATTGCTAGCAGTGTGATCTGCCAGAATTCAGCAAATGGCATCGGAGCCAGCCCCAGCAACTGTACTTTATTTCTTGGTGGTTATAGATTGTAAGCAAAAATGCACATTGGATCCTATCACCATTGTAAGCACCATAGGTTTAGGTGAGCTAGGAGTTATGCTAATTTTTTTTTTTTTTAATGTTCACTGCATTTATCCACATTAAGAACAAAAACTATTGCCATGCAGGGTTAAAAGAAAGGTGCATCTATTCTGCTATCCCATTCCTGACAGTGGCCAACAGAGGATAATGTGGAAATAGTGGACAAACAGAGAAGACATACAGGGATGCAACGCCAGGATCCAACAAATTGCAGGTCAGACGTTTCCTAAGTCAGATGTATTGTCTTTCTTTGTATTTAATGTTTTTCTTCCAAGTAGCCACCCAGTCCTTTTAGAACCATGTACAAATTAGCATCCACAGCATCCCATATCAAGGAATTCTGCAGCCTCATTAGGCACCGGGTGAAATCTATTCCCTCGTGTTTGTTTTGAACCTGCCAGTTTTGCTTAACGTCCCCTGGTTCTTATCCTGGGAGGGACAATGACTAACCAATCCCTACCCCTTACAAAGGCATCTGTTTCTTCTATTGCAGTTTTTCCAGGTTCTTCTGTGTTCCCACCAACCTCCTTGTACTCAGCATTGCTGATTTTAGAACTAAAGGCATCAAGTCATCACAAAATAACTTGCCTTTTGTCATGGATTCCCAACCAGGAAAGCAGGATCCTCCAAATCCAAAAGTGTGCCCAGCAATGATGTGTCAACAGCATGTCTCGTATCTTCTCAGCAAAAGGAGCTCTGGCAAAAGGGAGCTGCTAAGCGTTTGGAGGAAGACAGCCCTCGTTAAAACATTGCTGTGGCACTTCACAGAGGTGGTGCTAAATGCATCACTCTCTGCCTTGTGCAATGTTTGTGTGATTTCCAGGGATATAAGGGAAAGCAATTTGTACTGAGACTCTTCAATCAACAATAAAAAGCTATTATACAGCTGGAATACTTGGCCAGTGTTCTTGGTGCAGATGACAAGTTATGAACAGCTGTGTTGCAATATGAGAAATATAATCAGACTGTCTAGTGAAGATAGTTGAGGGGCAGTCGTTAGCAGAAAGTAGGGCAGCCTTGCGTTTGCACAGGAGGCTGCTCGCTGCTTTGCATACGTCATGATGCCAAGGAAAAGTCTCTGCTTTGCAAGGGTGCTGAACCTGGGAGTAGCATCGCTAGATCCTCTCAAAGGGCACCAGACTCATGATGGTGTGACTTTGATTTAGTGAATTCCTAATTGTGCAGAAGAGCAGATTTGTTTTTACACAGAAGCTTTTAAGCTGTGATGCTGTTTTCAATTGCTTGTCTGCTGCACAGAAGGAAAAATAGGGAAGACCAGCAAGTGGGTGTAACAGCTGGGTACCTGGACTTTGGAAGTATTGGAAAAAAGCTGCCTGCTGCTTCATTTTCAGCCTGTTGCTGCACAGATTGAATCTGAAGTTAGGATTTAAATAGTGAAATCCCTACCTGGTGTCAAGTCTGACAGTCTGCTGCATATTGTCTTGCATACGTCTGAACTCCCCTCTCCTCACTACCAGTTTCAGAGGTAGAAGAACAGCCCTTGGGATGCCTCTTCTTTGAAACTCAGGGTGCAGCCTGATAGTGGGAATGCTACTTGCCCTCTGCATTTATCAGGGTGCGACATTAGTAGGCGATGGAGCAGAGCCCCTGCTCAGAAGCTCCCCGTGTGACTGCGGCACAGACTGGCAGGAGCTGAAGAATAGTTGGAAGCTATTTCTGTTGTATCTCCTCAGAATGAGATATATTTTTAACAGCCTTTCAGCAGTCAGAGCTCACATCCAGAACTCTAGCGGGGATGTAGGATGGACAGCGATTTTCCCTGCTAGCATCTTTCAGTCTCAGACTGGAGAGGTCTGTTTTTTGGTCCCCATGTCCAATTCCACTTGTGCCAGCTGGGCATTCCCTTTAGGGCAGCCACCTGGGGAGGCAGATTTTGTGAACATATGCCAGGTGTGTATTCCTCCAAGAAGAGTCATCAGAGGTTGAATATTTGTAGTTGCTCCCCAGCTCTGGGGTGTGGACATGTCACCTGGATGTAAAAAGCACATATGTTACCCATCCTGTAAACCTCTGGCCCCTCAGTCTTAGACAGATTGCTATTTTCTCCATTTGTTTTGGTCAAGCTACTATGTAAATGAAGCTACATCTTGTTGGTCATACAAATAAAAAGAAGAGATTGGAAATTCCTTGGGGCAGAGGCTTTCTTTATTGGTGCCTATTATAGCTCACGCATACGCCTGAGAGGCAGTGCCTCATAATTAATTGCTAAATAATTAATAATAATATGAAGCAGATACTACTCAGGAGGTAATTAACCTCCTTATGCTTACAGGGAAGTCCTATGGAATGGAAGAATAATTAAAGTCTCTTCAAACAACACAGAAAAACTCCCACTGACTTCAGTCGGGGCAGGTTTAGGAATTGAGTCCAGTAGGATTTCCTCAGACATAAAATAAAAATAACTTTGTTCCTGTAGGTAAAATTTCCAAATCTGAATTTTCTGGTTAGTCTGTACAAGTGTGCAGCGTGGATGAATAATTTTATTTTCATTTAATTTAATTTAGGATATTATGAATCAGTTAGTGATAAGGTATGCTGGAATTTTCCTTGGAAAGCAAGCAGGTGACTAATTCATGTTGGAATATGGGGTTCTCACAATTTCATTCAGGCAGTATCATACAATGGACAAAAGTAAGGCCTGGATAGCAAAATCAGTTTTCAAGAAGTATATTTAGGTAACATGATCCATCCATAAAGGCACAGAGAGAGAGTTTAACATCTTTTTTTGTTCATGCCTGAATGAGACTTTTACAGTCATTTCAATGTTCCTTCAGATGAACTCAAACAGTCAAGCAGACGAGATATGAATTTTCTGGGACTTCGGAGCTGTCATTGCTGAGAAAACGGAAAACATCAGCTAAGAATATCAGGTCTCACAACCACTCGATATTACTTAATCGAGGTAAGCCTTGCAACTCTTGATTCAGAACTTCATCCGTCTCTTCTTGCAAATCAAAACTAAAAGAAAGACACAATTGCGCCAAACTCTTGCAAGGTATTTTTAAATCAGGGTGAGTTAGAGCTCTGAACTTCATCATTCCCAACAGCGTTCATAATGTGCCCCCCTTGAGGATGTGTGTCTCAAGAGCATCTTGGTGCACTGATAATGAACATCGTCTGGTTTTCAGGATTCACTGATGTCCTTTGTAAGTCCTTCAATTTTTCTTTATCTTCTTATTATACAGGCTATTCCTTCTCTCCTGATACCAGGTAAAGGTGATTGCATTACACTGCTTTTGTCAAATGCCTGACAGAGGGTATGAGAAAATGTTGGTCATTTTGGTTCAGTCTTCGGGGCTCTGAGGAACCTCTGACTCTCAAGAAACTTCCTATTTTGTCACCTCAGATGTACATGGCAAACTTAGAGGAAAATACTCTCTAATAGTGCAATGGAAAATGAAATTGCCTTCTATTCTCCTTTTGATGGGATGAAGCCACTTTTGATGGGATCTTCTGCATGTCATGACTTTACCATTTCTGATAATCCACCTTACCTGTATTCCTGTCTTGGTGCTTGGCCCCACATAAATCGTGCCAGCCATCCTCGAGAAGAGGGGTGGCCCAGGGCTATGCCATGTCCCTGGTGCAGTCTAGGGAAACCCACTTGATCCCTGCACTCCCTATCACCCTTCACCAGTGCAGCTCAACCAGCAGCTCCAGGCTTAGCTCTGCTGGAGCCCCTGCTCCCAGCCCAGTGCATTCAACCTCTAACTCATCAGAGGACATCTCAGCCAAATCGTTCCTTCTCATCTGGGAGGCCAAGAGGTCTCTCCAACTCTGGCTCTCCTGCTGCCACAGGCCGGTTGTCCCTTCTCCTTTGAAGACTAGGTGCACAAAGCTTCAGGGGCTGCAGAGGAAGAGCAGAGAGCAATCAGTGATGGAAGACACTGGCAGGCACTCCACACGTTGAAATCTAACCCAAGCCCCTGGATCACCCTGCAGTGAGCTTTGGGGAGAAGTTCCCCGAACATCTTTTTGCCTGCTGCTCGTGCCTGATCTGTTTTCTGTGACCTCTGCAGCGAAAACTGCACACCATTTCTCTGAAATTTAGAAGAAGGATGATTTTAAATGCCTTTGAGGGCACAACTTGTTGGCATGGGGCCAATATGGTCACCGGCAACTTCCCCATCTTTAAGCCACCTCCCAAAATGAATCTCCCTTTGACCTCTCACTCTGAGGCTTCAGTGTGAGAGGCTGCATTTTCATGGCATTCTGTCACACAGGTCACAGAGAGGGCTGGAAGCCACCAGCCCTAGGAAATGCTGCAGCAAATCCTGCTTTTTCCCATCAGCCTGCCTCTTATACCCTGTTTAGTAACTGCTCAGTGTGGTAATAGGCCAAGTAAATTTGTACTATTTATTTTAATGCTTGGTGCTGCTCTAATAACAAGGCTTAATTTTAAATCTCATTCTGCCCAGTGCAGTATGAACCCACTATTTCTAAAAAAGAAAAGTCCTCCTCTGCAGGGTTTATAACTCCAGCTGAGAAACATTTCTCCTTGGACATGCATTGCCGTGCGTTAGCCCAGGCGCAGGTAATTGGGAAAGGTTTGGAGAGGTCAGGCAGGCACCCACCCGCCGGCAGAGCTCCCCCTGACAGCCCCACTCGGGCTCAGGGTCCTTCCCATTTAACAGCCTTCAGTGACGGTGTAGCAGGGGTATTTAAAAAGTGTGCTGATGAACATATTTCCATTTGGAAGATGAACATCAACAGTCAATAGAAGTTAATTAAAAAGATGTAAAAGGTGCCCTTGAAAAGATTAATTGACGTTACTGACAGCTTGGCTTTCCCTCACATTTCTGGAAACACAACCTCCTAGTCCGGATCCATAAAAACCTGCTGTGGAGTTTCAAGGCAACATTTTACTTACCCTTCCATGAGTTGGCATTTAACTTTTGTAAATAGGAGTCTTGACCTGAAAAAAATGAGTGATCAATTAAACTATATAAGAAAAGAGTGGTCAGGATTTTCCGAAACTTTTAGGTGAACTGGGGTCCTGTTTGCTGGCATACTTAATCTGACCGAGTTGATAACTGCTGTGGAAAGGACAGCCGTGTCCTCCTCCTCCTCCTTTGGCCCACCGCTGCTTTTCTGCCAACTCCCTTGCATTAATTCAACCATGATGCAACTGCTAATGAGATGAAGTGATTGAAAACACACCCCCACGCCCCTGCCAAGATTCATTTTCCAGTGGTCTTCCCAGTGTAATTGCAGTCTCTGAATCCAGCAAGAGAGCTGGAAGAAACATGGGGGGAGAGGGTGGGACTCTGAAACAGCCCACAAAGTGCTGCCGGTCCTATTGAACACCATCTGGACATTTGCTCTCCCAAGGTTTATGTACTTAGGAAATCCTAATTTGGAGCCAACTTTCACCAAGGTCCTCTCAGATAGGAAGGAGCTTCCCAGCTGAGTTTTGTTGGCTGAGTTAGGAGCTGCTCGCCACTGTCATGGCTGGGAGCAGGGATAGTCAAACGCAGCCGCTCTGCAGTACAGAGGGAGCACTGAAAGCTATAAGATCTCCCACAGAAATGCAGTTCTCTGCTTAGACATCACTCTTTTTTTCCATCCCAAGGGCAATAGGCTAGTTAGTAAGGTACATCTACCTGACAATACGTTATAGCTCACAGTCATTGCAACAAGTATCGAGCTGATCTGTACTAATTATTAATACTACATGTGGATTTGCCCCATCCTGGTGGCTTAGGAGTCATTAGGATTAAATGCCATTTGTGCAGTCACCATAATGTCCTTGGTCACTGAATGGCAACCCAACAGCTTGAACAGGAAGCAGGAGAGGGTGAGGTAAGGAAAAAAAGCTCCCAGCGTAAGGCGTGAGGGCTCAGGTTGTGGTGGCATGGTAGATTTCCCTGGAGGGAAAAGCAGTTCAGGATATTTTCTTCCTGCTGATGCCTGTGCTGCAGTTCCCAGTGCCCCGGCACTTCTCTCCAGCCAGGGTGGAAACCTGGTCACTGAAATGACCCAAGTTACAAGAACACCCAAACCTCCAACCTCCTGTGCCACAGCCACCGCTGCACAGTGGCAGACAGCCCTTGAAGCGATAACAAATGGCTGAGGACCACTAACATCTGGTGTCAACACATCCCTGCTGCAAGGGTCATCTGGTCCCAGGCCCCCTGAAGGCACTCCTCCTGTTTGGTGAGCTTGCGAGCCTGTACAAAGCTACTCTTGTGTGCAAGCGCTTGCAGGATCCAGCACTCCATTTGAGTTCAGGTGCTCAGTAGAGGGATCTGCACTGTAAAATGTTGGCCTATAACTTTATAAAACCTCTTAAAATTATCTTTCACCTCCAGGGCACTGATGCTTCAGTCCCTTGTTGCTGAGGCCTCTCTGTTTCAGTGTGGCAGGGACCTGTGTTCCCCCAGGCACATGGCTGGTGACAGCAGCAGCCACTGTACGTGCTAGGGGAAAAATATGGTTTGAGCCTCTAGTTTCCACCCCTAATATTTATTTTAATGTTTTGTTCTGACTTAAGACATTATTGCATAAATGTTCTACCACTGTCCTAAGGGGATGTTTTAAAGTGTTTTGATTACTTTATGTTTTCTTTCTGTTCCGTATGTCAAACAGCGCAGCTGGGAGCCTGATGTAGAGACTAGGAAGATGGGAAGGTCTCAGTGTCACCAGGACTCAACCCTCCCTGCAGCAGCAGGTGGCTGAGAAGGTGAGTTTTGCCTGGAGAGTAGAAGCAGGAGTATTCTAGATTTTCAGTAAGAAATCTCAAGCAAGAGTGCATGCATACAACATATACAGCAAAAATGTCAGTGGTAAATCACAAAGTAAATTAAATGAGAATAGGCATCTAGCATCAGCTGCCCATTTCAGTTGGGGTATAATTTTCCAGCCACACACAAAGTAAATCTTCCCCTTCTCTTAACCCTAATGCTAACGCTAACCCTATTCTGGGCCTCCAAGTAGGCACCCCATCCTCTCAACAACTAAAATCTCCTCAGGGGTGATTATTTTTGCCACCCTCAGGTTCCTGTGGCAGCCCCTGCCCAGTCCCCTGCCAAATGTAGCTCTGAGCTTTCTCTTCTCTCTCTCAGCCCTAACCATTGACTTACCCGTAAGACAGGGTTCCCACTGTCCAGATACTCAGTATTCCTCAGAGGTGGCTTTTGGTACGAGCCCTCAATTTCCTTGGGCAGCTTCTTTCAGCCCCGCTGACACGTCTGGTGCGGGCCGGAGGCTTTCACTTTTCCTTTAGATTGGCCCTCACCGTAGTTTGAGCCCTAAAAACAACATCCCAGCCCTCCCACAGACTAAGCAGTCCTCAGCAGAGGGTGCTTTGTCTGGCTTTCATTCTTCTCTTGTGTCCTCCTGCCAGCCCCCATATAACCATAGCTCTGGGCTTTCACTTCTCCTGTCCCGTAGGGAGCAGCCCTGCTCTTGCTGCTCCCTAGCATAGGCTGCAAACTCTGCTCCACCCAGAGCCTCAGTTTGCCTCAGAGGAGAATTCATAAAATCACAAGATGGTTGAGGTGGGAAGGGATGCCTGCAGGTCGTCTGGTGCATCTCCTGCTCATGCAGGACCAATGAGAGCAGGTTGCCCAGGACCATGTCCAGACAGCTTTTGAGTATCTCCAAGGAGGGAGACTCCACCGCCCCTCTAGGGAACCTGTGCCCATGCTCAGTCACCCTCACAGTGAAAAAGTGTTTCCTGATGTTCAGAGGGAACCTCGTTTGTTTCAGTTTGCACCCACTGCCTCTGGTCCTGTCACTGCGCACCATTGAAAAGAGCCTGGCTTCGCTGTCTTTGCACCCTCCCTTCAGGTATTTGTACACACTGATGAGACCCCCCTGAGCCTTCTCCTCTCCAGGCTTAACAGTCCCAGCTCTCTCAGCCTCTCCTCATATAAGAGATGCTCCAGTTCTCTTTGTGGCCCTTTGGTGGACTTTCTCCAGTAGCTCCATGTCTCTCTTGTACTGAGCAGCGCAGGACTGGACACAGCACTCCAGGTGTGGCCTCACCAGTGCTGAGCAGAGGGGAAGGATCACCTCCCTCAACCTGCTGGCAACGTTCCTCCTAATGCAGCCCAGGATACTGTTAGTTGAAGCTCCTGCCTTTCCTTTGGCAGACCCTTCCCAGCCCTGTTCCAGCTGTATCTCTGAGGGGACAGGATTTATTCAGCATTAAGAATAAGAGGCAGAAAGGGAACTTTATTGCTGTTTGCAGCTACCTGATGGGAGGGTGTAGAGAAGATGGAGCCAGGCTCTTCCCAGAGGTGCACAGTGACAGGACAAGAGGCCACAAGACACAAGCTGGGACTTGGGAAATTCCAGAGAGATCTTAAGGGAAAAAACTTCACAACAAGGTTGGTCAAACACTGGAACGAGTACCCAGAAACACTGCAAGATCTCCATCCTCAGAGATATTAAAAACTCAGCTTGCTGAAACTCTGAGTAGCCTCACCTAACTTTAAAGCTGGCTGTGCTGTGAGCAGGGGAGTAGGGTGGGATGACAACTGGACATCGCTTTCTGCCTGAGTTACTGTACGATTATGCTATTACATACCTCAGCCTTTGTAAATTTGGGACCTGATCAGATTGCCTAGATGAGAACATGAGTGTTGTATCTTTAGCAGCGGATTTAGCTTTTGCAAAGCCTGCTCTGTTTTGAGCAGCAATATCAGAGGACCAATACCTAAACAATTGCTGGATCACTAACACATAACTTTCCAGCACCTAATGACAGTAGGAAATGACTGTAGCTGACCCAAAATCTAACCCTGCAAAATTTTCCTTATACAGTTTTTCAGACTTAGTATGGGTGTCCAACTTTATACTTTGCCTATCCTGTGCAGTTTAAAGGAAGTGGGGAAGATGACTCAAACCCTTTAGAAAATCACTGGCATGGTAATGGCAAGGGGAAGGAATTTCCATGCCTGGAGGTGAAAGTTGGGAAAGTCCCAAATAACCCAGTTGCTGCTGCCCCTTTCCCCAAGTGATGCAAGAACCCTTCTTGTCTTCACCTCCTCCTCCCTCACCCATAAGCAAACTAAAACCTCCTCAACATTGCCCATTTTGACTGAAGGCATTCGATAGATGTTTCCTCATGCTGTTCTGCTGCCTGCCAGTGACCTCCTCACTGACATTTTTCCCCTTCACACAAGTGACTCCAGAGTCTCCCAGCATTGGGGGTTTTTTTTCCTCCTTTTCTCCCTTTCCTTCCTCCTCCTCTTCCCGGCCTAAACACTTGTTGAAAAGAAAATGAGGCATTAAAAACATATGTACTTGCTGTGGGAACAGGGAGGAGCAGCTGCCCCTGACTCAGTGCAGCATTAGATTAGGGCAGATTGGCTCTGGGTTCAGTATATCATGGTATGCTCCAACAGCTCACTCGAATATTTCCCCAGAGGGGAAAGCCTTTGCTTTCCCTCTGAAGTCATCCATCACCTGGCAGAGCACACTCATAAAGAATGTGGAATCTGGCTTGGCTGCAGGATCATTACAAGGGTTTAAAAGAGAACATTTCACCACCTTATATATCTTGTCAGACAACACCTGGCAGGTCAGTGGGGGAAATGAATACCCTTCCCAGCTGAAGCATTGGCTTGAGGAGTTTCGTCTACAGGCACAGGTCAGCTCAAGCCGATCCCCCCAAGCTGGGAAACCCAGAAACTCAGAGCCAACATAATGTTTGCAGCACCTACCTGACTCTCTGTATTCTGTGTATGTCTCTCACGACAGAGAGGTGAGCAATAGCAATCATGAAATACTGCATACACAACATCTCATCCAGGAGTGCCCAAGGCCGACTCCATCGAGCAGCAGACAATGGTCTTCTTCCCTGTTCCTTGAGCCTGGAGCCACTCATAGACCCATTTTCATGTGAGTTTTTCTAGTCCCTGACTGAACCCCGTTTACCCTGCTAGTGTCTGTGGCAATGGGATCCATAGGTGAATCCTATCCCATGTGAAAAGTTATTTTCTTCTCTTTGTTTTCTAAAACCCACAGTCCGGTCTTTTCATTGGCTGTGCCTAAATTCTCTGGTGGCAAGAAATACCATTTCTCCCATTTTGGGTCATGACCTAATCATGTCAAACTATTATTGGCTCCAGCATCTCCCAGCTAGCTGGTGGGGGAACTGAAAGCTTTTAAAAGGCAACCTTTTGCTAGATATTAGATGTGCTGTCATTGCTATTATCTTCCCTGCCGGAGCACAAAGCATGTGTGGCAACACTCACAGACCTCCTCAAAAAAACAGTACACAGACTGACACCAGTCTGTCCTGGAGTTTCTCTTCACCTATCGTATGCCAATGAGTGGAGTCCCAGGCAGATGTTCCAGGAAGCTGATTTACTTATTTCTTTTCCCGTTCAGGGAATGCAGGCAAACACAATTAGCATGGATTTTTATATACTCCCTATAGGGGACTGTGATAAATGTAACCTCTGCTTTATGATTAATAAACATTAAAAAATGTGTCCAGAACTGATCAAGATACTGAAATCAAGATGTTTAGTTAAGGCAAGGAAAATTCTTGAGTACTCCCATCTTGTCTTTGCAAAATCAAAACCCAGTGTACTGAAATACAGATGGTACAAAATCAGGAATGTCTCCTTTTCAGCAATAAAGCCCCAGAGAGTTAACTTAATCAAAGAAAGCAATCAAAGTAAAACCAGACCCCACACTGCTTATGATGTGCTGTTTCTATCAATACACAACTAAGCATAATTCAGCAGTCTGTTTTCAGTATAGCCTGTACTTTGTTCTGCTGCCCATGCTCAGTTAAGGTAGCAGGCAGAAGCTACAAAATTAGATTGCAGGCTGTTTTAGTCAAGTGCCTGTTGAAGCTAATTTATCAAAGTAAAAAAATGGTTATGAGGTATTAGTGGCTACTGAGGCTTCACTCACCTTTCCCTTTTTTCTTTTTATTGCCTTCAAAATGAAGACCAATTGCTATTTGTCATTAGGCCAAAAAAAATTTCTGGTTTTCTATGACATTAAGCAAACACTCTCACTACCCCAGCAAAAAAATGCCTTGAAGGTGAGAAAGGGTGGAAAAGAAGAAGGAAAAGAAGAAAAACAACCTATGGGAAAGGATTTACAGGGTAAGTGAAACCACCAGGACAAAATTGTGGCGTGAGGAATGACGAGAAAGGCGGCTCCCGAGGCAGCGTCCCAGCCCCAGGTTCAACACCAGTGCTGTTGCTATTGCTTGCTGGGCCTGAACACCTGTCCCCACCGTTTGCACCACAGCTACCTTTAGCCATGTGTGGTTTCACTCTCCTTTGCCTTGAGAACAATAGAGGGTCGTAGTGTTGTGCTATTTATAAGTTTCATTTCCAGCAGCACCAAGGAAATTCATGCACAGGAGTGTGGAGCCAAACAGGTCATCTAAACTGATTGTTTTCTCTCTTAAGCTTTCAGAGTGGAGGCGGGAAGCAGATAACAGAGGAACATCCTGTTTTCCCCCATGTTTCTAAGTGTAAGAAGGAATGGTCTTGTCAAGGTTTTTGTTATAGGGTATGTGGTGGAGAAGGGGAGAGAAGGGGAGATAGGAATTCTGGAGGAAGCAAGGGAGGAATATGCAAAGATTTTAGGAGCTCCCTGTCCAAAACAGGTTTAGAGCTGCTATTCTGTCACTTTGTAAACTAGCAATATTAGGCATGATGCCTCTTCTGGAAGCAATTATCGTCGGGGTACCCCAGAGTGCAGATAACAAGCATATTAGGACTGCAGCACTCTCTGCATTTATCTACAAGTGCCTGGCATTGCATGATGCCACAGAAACAAATTATGCTTGGTACTCGTAAAATGCTGAGGACTGGTAGAAGTATAATTACTGGTTTTCCAGCACAACTGCTGTACTGCAGTAAGTACGGCAGAGTTGACATCTTAGCAGAGGGAAATTAGTAAAATGTCTTTTTATTTCACCAATACACTCTTCTACTAGTGTTTGAAATCTTGATGCTCCCAGCAGAAGTGATGGCCTGGAAACTTTTTCTTCTGCTTCATTTTTCCCTTAATCATCTGTGGACAATGAATTGCCACCTATTAGCACCCCAGTCCTTGTTAAAATAGGCCCTTTTATTTTTTTTTTACCTGAGTTATAAAAAAAATTGTTCCAGCCTAGTGCAGTGGACTTGTCATAAACATTTAAGATGTGCCATAGTGTCATATTTTCTAGGCAGTATAATAGCATTCCATTTATTGTTTCCCAAGGACTAAACTTGGAAATGAATGGCTTTATGAAGAGGCTAGTCTTATATTAAAGCTGATTGATTCTATTCATCCTCCAATAGGCTCCTCAGCAAAACAATTTCCCCTTAATTAAGCAATATGATGTAAATTACATGGTAATTGATTTAATAAAAATATATGATGCAAACTAACATGGGGAAAAACATCTTAAGGAACAGCAGAATTATTCTCTGAACAGAGCAGGTAATGGAAAGACTACTGGAAATGAGGTTAGAAAACAATAAAAACAAAGCTTTTATAGATTTTTTTCATCATTTCTGTTTCCCTAACAGTTAGATGGATGAATCCCCTGCTATCTCCCTCATTTTCTAGCGTTAAAGATGTTTGAGAAGCTGTCCCCTTTTTCTCCCTTCTACCCAATTATTAATCTACTTTAAAAAATAACAACACAACCAGTCCTGATGTTAATGCTTTCTGGGGCAAATAAATATACTTTTCTGACTTATTTTTCTGATCTAGGTACTCTTTTGAGTTTCAGGTGAGAGAGATATTTTGAGTTTCAAGTGAGAGACATTTTCCACTTCTTGTCCAAAACCCTGTGCTAATACTCTTGTGCAATGTTGCACAAGTGTTATTGCTTATACGTATTTTGTAGAAAACCCATGGGAGAATGTTTAGGCAAAATATCCTCTGCCTGCACTCCTCACTTCCAGCACTGTTTGTTTAATCTGTGGAGATGGTAGGGACTACCCAGCTGTGAAGACTCATAACACGATGCATGGTAATTTTGGGGGCTTCCTTATGAAAATCTAGCCCTTCGTAGCATACCTTTTCTCTGCGGCACAGTTTTCTCTGGAGCCATGTAAAGGTAGCTTCCAATCTGCCACTTGCCATCATCCATCCCTTTATGGTGTGGATGAACCCTAGAAGGTAATGTTGCAGAAAGCAGAATTTTGCGATGTTGATATCTGCCCAGGGATATTCAAAGGAGGTAAAGCTTTCCAGTAGTACATATGGGCAAGCTGGGTAGAGGGAATGGAGCCACAGCAAACTGATGAACTCCTGGAAGGGGATAGAAACTTACCGAAAGGTTGCAAGAACATGAGCAAAGACTACAAGGACAGGGGAAGGTACCCAGAGAGTGCTGTGAAACGGCTGAGTGGAGCAAACTTTGTACAAACTCCTGCAACTCCGGTCCAGAAAGATACGTGATTTTCACATAGGTGCCTGACTCTCCTTGAAAACATTGCTGGTTGGATAAGTGCCTACCTTTATGGTTTCAAGACCTCAACACGTGTCTGAGGTAGCAATGGATTCACATCAGGCAGTGTGATTTTAGTGTGATTAGTTGCAGCTTTTATGTCTGCAATATTAGCCCGACAGCCTCATAAGCACAATTGTTTTGGAGGGAGCTAGTATTTTTTCCAACTTTCCTTTAGGCAAAAATCTCCCACTGTCATTTTGTGGATGTCATTTGTTCTGATCTCCGTCAGAATCAGAAAAAAATAAGCACAAATACAAAATGTTTTCTTTTGGTTTCAGGATTAAATTAAGTTTCTTTAGGAGTCCTTTAGAAACACAAATACATTTCAACTCAGACTGCGGCCAGAGTTTCAGATTCAGATCTTATTTTAGTTTCATTTCCTTTACTGAAGCAAACCATCAGTCTTTCCTGGCAGGCAGTTCACCCCAACTAGAATATTTTCCATAGTGAGCTCCAGATAGGCCACATCCTAATGTATGCCTTTAAAGACAGAAGAAATATCCAGAGTCCTGATGCCTTCAATCAAAACAGTAAACAGTGATTTCCGACCAGCCTTTTCCTCAACAGAGTAAACCAAGGGAGAAGCAATCCTTGCTTTCTGAAATCAGCAATGTCAATCCTTGACATAGAGGAGGTTGGTGAAGAAAGGTTAGCTTTGGTGTCATCGTGCCATTAGGTCTGAACGACTCTGAGAGATCACCAGTACCACCTGCCATTCACAGACCCCCAAGGATTTCTTTTTTAAATGAAAGGTTGCAAAAATCTCATTCCCTATTCCAGCACTGCACACACAACATGTTCCCCTTCCCCCCATCAATCAGAAGAAGCTAATGGGAATCAGGTCCTTAATGGAGGGCAATGGCAATTCTGCACAGGTGGGAAGGCATAAAACATTCGCCAGCCAACTTGTTTTGACTGGTGGTCAATGAAATATTAATATGTGACCTTCATCATTTTCATTTTCCATTAAAAACCTCAGGACACTGGAACCAAGGTATTTAAAAACACTTCCGCTTCCTGGTAATCAGTGTTTAAAAGAGAAATAAAAATGTATCTGCGTTCTTTGCATTTGTGACCAGAAAGCTTCCTCCAGACTGGCTCTGGTCTTAGATGCCAAAGTCCTTTTTAAAGGATTTTGAATGCAACTGAATGTGTGAGACACGCAACTTCTCTGCATAGCCAGGCAACATTCGTCTATGGAGATGAGAGACAAAAGGTTCTTGCTTCGGCCACACCCGTTGCTGGATTGCTGCGATGACCGGCACTATCCAAAAAAGCTGTGTAACGTCTAAAGGATTAGAGCTACCTATTACACGAAGGTTGGTTGGATGTAAATCTTAGTAGATGTTGTGTCTTTTCCTGATTACGTCAATTTATGTTGTAGGGTTGCAAGATAGCTGGTTTAAATAGGAATGAACTGGTAAGGTTTTACTCTTTTTTTTTCCCCCTGATGCTCATAATCAAGAATATTTACATGCACAAAGGTACCTTAGCGTTCAAAGACAGCTTCTCTTCACCAGTGTCACCAACACCACGGAAGACTGAACTGGTTTACAACCAGAATAAACCGTAACTCTTCCATTCCTTGCCATGTGGATGAAGACAGCTGTCAAGGAGCGATTGGAAGGATGGCTTGGGAGCAGGAAGCACAAAAAGTAAATGTCAGAGATGCATCACTGGTGTTCGAGTCATGCCACAAGCTTCCTTCACGAACTTTGGTAAGTAACCTCATATCCTGGTCTTAACAGATCCTAAACTCCTTTGTGTCTGTTGGACTCAGGATTGTTTATTGCGTCGTGGCTTTGAGTCCGGGGTACGAGGTGAAATCCTGAAGCCGCTACAGTTAGTAGGAGATTCTGACCCATGGCTAGAATTTCACCCCAAGGTATCTTTATGATCTCATTCATGGGTGTATGTTCCTAATGAGTTAAAAGATACTGCTTATCTGAGGAAAATTATACAAGTGCCTGATATTAGTAGTTCTGGGTCATGCACTGTTACAGATGAGGTGGTGTGAAGAATGGAGATTTGTTTCACGTGTGATAAGCATGCAGAAGACTTGGGCCAGAAATTACAGTAAAAATGAAGATTTTTTTTTCAGTGCACAGAAATGTTTTGAGTTGGTTTAACTTGAAAATGATTGTAAATATAAGGTGACAATTTTAATCACTTTCTTTTCTTTCTTTTTTTGGGGGGGTAGTAATATTATTTCCCTCTTTTCTATTGGATCAAGTTATCCTGCCATTACATAGACTGTCCTATGGCTTTGCGTCACCCTGCAGTAAAATTAACCATGGACCAGAAAATAAAATTGGGAACTGTGTGAAGGAATGAAGTGTTGTGGGAAGAAAGACATCTGTAACACCTGATTGAGCATCAAATGTAGGCTCAGTGGTCGGTGCAGGAAGGAAGTCCTCTGGAGCTTCTTTTCCCTAAGCAGTTCAAATTCCTTTCTCACTGCTGTCTCTGCATGATGCGATGGGGAGAATTGTTGCTCCTTGGTGTGACGTGGCTCATGTCCATGGTGCTCAGGGCTGCACCCCTGGCATGGAGTGGCCAGGACGTTCCTTCACCAAAGTCTTCCCTCTGCAACCCCTGTGACTCTGAGACATAGAGATCGCTATTATGTATGTGTGTGGGTTTTTAATCCAAAGTGCTTTAAGTGCCAGGGGTGGTTGTGTCACCGACTCCTCGGTTGGTTCCTGCGTGACAGGCATGTGATCTGTCCCCTGGGAGAAGGCGGGAGGCTGCAAGGCTTGCTAGGACACTGCTGGGGCTTATCCTGGGAGGGAATAGCTGAATACGATGGCATCTGCGGCCACAGTGTCTGTCTGCACTGTTCCCCCATCACTTGTGCTCAGATTTCCTCTGGGAGGGAGATGATTGATTTACTCCAGAAGGAATGAACTGCCACACAGGCACTGCAGAAAGCAGCAGAAACAGGCTGGGGAGAGAGAAAAGGTAATCCCAGCTCAAATCTTTACCTTAGTTGCACCCGGGGCAGCAATGCCCACAGTAAAAGAGAGCATTGGTCTCTACTCTTACTGTGACTGTGGGCCACACAACACACAAAGGACTCTTGAAAAATATAAATTGTGTCACATGATTGCTACCCCAAGTGATCAGTCCCTGCAGAAGAGAGCAAAGCGTAATGGCCCCTGCCCAGTCATGCCAACGCCAAAGTGTTTCTTTTCCTCAGCTCATCTTGCCACATGTGGGAACAGGCTTATCCATTGATGCTTTAGGCTTTACACTTTTTCCTACGCTGAAAGAGTACGCATCATTGCTGAAACCAGCTGCTTTCTGCTTCTGGGCAGTGGAGAGTGTGGTAATATGGTGCACTTGTGGCTGACGTTTGCAGACCCTATCCCCACCCCTAACTCTGATATCAGGGGACCAACTCCTGCAGTAAAAGAGCATGTACAGGAGAAAGGACCTTTGCCAACCTTTGTAGCTGTATAAATGCTGTAGCATTCAGCAATATGCTGAGCTCATGAAGGTTTCCAAACTCTTCAAACCCTGATCACGGTTCTAAGTCAGGGAACCAATCTGTGTTATAAAAGGGCTTGAAGAGAATTTCCTCTTCCCAACAGAAATCCTCTCACTATGTCTGTAGGCCTTGCATATTGCAAGAAGTAGTTATGCTTCTGACATTTTTTATATTCTCCAAGCTATACCTATAATCCCAACACAAACCCTAATGTTATTCACAGACAGGAGGCGACCCCCCTCCCTAAAGGAGCACATAATTTTACCTATTCTAACACCAGCTGTCCTTACATTGTTGCAGGCCCTACAATGATGTATGCCTCATTAAAGTGAACTACAGAAGCCAAGTACACCCCATCCCCTGTGCCTGCCAATAGCCAAGGGATCATTCCCTATGGGAAAAGAGAACCCATGGCCTTGGTCACAGCACCACCAGTCCTTTTCCTAGTGTTTTACACCCTCTAGAATAGACTGGCCTCTAGAAAGTGTCGCGGTCCTCACTCTAATTCCAATCCCAGCTGTATCCTTAGCTGTGGCAAGAGGACCACAATAAAAATGAAAAGAAGGAATTGGTCCCTGACACCACCTTTCTGCCTAATTCTGGGGGTTCTGTAGAATCCAGAAGGAAACTGAGCATTAGAATATATCTTTACCATAAACCCAAATCCTACCACTGGCTCTTCTTATACCCCAGGAGCTAATAACCACAGTGAAAGAGAATGTGACACCTACAAACATCATCCTCCTTCCTAAAGCTGTGGGTCCTGATGTACTCTGTAGTGAACTGGCCTCTTAAAGATATTGCTAGGTATATTGTCTTCGTGGATGGCATCAGGCAGAGATCCTGGGGCAAATAGGTGTGGAGGGGCTAATTCCTGACCACTCAAGCCTAGCAAGCTCTGGACTAACCACAGCCTCCCTGCGTAGCAGCTGAAACACTAAAAACACAGGCGCCCATACATGCGTACACTCACATACATATACATGGCATTTTCTCTGTTCGAAGTGCATATATTAATGACATGGCTTTTCTTCCAGCCTTCAGAGAAGGACTTTTTGTAACAGGAAGGGTATGCCAGTCCCTGTCCCTAAGAAGAAAGGTTTAGGGAGCAAAGTCTGCTGAGACAGAGTGGAAGGAGCGTCTCCTGTGGAGGCAGCCAAATTTCTTGCTTTCCAAGTGCCCTCTCTTTGCAGACCCTGGGATGTGCTGTCCTCTCGAGGTGCCTGAGTTTCCTCTTGGATGTTCACTCCCAAAGGGAGCTAACATGCATACAGGATGTGTAATCAGTGGAGCCGGGCAAAACGAGGAGTGACCCAACTTGCCAGTGCAGACACATTAGGCAGCTACTACCTTAATTGCCTACTGGCTATCTCAGTTTAGGTGATGTGACAATTTCCCAGCGGTAGCAATTATCTTTCCGGGCTGCAATTCACTTTTTGGTGGGTTTATCAAGGCCTCCTAGGAAAAATATGCACGAGCACATCTTGCCCATCCTCCACAACCAGGCTTCTCCTACCAACAGGTGAGCAGGCATCCTGGTGTAGTTGGCAGCATTGGAAATGTTTTTCATCCTTGCTGCAGCAACGTGACGGTGGAGAGCTCACTTGCAAGAGTCCTTTAAACTTGTTCTTGGTACCATTTGCTTGATCGGATTTCATCCATATTTTACTGGAAAACAGTACAGAACAAACATAGGATTAAGGCGTAGCCTTTGAAAAGAACAGAGATGCAGACAGACAAGATTATGAATGCTGTATTTTTTTTTACGTTGTCTCATTCCTGAAGCTGCCTTCAGCAATTTCTGTAAGAAAATACTGTTATTAGTTTTAGTAGTATTACAGTAGCATTCAGCTAATGATTTTTAGGAAATGGTTGCAGAGATATCTATTTGTCTGTGTGTGTGAGAGAAATATGCCATTTATATAAAACATCCTGCCCATAGCTGTATCCACTTAGTATTGGAAGACTGTTTATAGACTCAGTTGTACTCTGTTGGTGCTAAAATTGATTTCTTGGCTGAATTATTTTGCAATAGGATAAACCCACTAATTGTGCACCTAAATAAAATTGAATTTTAACAAATTGAATTACTTTTATTTTACCTTGTATGATAATTTATTGACACAAATAGAACTCCTTAATTAAATTCGGCATAGCCAGGTCTGCTGAGGACACACTAAACCCTTTTGCCATGTGATTTTTGTGCTTTTTTACATTTTAGACTGTACTGATATTCCTAGATTAAATTGTGTTTATTACGGCTGTACAGCCAGTCAATTATTTTTACTATGCAGTTCTTAAGGATCCCACATGGTTTTAGCATAGATCTTCTGTGAAGAAGGACTATTAATTTATAATTTCTCATTAAATACATCAGAGATTGAAATCCATTGTTGCTATTCTGGAAATAGATATCCTAATTCAGGAGTACCTAGCCTGTAATCTGTAAAAATGGAAGGAAAGCGAGGAGGACAGAATTACATTTATCACTATCTCTCAGAGTTCAGATCTCAATAAAGCTGGGAAAGTTTAGTAGAAAGACAAATAGCTGCAGCATCACTAGTGCTCTCAAGGAAGCTGAAGACTCAGGGCCTCACCTACACTTCTACAGAGATCACCTCACCTAGAGGAGAAACCAAGGATGTGGTCCTGTCCTCTGCAGCAGGCAGAGCAGAGTGATAATCCTTGTAAAATGGGACCCTGGATCCATCCAGGAGACCAGAGTTGGTCCCTGTGATCTTCTGCTTTGTGGAGTGCGATGGAAGCTTGAACCAGAAAGTAAATGTCCATAAATGTCCATAAATTTCCACTAAAGCTTGAACCAGAAGTAAATGTCCATAGGTCTGTTACCATATCAACAAATAGGGTAGACACAACTCATGGTCTGCTCTGCAGGACAAACCTCAAGAGGTCTCTACCAGCACCTTGGATCCCCAGCAGGGAGTACTGCCAACCTCCCACCCCCTTGAAGTGCTGTCACTCTCACCAGCCAAGCAGGTGAAGAGATAAGAGACCTTCTAATGAAAGATCAGCAGATGTCTTCTTGCTCACTAATAGGCCTGCCAAATCAAGGAGGGGAAAAAAAAGCTTTAAAATTGAATTCTTCGTTTCATACTTGGGACAAGAAGACAGGGTTTAAATTCTGATTTTGTTATTGTGCTTCACTAAAAATAATGACACATTTTTTCTTGATTCCTATACCCACATTGTGTTTAGATCTTATGTTCTTGTATTATACAAGTACACATTGGTACTACACCCAGACCTTTAGACTCAGAATAAATACACAGAGAAAGGCTGCAGCTAAACCCAGCCATGAAACAAAGATACATGCAATATCAGGGTATACATATCAGACCTCAGTTAAGGTTTCCCCACTTCTTAATTTTGCAAACATATTGCTAATTGTTTCTAAACAATGAGATACCTGGTTTTGTCTCTGCTCTGGGAATGGCCTTTTTGGTTTGAGGGGGATATTGCCCAAGCAGGCTAGAAGGTTTCAAAACCTTCTCTGGGTTAAATAGGACAGCAGGACTTTGGACTATACCAAAACAGCACAGGTTTATTCACCGGTAAATACCCTGGCGTGCTTGGGAGACACTGGTTACTGCCATCTTCTGCCGGTAGCATCCTCTCTTGCTTTCTCCCAGTTTGACTCCATTTTGAAGTCTGTCGGCCATATACTTTTTGTGCTGTTCACCATCTTTCCTTTAGTACTACAGCAGGCAGAAATCATCAAGCAGCTCAAAACAACCTCCTTAGGTTTTCAGAATAAAGCTATTAGCCAAGGAAAAGCACAACTTCTTCCCTCCCTTTTACCCATCTGGTGCCTGCTCTGCAGGGGTGAAAACTGTCAGTGCATAATAGGCTGACAGGCTACTAAGAGGGTGGCCTTCGTTATGAGGGAGGAATTCATATTTGTATGACTTTACAAATTTTTTCTTCCCTTACTTTCTACTGCATTTTGAAATAGGCTACGTACCTGCGTTTGGCAACAGAGACGAGGGAGAAGGAGGCAGGGATGAGGAATGGAACCATAAACAAGCCAGCCCAAGACAGCGCCTTGTTGTGAGCCTTCCTACTTTGACACATGCTCATGTTTTTTAGAGTACAGCACACTGAAGTTGATTGTTTTGGCTGCTCTTGCTCCTGGTTCTTGGCTCCCATCCTGGCTTCTGGAATACCGGGAAGAGTCCACTCCTTGCCAAGCTCACAGACACAGCACAGGGGAGCTCACCAGCATCATCTGCCCTCTGAAAAGTTAGTCCTCTGCCAGGCACAGGAGGGAATAGGATCTCAGGTGAGGTGACAGGGCTGCCAACTCCCACAGGGGGTTTTCAAGGCAGTGGATGGCACAAAAAGGGTATGGAGAGCCAAGACTGATGCTCAATCCCTTGTTTCAAAAAAATGAACAATTAAAGAACTTAACATAAAAGGAGGGAGGGGAGCCAAACCAAACACATTCTTTCCCAAACAGGTATAATATAAAGCTCTGGAAAATTTCAGAAGATATCTCAGCTATAATACCTAGAACAGAAATTTTTTAACTGTCTGCTGGCACTCAGTGGGTAAATAGCAGCTGTTGTCTGCTTGTTGGCCTTTTCTTCTCTCTCTCTTTCAGATCTGTCTGCTGATCTGATTCTCTCTGTGGCCTGCTTACTCTGAAACTTACTGTTGTCATTCAGGTCTAGCTAGACTACTGTGTCCTGTGTGGGACACTGCACTTTGAGAAGAGCAAAGACTGACTGAAGAAGGTCCAGGAGCCCGCAATGAGATATGTCTTCTGAAGAAAGATTGAACTAACCGGAATTGAGTGGGATATATGACAATTACCTTCAAGAATGTAAAAGGCTACTGTGAGGGGAAGGAAATACAGTCACAGAACCACAGAATTGCTGAGATTGGCAGGGACCTCTGGAGATCATCTAATCCAAGCCCCTGTTATGAGTACGGTCAGCTAAAGCAGGTTGCTCAGGGCCATGCCCTGTTGGGTTTTGAATATCTCCAAGGATGGAGACACCACAACCTCTCTGGGAAACCTGTGCCAGTGTTCAATCACCCTTAGAGAGGTTTTGTTCTTATATTTAAATGGAATTACCTGTATTTCAGTTTGTTCCCATTTCTTCTTGTCCTGTAACTGGGCACGACTGAGAAGAGTCTGGCTCTGCCTTCTTTACTGCTTCCCATCAGGTATTTATACACATGGAGAAGACCCCTCTGAGCTTTCTCTTCTCCAGGTTGGACAGGCCTATGTCTCTCAGCTTGTCCTCATATGTCAGATCCTCCCATCCCTTAATCAGCTTTGTGGCCCATCACTGGACTTGCACCAGGATGTCCACATCTCTCCTTCACTGGGAAGCCCAGACCTGGACGGAGCACTCCAGATATGTTTCACCAGGGCTGAGCAGAGGTGAAGGATCACCTTCCTCGACCTGCTGGCAATGCTTTTCCTCATGCAGACCACAAGGTTTTAGCTTTCTTTTCTGCAAAGTCACATTGCTGCTCAAGGTCAACTAGGTGTCCATCAGGACCCCCAGGTCCTTTTCTGCAAAGCTGCTTTCCATCCAGTCGGCCCACAGCCTCTACTGGGGCATGGGGTTTTTATTTCCCAGGGGCAGGATTTTGCTCTTCCTTTTGTTGAACTTAATGTGATTCCTGTCAGCCCATTTCTCCAGCCTGTCAAGGTCCCTCTGGATGGCAGCATGACCCTCTGGTGTATCAGCCACTTCTTGAAGTTTTGTGTCATCCGCAGACTTGCTGAGGGTACACTCTGTCCCAGCACTGAGGTGGTTAATGAAGATGTTAAGCAGTCCAGGCCCTTGCATCGGCCCCTGGGGCTCACCACTGGTGACTAGCCTCCTGTTGTACTTCATGCCGCTGATTGCAATCCTTTGAGCCTGGCAGTTCAGCCAGTTTTCAGTTCATCTCACTGTCCACTTCTCTAACCTGTACTTTATCAGTTCTTCATCATACAATGTATTCATCAGCTCTGTAGTGGATAGGACAAGAAGTCATAGCCATAAATTGCAGCAAGGGAGATTAATGTTAGACAAAAGAAAAAAGCTTTCCAATGTTGGTGACAGTGAAGCACTGGGACAGGTTTTGTGACAAAGTAGTAGATGGAATAGATGACCCATTAAGGTCACCTCCAAACTTTTTTCTTTGATCCTTAATAAGATTTTCAGAAACATCAGCTGTGTGTATTTATCCCTCAGAATGAGCTAAAGTGGGACTTGATTAAGTGAATGCTCCCAGTGACTGCTCAGGAAAGGAGTGAGGGGTAAAAAAGTGGACAGTTCCAGTTTAGCGCAGATTTACACCCTGAGGTGGGAACTACCTCAGCCCGCCCTGACATCACTCGGGTGTCTGGAGCTCAGGCTGAGACCCCTTGCTCTACAGGAGATTTTTTTTTTTATTCAGATATGAAATATTCCCATATGCTTTAAGCATCTTGATTAGCTAGTACTGCATTTCAGCATATCAACCACAGTTGTTTATTTCCTAGATTAAGTATAATCACATGAGTTTAAGAAAGAGGAAAACAGAAATAACCATTATGGCTCATCCTCCTGCAGAGAGTGATAGAGGCTGGGGCTTGGGAACAAAATCCTTTTCTTTTTCCCTTGTGTGGAAACAGGAGTGCCTGTGTCTCTAGCCCAGACGGAGAAGCGATTGTCAGCAGCAGGAGAAGCTGGAGGGTGCAGATTGCCCTGCAGCCCTAGAAGCAAGGCATGTACTGCTGGTATCTATAAATAGAAAACCTCTCTCTCTAGGAGCACCACTGCAGCTGATAAGGTGGGTATAAACAAACCCAGAGCACAGGGGCACAGCTGAATGTGATGAAGGCAAACACGTCTTTACTCAAGTGGAAGTCCAACTGGCTTCAGTCTACACCTTCACGCCTGTCATTTACCTCCTTCCCACGCCTGCAAGACAGGGGTCCCTCCTTCGAACTTAATGGGCTTCCCAGACTCTGACTACGGTATGGTTTCTGCACCAGCCTGCTGGAAGATGGCTCCACACAGCTGGTATCTCTGCTTACTTTGCAATAGCTTCCCTTGAGCTGGTAGGAGAAATGATGCATGTTTTGCACAGCTCCCCTGGGCTCACCCTCTTTTTCCTTTAAACCTTTGTTCAGGTCCAGGAATGAGATAAGCAAAGAAAGTGCAGAACTGTCTTCTCTCTCTGATTCCTGTCTGAGGTAAATGGGCATCTGGCAGTCTCTGATCCGGCAAATAAGTTGTGAAGAGAGGCAGGAAGAAACATTGCCCAATTAAAAAACATAGACAAACACGTTGTTCAGTTTGTCGTGCAATTTCTTCTTAGAAGTGAAAACACAGAGTTAGGTGTGCTGGTTTGGAGGCACAGCATGGTGGTGCAGGAGCTGATGGCACAGGCTGAGATTTTCTCCTTAGCTCTGACCCAGAGTTTTGGTACAAGTTGGGACTTGCATGTTCAAGGCTTTGGTTGTGCATGTGAGACAAAGGGATGGCAGACTCCATTAAGGGAGTCTGAATCAGAAGTGATTCATAGATTGTGAGGTACTCAGATATTTCATGAGTGCCATAAAATGACTTGAAAAGAAACAGAAGTCAAATATGAGGCTGGATGAAAGGGAAAGGACAACGTGGTGATCCACTCACTTTTAAGGCCAGAAGAGACCATTATGGCAATTCAGTCAGACTTCTCCATTAGTGCAGACCTCAGGACTTCACTGAACTAATTCCAACTTCAGAGCTAGAACATGTATCTCAAGAGACACTGCGCAACTTGATCTTTGAGGGAGAATGTAATGGGAGAATCCACCATTGCCCTCGGTAAGTTGTTCCTTCTCTATTAAATATATATTTCTCATTCTTATTTGGCTTGGCTTGGGTCCTGACAGTCTAACTTATTTCATGCTGGTATGCTGGCTAGAGGGGCACACTGTTATCCTAACCCTGTTCTGCATGAGACTCTGAGCATCACTAAAGGCACTGCATAGATTTTTCGTTTATTAAGCTAACTAACTCCATTGAGGCCCAAAGCCATGGGTGAACCGGGAGACCCAGCAGCGCTCTCTAACTCTTGATTCTGGATGAGTGCCTAGGCTGTGACCTGATTTCACACAGAGGTGCACATAGCCTGCCCCTGCCATCGCTCTCTGTGCTCTGCTTCTGCACCAGAAAAGCCCAAGTGAACTGACTGGGCAGAAAGCCCTTTCACCTGTCTCCCCAAGGGGGATGGCAAGGGGCCAAGGACCCTACGATGCACCGCAGGATGTATGCCCGAGGTGAGCTAGGTGGATGCACAGAATATCCCATGCTAACATACGCTCAGCAACCTGTGAACATTTTTTCAGGCTCATTACTGAACCCCCTCTAGGGTTTCAGCCTTGCCCTGTGGACCCTATCTCCAGAGGCACTGTCCCAGAGGCCGGTTATGCTGGTGCTGAGCACAGCAGTAATGAAACTTCCTGAGGTAAAATGACAAGCAAATGTTCTGCAGTTTTCTCTGCAGATTTAATTTTGATTTCATTTGAATGGTTCTGTGCCTAATTGCTTGCCTATAGTGAAAACTTAATGTGTTGATTTTCCAAGGGCTACAGAGCAGCACTTGGAGAACCATCAGTCAGATGTTTTGTCACATCCCAGGCAGTCCTAGCAGCATTTGCCTGAAATGAAATGTAACATCTCTACACTGCAGGCAATATTTTTGCTGATAACACTTCTGCATATCTTGCTAAATAAAAATAGATCCCTCCTTTTTTGGTTTAGACATCAGTTAAAAGCAAAACCAAAACCCCGCTTGCATTAAGATGACATAGTACCAAACTGGAAGCTGAAGTCGTCCTCCACATTTGACTGTGGTCACATCAGGTCCCAGACTTGATCCTGAGCCATCTGCTAATTGCTGCGGTTTTGCAATCATATATCCCAAGGCTAATTTAGTTTGGAAGAAGCTGTTGGAACATGGATTCATCCTTGGAAATCACATAGCGTTTCTGTTAATGGGCACTGCAGATTGCTAAGCTGCTCCAGCCTGCTTTGCCACAGGATAAACTCGGATAGTGTCCTGTCTTTTAAAGACTTCTCAGACCCTGGGGTGCTGAGTAGATTTGGAGGATGCTGCAAGCTAAGAGAAGCCCTGAGGCCATCTGTCCTTAATACCGGACTCAAGGGCTGTAGAGACACTGAACCTGCAGGCACGATGGGCAAGCCCCCCAGAGCACCCAGGAACTCCATATCACAGCATGCCAGCAATTTGCCTGCCAGTATGTGGGAACTGCTTTGTCAGGCAGTTATGGGGCACACGGTACATGGGATGCAGGGTAGGCCATGCTCCGGGATGTTCTGGAGGTTCCTCTGCCCTGCAGCTGCCAAAGCCCAAACTGCAGCACTGCTCTGCACCTCAAACCACTGCCAGGCACACTAAGAAAAGGCAGAGGCTAAACGCAGAGCACGTTCAGACCAAAGTGGGATGTTCAGATTACTGAAAGCCTGTGTGTGTCCCTTTGAATGCAGCGGTGACAACAGCACAAAGCATTCCTGGTGCTGTTGTACCAGCCTCCTCGGGGGCCCTTGTCCTAGACACAGGTCTGTCACGGGTATTAGAAACATCAGACTAAACAAAACATGATGGAAAGATAGGCACTGATGTGTTATCGTCTTCTGCTGTTTTAACCAGTGCTGTTATGATCTCCATTACTCTGATGCCCCATTTGACTCAGTCTTTTAAGGTACTTGTCCTCATAACACCCCGGTGAGGTAAGGGAAGTGCTGCAGATGGGCACAGACACCACATCTGTGTTAATAATAGTAACAAACATTCCCAGAGCTGTCTGGTGCCGTGAGGCCAGGAGCACCATGTGGGCTGTGATGGCTAACAGGGTCCCCCCTGAATGGGACCACAAGTTAGTAAGCACAGGCTGTGGCATGAACTGTCCCCCACGGGGCATGCCACATGCCTCTTGCACGTCCCCCAGTCCCTTCTCCCCTGCCCCATGCATGAGGCACCATGACGTGCTGGGGCTCTGAGACCGGGCTCTGCAGTCTTCACCCCCAGGTTGGCAGTTTCTGGTTAAGTGGGTGCTGTATCTGCCTTTGCTATTTCCCCGGGCCCAGGGCAGGAGGGGACAGCTGCCTCCTTTGGGTTGGAGCCAGCAGAGGCACAGCTGGCCACATCAGATCAATCCCATCCCAGCAGAGAAGAGAGATGTCACCTCTGTATACTAGCAATATCTGACTCCTTCTGATCAGGTACAAGCAGTGTGGGGTCAGCAGGTAGGTTGGAGTGGGGTGGGGGAGTCGGAGGCTGTTGGACAACTCTCACAACTGCTCTGTGGGGCATCCTCACAGAGCATACCTTCTACGAGCCTCTGGGTTTTCTTCCTCTTCCCCCAGCACCACTTAACTGGTGTCAGGATGAGGTTGGGATGGAGTCAGGCTATCTTTCCTGGAACAGGTCACTGTGCTCTTGCTGTTTGCAGCCTCTGCTATACAGACAGGGGATGTAGTGCCTATTGCTGCTATCGTCGCCCAACCAGCAAGCAGAGGATATTTTCAGAGGAGCACGAGTTGCTCTGTGAAAAGGTCCTGCCTGACCATGCTGAAGAGTGCTGGGCTGCTCCGCTCTTTACTGGCTACCCATGTTGGTAGGTCATCACCTGAAGGATGAAGTGTATCTCCTTTGGATGGCCTTAACCATCATGCAATAGTAAAAGCTCAACATCCCAGGTTTTGCAACAAAGAATGTTGAGGCAGCTTCACATGCACAAAGATGTATTAGCAGGGTCCATAGCCAATGGGATACCTCAGTTCTCATTGTGAAAGTTACTTTTTGGGGAAAATAAAAACAAGAGAGAAAAAAGGAAAGGGGAAAGGAAAGGGAAAGGGAAAGACAGGAAAGGGTAAATTCTCCCCAATGTCCAGTCAGGAAAAGACATCCCATTTACCCCATGTACATGCTGGGCATGGGTGGGAGGTGGTTGGTGACACAGTTGGGCAGACGTGGTCCCAGGTTACTGCTGTTTTGTCTGATGCAGTTGCTGTAGAAGACCATCAGCTGAGGAAATGGTGGGCTGTGTCCGGCATCCTCTGCATCCACACCCATGATGTAGAGGGCTCCAGTTCCTCACACGGGTTACAAAAAGAGGTGCTTGAAACTAGATGGGCAGGATCTCTGGTCTTGGGCCAGGTTTGCTAAGGGGCATGGTGGCAGTCCCTCTCTCACAGAACCAGTGCAGTTTGGTGTTAGATGCATTCCTGGTGAATAGGGGGTTCTGGCTGGACACTTGCATGTAAGCTACGTTTAGCTGGGTTATTTTGTCCCTACTTTGGGTAATGAGCTTGTGGAAGCCTCGCCTCCATTTCCCTCAGTCTAAAAACAGATAGTTGAGAGACACCACCATTCTTGCTCACCTTGGTCCCTCTTAGGTTGCAATAGAATAGCCATGTTGATCCCTCCTATGATCCTGCTATGGCGAAGTGCAGTTGTTTCGTCTAACAAAAAAAATGGCAAAAAGCAGCTCCTACCAGTGAATTTTTTTAACAGGATGATCCTGTGTTCAGCATGATTTGAGGACTGGTGTGAGAGCAAGAGAATTGCATGGGGAGAAATTCTGCTGGAGGACAGTGCAGGAGGACATACCAAAGTGACCCACTCTGTATCACTTCCTACGTTACCTGGCCTATGCCATGCTCAGACAGTGCTCAGGAATTGCTTAAGCGCTACCTGGCACAAGCCAAAAGCATGATGGACATAATTTAACAGTAGAGGCCCTCATTTCGTTTAGGTTCTTTGGGCAAAGGTATAACCAGAGAAGCTACATCTCATTTTCCTACAGATATTGCCTTCCCTCCCACTGATCTCAGACTCAGCCAGACACTCTAGGTAAGCACACAAATATTCCTGTAGACCTTGCCCCAACCATGTGGCCCACCATCGTGTGGGAATTCTGCGACAGAGGAAGAAACTTAGCCTGCGTCAGTCTGGTTGCTGTACTTGGGCTGCTCACGTGGGTAAAATGAGGTACCAGAAACAGGCAAGGCGGGGCCCGCACTCATCATGCAGCCTCCTCAGGGCAGGGGTCTGTCTTTTCTTCATTTGTCTGCAAAGCACATAGCTGTGGCCTTGTGTAAATAATGCATAACATGCACAGTCATATTTTCTACACGTCCCTGCCCGCACAGATGGCTTCAATGGGAAAATGTCATTGCTGATCATTAAAAGACAACAAACTCTTCAATTACCAAAATAAATAAGTGGTATATTGTTGGCTCTTACAGTGAGTAGGATCCTACATGTGGGTTTTTTTTTTTTCCCCATGTATGCACCTTCAGCAAATTGATTTGATAAAACCCAGTTCCAGACATCACCTTATTTCAAGTTCAGTTACCTAGGAAACCACAGTGTACTGCTGGGACGAGCTGCCCGCTCCTGCTCCGGTTGGAGCTATTACACACATCAGCTCTTCCTTCAGGAAGAGCAGAATGCTGCTGATACCGACTTCTAGCCTTTTTCTGCAGATACAGGCTGTGTATGCATGCAAAGAGAGGCACACAGTTACAAATGCCCAAGGGAGGGGACTATCCACACCTATGTCTGTGTATTATAAAATGCTCATTTAACTATGAGACTGCATGTAGATGTTGTACCTATCTATAGCATACGGATGTATAGATGTATGCACTAGCTGTGTGTACATATGCATGTGTACACATACGGCTATGCGGAGTGGCTGGTGTGTATGTGTGTGCTTATACATGTAGCTGCTGTTTCTCATGAAATGACTAAAGTTATCAGGACTTCCACAAAATTGTAATTTGATTTGAGCATCTGAGGTAACATGATCTGTTTTTTTTTCCAGAGGACTCATTTGTGGAAGGTGAGTTCATCTACTTTGGGACAACAAGGCCTTTGCACTCTCTGCTCTGCATTTTCTGAAAAATTAGGCCCTTGAAGAGCTGCTCTAGCACATCACAGTGGTACTTGCAAAATGGTCGGATGGCAAAAAGCCCAAGCACCACAGTTATTTTGTGAAATGCTTGATTTTACCAGATTACTGTAACGTGTCCACAACAGTGGCACATCTCTCAGGTGTGAGATATTCAGCTGGACAGTGGCCTGGGGACATGGGAGGCTCAGGTGCTGGGCTGAAGGTGGAAGGTATAAGTGAACAGCTGGGTAGGGGAATCCCATTTCCTTCCTTGCACCAGGGCCCAGGAGCTACAGCTCACCATGGGGATGCAAAGATATACATAGTCACCTTGTCTACTCTTGTTTAGCACAGGTAACATTGACTGGAGCTAGTTCTTATTTAGTAGACAGCCCTGTCAATGAAAAACCCTCTTTTCCCCATGCTGTCATTCAGCAATTTTCCAGAGATAGCGGGTGGTTTTAATGTTTTCTTTTACAGGAATGTGGAGCCCAGTGTGCATCTCACAGATGGGAAAATAAAATCTGCTGTGCATAATTCTGATTAGTTTGCTCTGTGCTGTAACTTATGTAGCCATCTGCAGGGATCGGCAGCCCTTTACCCTGTCTTTCACCAACTACAAATATTGTGGCTGCTCTGGTAAAAAGGAAAAATATCCTGAGGAGGTGAAAATGGTCTGAGAGGCTGCCCTGAAGTGCCATGGTAGGAGAACTATTGTCTGAGGCACAAAGTCTATCCTGATGGATTTTGAGGCACAATATACGTCTTGCATTATTTGCAGGAGAAGATCATCAGTACCTGTCCCTTTTGTTATCCTGTATGGGAACCCAGTGAGTAACAGGGATAACAAAGTCACAACAAGAACAGGAGGTAAAATCCTTCTGGCCCTCACCCGCATCCCCATAACCTGCATCTCTGGGGTAAGAAGCAGCAGAATAACTCCAGTGTATGGGCTGGAGCAGTGCCCTACAAACACCTACCCACAGGGAGCAGGGCTGTGCTACTTGCCTAAGCGTAGCTGCGTTGGCAGACCTGTATCCAACACTATCCTCTTTGGTAGCGTATTCCTGCAGGTAACTTGCTGGCACTGACTGCTCCATTGCTGCTGCCTTGCCGGTGCCCCATCAGGTACCCAGAGTGCCAACATTTGTCTCACTAGGTCCCGAAACTTTGACAGTCCATGAGAAGGGAGTCACTGAAACGTGATCGCGCTGCGTCGATGCACTCACAGTCTGTAAAGCTCTGTGCATGATACTGCAAAGGCTGCCTGCAGGCTCTGCTGCCTCCACGGGATAGCTCACATTTGGAGAAATTTGGAGGCATCCCTTCCCATCTACACGGATTCCCAGGCCTGTCCCGGGGCATACCAGATGGACAGCTGCTGTTCCACTTGAATTTAGGGTAAGTTGGGTGCTAGGTGCAGCTCTGGACTTCTGGATGAAGCGCATGTGCCTGCAGGTACGTCTTGGGCATACACACATTAACACACATGTGATGAGTGATGAAGGGAAGGGAAGGGATGGGACCATTTCACAGCATTTCCTAGGCAGCTGCAGGTTTAAAAATGTGGTTTTAACTTGTTCTATTTTTGGGGCCGAGTCTGGGGGCCATCTATTTGTGATAGCACTTAAGCATATGCCTAAATGTTCTGAGCAGGAGCTTAAGAGTTGTGCAAAGGCAAAGAGTTGTACATTTTCTCCGTGAAAGGCCTGCCCCACAAGATGCTTGGATCTCCTCATGTCTGTCAGCACAGGCAGGAGCAGACAGCATCCATACCAGGACTGTGAGTTGTTGCATGTGACTGTTATAAGGCAGCAAGTCACTCTTAGGGCAGCTGCATTGTTCAAAATGTGCACCAGAGTGGTAGCACTGTAATGTTTATAACCAACTAAATCTGTGCTATTCATCCAACTACCATGCACGGTGCACTTTGCTACAAGACTCCCTAGCAAAATTAAGCAGAATCACAGATTGGAAAGACAGATCTACAGTCCTGTGGGGAAGATGCTCACAATTCCCCCTCCTTCACCTGTCCTAATGCTCAGCTGCACTTGCTGTGGGTTTCCTGTCTCCCCAAGCACAGTGCTGTTCTACGTCTACCCCATACACTGGAGGGGGATGGGTGCCACAAAACTCCAGAACATTTTCAAGGGCACTGATTTTGCCCAGGAGTCTGGCTCACATCCACAGGAAAAGAAGAGAAACGTATTCAGGGTTATGTCTGGCTCTTCCTCCAAGACCTACCTCTCCTTCTGACCTGTCTGGCTAGAGACTCAGCTCGCCATCAGAGATGCTAGTAAAGTCTCTTTTACAGAGGCAGTGTAGCAAGCATCCAAACTGTTGAACCATGATATATTGCTAGTCAAAAGATTACCAGTGAGGTCTAACTGTCCAGCAGCTAGAACCCAAACACTGTGAGTCATGCCTTGTAGAATATGTACGTTTGATACATATACACAGAATGTGTGTAGTACACTTTCTAATATATTGCATTGCATTCTCATTAATTGACTACAAAACATATGCTTTCCATATACTCAAAGAGCAGCAAGTATCCTGATTAGGCATTTGTCGAGTACATGCTTGCCATGTTGGAGCTCTTAGGGTTTGCAAGTAGCTTCTTGACCTATTTAGTTTGTGCATATCTAGATAGACAGTTAGACAGATAGTCAGGTAGGTACTTGAAAGTCCAGTTCAGTGACTGAGGAAACTTTATTTTCATCAACCTGTCAGCACTGGCATTACCGACATTTATTTGGCATTACTCAGTCTAATACAGAGTCCTGTAGTTCCCCTGTTAATTGTTGCATATAATTTTTATAACAAACTTGGCTCATGTCCATAATGCATACTACATCTATCTATGTGTGTATACATACACACACACATACAAAGACCTGTATATGTATTTATACTTGTACACTCAGAAGAGCCTCTATATATGTTTCAAACTCATAAACAGCTAATGTGGAAATGATAGACACAGGATTTCTTTCATCCACTACCTCCAGGATGAAGTGGGGTATTTTTAACAACACTGAATGGTGCTGAGGGAGTGAGCAACAGCGTATTCAGATCAAAATCTCTGCAGTGCATCTTTCACTTCCTGGGGCAACGATTCATGCAGCTGGGGACCTACTTTTATGAATAGATGTTCAGAGAAGGGATTTGGCTATAGCAATTGCATCAGGGCCTGGAACTCTTTCCTGGAAACTTTTATATGTGTCAGACATTTCAACTGAGTTTATGTGTTGTTCTGCATAGCAGCATCTCCGGAAAGGCTTGCTTTCCCAGCTACCTATAAGTCACTGATCTTTGATTGTTGTGTACCTATGTCCTGGAGGATATTATCTTTGCTTGGATGCATTTCTCATTTGAAATACTGAAAATGATGAATAGAGAAGCTTTGGCAACAGCCAAACTTGTGATAATTGTCTGAGCTGTAAAAGCTGCTGGGGCCTCACAGAGATAGTGGCAGCAGATGCATCTGTGCCTATGTTACCCTGCTTTCCCAACATCCCCAAAGCTTGACTGCTTTTTTTGACAACATTACAAAAGCAGTGTAGAAAGGGAAAGAAACACAGTTAGAGAGAGTAAAGCATTTACTTACCTGGAGACCTGCTCAAGGTATAGATGTTGCTAAAAAGACAGAGGACTGGCCAGAGGGCTGTAACATCTAGGAATGCTTTTTTCTCTCCAGCTGACATTTTTCATGTCCTGTGCCATAGGATATGTCATTCTGTACATCTCCTCTGTCAGGAAACCTATGCAGGCAACAGAAAAAGGCCCCAAACAGCAGCAGCTCTCCCACCCAGATCCACAGACCCATTGACTTGACTTGGAAGAACCAAGAGCATAAAGGGAAAGTGGACATTTTCATTCCTTCCCCTCAACTGGCGTCAGAGTTGGCTCTTTGATCTACTGGATGTCTCTGCGCATCTCCGATCAGTGGCCCAGTCTCACTACAAGCAGAGACTCAGGCTCCATCCTTGGTCTGGAATGTCTGGTGTTACCTGTGAGATTGGTCCTGCCACCTCAGGGCCGCCTGACCCTTTCCACGCTTAACTCCTGCTTTCATTTCTTTATAACTTAGCCTGAGCATAATACATTTTTTGGAAGATGACCATATGACGGGCTCACAGGTCCAGACCTGGCTTCCATATTTTCAGAGCAATGCACTTCATCTGGAACGGGAGCAGGGCAGGGACACCAATGGAAACAGAGGGAGAGGTCTGGCTGTCTTCTGAGAGAAGACTGAATTTGTCTTGTTTAGCCTAGCAACGAAAAGGCTGATAAAAGCCAGAATTGCTATCTGCAAATACCTCTTAGAGGGAAAAGAGTTCCCTAAAAAAGTCAGTTTAACATGATAGCAAATGGTTTTAAAATGCCTGGGAGTCAGTCTAGACTGCAAATGAGAAGCTTTTGCTACTGTCAAAGTGATGAGGTCTTCACACAGGCTTCCATGGGGTGCCGTGAAGCCAAAATAACCCAATTAGCTTTAAGGTGAAGCTTGAGCAATTGATGAAAGGGAACCTACAAAGTCATTGCCTGCAAGTGCAGGACCCTAGATTGGATGATCTAAGAGGTCCTTCCCAGGGCTGCATTGCTAAGATGAGAACTACAATTTGGACACAATATGTGAATACTGAAGTTGTAGATATCTCCTCTTGGGTGTTCAAAATCACTTAATTCACAAGCAAGGCTTTACTGCCTCTACCACTTTTCTCTAGCAATGCTGTGGAAATAAATGTATCATTGCTTTAGCTCTGCTCAAGTATTAAAGTTAGAGTGTGCTAGAAACATCCAGGAGAAAATTAGATAATTTTCTGTTTGGTGTTTTGTCATGTGTGCTGCATATTTTATTTTCCTTCTGTGGTGGGTTGACCCTGGCTGGACGCCAGGTGCCAGCCAAAGCTGCTCTATCACTCCCCCTCCTCAGTTGGATAAGGGGAGAGAAAATATAATGAAATCCTCATGGGTCAAGATAAGGACAGGGAGAGATCACTCACCAATTACCATCACAGGCAAAACAGACTCAACTTGGGGAAACTAATTAAATTTATGGCCAAACAAAATCAGAGTAGGATAATGAGAAATAAAATCAAATCTTAAAACACCTTCCCCCCACCCCTCACTTCTTCCTGGGCTCAACTTCACTCACGCTTTTCTCTACCTCCTCCCCGCCAGCGGCGCAGGGGGACAGGGGAATGGGGGTTGCCGTCAGTTCATCACACGTTGTTTCTGCGGCTCCTTCCTCCTCAGGGGGAGGACTCCTCACACTCTTCCCCTGCTCCAGCGTGAGGTCCCTCCCACGGGAGACAGTCCTCCATGAACTTCTCCAATGTGGGCCCTTCCCACGGGCTACAGTTCTTCACAAACTGCTCCAGCGTGGGTCCCTTCCACGGGGTGCAGCCCTTCAGGAACAGACTGCTCCAGCGTGGGTCCCCCGCGGGGTCAGAAGTCCTGCCAGCAAACCTGCTCCAGCGTGGGCTCCTCTCTCCACGGGTCCGCAGGTCCTGCCAGGAGCCTGCTCCAGCGCAGGGTTCCCACGGGGTCACAGCCTCCTTCGGGCATCCACCTGCTCCAGCATGGGGTCCTCCACGGGCTGCAGGTGGATCTCTGCTCCGCCATGGTCCTCCATGGGCTGCAGGGGGACAGCCTGCCTCACCATGGTCTTCACCACGGGCTGCAGGGGAATCTCTGCTCCAGCACCTGCAGCACCTCCTCCCCCTCCTTCTTCACTGACCTTGGTGTCTGCAGGGTTGTTCCTCTCACATATTCTCACTCCTCTCTCTGGCTGCAGTTTCTCTTGTGCAGTTTTTTTTCTCTCCCCTTCTTAAATATGTTATCACAGAGGCGCTACCACTGTCACTGATGGGCTTGGCCTTGGCCAGTGTCAGGTCCGTCTTGGAGCCGGCTGGCATTGGTTCTATCAAACATGGGGGAAGCTTCTAGCAGCTTCTCACAGAAGCCATCCCTGTAGCCCCACCCCGCTACCAAAATCTTGCCGTGCAAACCCAATACAACTTCAAAGAAATATTGAATAAAGGTGTATTTGGACAACACCTTTTTTTAAAATATAGTGTGTCACCACATAATTGAAGCCTGTATTTTAACATAAAGATACAGTTCATAGAATCATAGAATCATAGAATCATTATGGTTGGAAAAGACCTCTAAGATCATCAAGTCCAACTGTCAACCCAACACCACCATGCCTCCTAAACCAGGCCCTGGAGTGTCATGTCTATACCTTTTTTGAATGCCTCCAGGGATGATGACTTCACCACCTCTCTGGGCAGCCTGTTCCAATGTTTAATCACTCTTTCCATAAAGAAATTTTTCCTGATATCCAATCTAAACCTCCCCTGACGCAACCTGAGGCCATTTCCTCTCGTCCTATCGCTAGTTTCTTGGGAGAAGAGTCCAGCACTCTTCTTTCAGGTAGTTGTAGAGAGCGATAAGGTCTCCCCTCAGCCTCCTCTTCTCCAAACTAAACAGTCCCAGTTCCCTCAGCCGCTCCTCATAAGACTTGTTCTCTAGACCCTTCACCAGCTTCGTNGATACAAGCCAGGATGCTGTTGGCCTTCTTGGCCACTGGGCACACTGCCAGCTCATGTTCAGCCAGCTGTTGACCAGCACCCCCAGGTCCTTTTCCGCCAGGCGGCTTTCCAGCCACTCTTCCCCAAGCCTGTAGCGTTGCACAGGGTTGTTGTGACCAAAGTGCAGGACCCGGCACTTGGCCTTGTTAAACCTCATACAATTGGCCTCGGCCCATCGATCCAGCCTGTCCAGATCCCTCTGCAGGGCCTTCCTTCCCTCGAGCAGATCAACGCTCCTGCCCAACTTGGTGTCATCTGCAAACTTGCTGAGGGTGCGCTCAATCCCCTCATCCAGATCATTGATGAAGACGTTAAACAAACCGGCCCCAGAACTGAGCCCTGGGGAACACCGCTTGTGACCGGCTGCCAACTGGATTTAACTCCAGTTCCTAACTTTTCCTCAACTTTTCTAACTTTCTTAATTTTTGAGTGCTTGAGTTTTCAGTCTTACGGTTCTTTTAAGATAGAGGGGTGTTTGACGGTAGTAATGCTGAGGTGGCTGCAAGAATGATCAATCAAAAGAGATTTTCATCAGTGCTGCTGTGCCACTAAGATAACAGAAAGTTTAGATAGTAGTAGGTAATAAAAGCTAACAATAAGAAGAGAGTTGATTTTCTAGTCAAATTATAATTGGACTGTTTTGAGCAATTTTTTACTAAATCCACTTGTAGTACCACTAGAAGAAGATACCACTAGAAGAAGATGATACCACTAGAAGAAGACAGGGAATTTCAGCACTGATAATGTTCTTATTCCTAAAACCAATTATTTTCAAACATGTCATCTACACTAGCTCTCAGTGAGGATTAACTACATGACAGGTTTGAACTTTTAAGTGCAAGTGAGTTTTAAATTATGAAAGAGCAGGGGGAAAAGGTGAGACTAATTTTTACTGTACAGAAACATGTAAAGTTTTTCAGTGCATCATCATTCAAAGTCTTCTTGCCATAATTGTAATGAGACTTTTTCCCCTTCTCTTCTTTTCTTGACTCCCTAAAAAGAAACACTTTGTGATTGGATGGTGTAGACTAATTTTTAAAAATTAATCCTTTAGCATATGAATAGTTTATTGAAAATGAGTCTCCCCCACCTAGTCCAGGAGTGTTTTTCTGTTAATTGCTCTGCAAGCATTTAAGTATATTTGTACTTCAAACTGCATGGACCAACACTAGTTAAATGTTACATTTGTGTTGTCTGACTGGATGGGATTGGCACCAAGAACTAGGTGTTTTGTCTGACTCTTTGTGATAGTCCATTCAAAATCCAATTTCAGCAAATATTCATGGACATTATGTGAAAATAGGTTTCACTGTACTCTCCCAGAAGTATACTTCTGAGTGTTTTCAGAGAATGAACCTCGTAATTCTCACACTCCCTAACTCCTCCTAGGTTAAGAGGCACACTGTTGTTGCACTACTACTCTGCAGAAGAGAGGCTTTCATCCTCAGAGCTGGCACAAAATGAACACTGCCATTGTGTATTTGTGGGAATGCTGCCTATACTTTTCTAACTGCAAGTGGTTTTGCACCAAGTGTGACATGTTTTAAGCCCAAAGCAAATACTTACAGAGGTGGGAAGCTGGTTGTTATTCAGGATTCGACTTGCTATAGGGAGTGCATCCCCAGTGAAATTTCCATGGTTGTGATCTATGTTACCAGGACATCAGTTTCCCACAGAGGCCACCAAAATGATAGGCCTCCAAAGTAAGGAGAATTAAAGGGGTCAATAAATGTCCTCACCCGAGACAGATAGGAGAACATCAGGATTTCTGGGTGACCTAGGTTGGCAGAGTTTCCATTCATACCTGTTGATGTCCACTTTTAAAATTTTGGGCTGAGCTTTAACTTGAGACATCAGTAAATCCCTGGAAAGCCTGTGGAAAGCCAGCAGTGCCCAAACAGTGGCTTAGTTGGTGGCCGAGGACAGATGGCCCACATTTCTCAGGGGTGTCACACAAATATTCTCCTTTGGTTGGGGATATTAATGAAGGAGATATTTCCAGGATGGAAAAGAATATCTGGATTCAGAAAATTTAATCCTGAAAAATGGAAGAGGAAGACTGAAAAACAGAAAATCCTAAGTTTCAGGATGTAAACTTCAGTAGAATAGGACGAGATCTGTAGGAAAGGCAGTCTGTGTCATACCTAAGGTTTTTGGGTGGGTTTTTTTCCACAGAGGTATTCAACCTGGCCACTCTTGGCAAGATTAATATTGGACAAGATGGGTAAAACACTGGCTTCAGCACAGTAGCTGGGGCTGCTTCCCTAGGGCTTGAAGGCTCAGATGCAGCAACTTAATGCCTGTTACCAGGCATAAGGTGAGCAACGGGAGTTGATCCTATGCATTAGTCCACAGCAACTGTGAGATAAATTACATTAGTTTAAATGTCACTGAAGGAAGTTTGGCTGATGTATGCAAACTCATTAAGCTACTTTAATCCTAGCACTCTAAGAAAAGGTGTGGATTTCAGCAGACTGAAATAGGGTGGGGAGTCCTCACTGCATGAGACAAAAGAGAGACCACCATGCACAGCTCCTTGGGCCAAGAGACAATAGGGAAGTCCTGTCTTTCAGGTGGAAAAATGAACTATGCAGTCTTTCCCTTTCCATAGCACCTCTGCTTAGCCAAAGCAAAAAACAACAGCATGAGGCTTGAGGGACTAGGCTGGCACACCTCATCCTCCAGTTTCATTCCTCACAGAAGGCGGCATTTTCAGGTAGAGAGGACTGAAATATAACCTCAGTCAAAAAAGGAGCAGTTGGGAGATGGTTTTTTTTCCATGAAGAACAATCATAAAACTATGTCCTCTGTCTTTGTCAAAGAAAATTAGAAACCTCCCCTGAACAGATTTTTCTTTTGCTAAAATAACATTTAGCTTTTTTTTTTTTTTTTAAATGGGTGGGATATTTTGCATTGAGAGTAATGATTTTTTTTTTCATGAGCAAATTTGGAAGAAAAACATCTCTCTTGCTTGCAAAACCAATTTTTAACTGGGTTCACCCATAGACATGAATTAGATGTTAAAAACCGTCAGAGAGATTTTGACCCTGCCAACTGTCAAGCATACTGCCAACAAAGACATTTTAGCTTTATTCTGATTTTTTAGCACATCAGTAGCTCTCCTAACCTTGTAGAGATGGCCTGAATGCTGCAAGTTAAGTGTGTGCTCACCATGTACTTGGTGGTGAGCCCAGGTTTTCAGGGTTGTAGAACTGAACTGCCAGTTCAGAAAATAGTATTCCTTCCTTGATTTTTTTTTCTTTTTAGCTGACAAGTGTACTGATGGCCAGTTTTATTTGATTTGACACAGATGGTCATTTCAGTTGGCAATCATCCACCAAAATACATGTCACCCTTGGCTAATGACCTAGCCTCATCGATAATCTTGTGACATCCTTTCCACATTGTATATGACGTGCCTGTGAACTTCCTGCAATAGCCCTTTCATGTTTTTAAATCCCAGACTGCCAAATGCCTGGCTCCAAAGTGTCATTTCTTCCTCACAAGTATGCATCAGCTGCTGAGAGAGCTTCCTGTGATGCTCCCTCCATCTTAGCCCTAGGGGCTGGTGGGAAGGGACGTGTAAAATGCCACAGGAAAAAATGTCTGCCCTCTGTTTCCATCCATCACACCATGCCAGGCCACAGCCTGAAGGGGCTGGAGCCAGTAGCCTGTCCTTCCCTCAGCCTTCCCCTAGACCTGAGATGGAGGGATGCTGCATTGCAGCACTGTAGATTGGGGAAGGAGGTTTCTTTGCGTCTGTATTTTTCAAGGGATCTTGATAAGAATTATTAATGGTCCCTAATAATTCTAGACCCTTATTTTCTCTACATATATAATGATTGGGGATCTATAGTTTTGCCCTCTGAGCTGCCTGATCACTTCTGAGGAGGAAGTTTAGCCTTTAGTATGCACTAAAGCCTTAAAACCTGATCCAGAGGTCCCCTGTAATCCATGGCTGCCTGATCAGACTCAAGGTTATATGACATGCAGGATGCCATCAGCTACTACAGAACTAAGTGGTGAACAAGATGTTTGTGAAAGTCTTGCATTTACATGCAAGACTTTCCAGTCACTATTTGAAAGACATTTTTGTTATCATCATCACTGGAATCCTTCTACTCAGTTTACATTTGTTTCCTTCACAGGGCTATTTGCCCAGTAAATTAAAGAGTCGACAAACGCAGTGGCCATAAATCCTCTCCATTGCTAATTACCTTAAAAATGAGGAGACTGCTATTCTGCCTGCTTGATTTCATCTGCTAGTTGTAGCAGCAGTAGCTGATCTGGCTAATAATCCCAGTAGTCTGTCTTCAGCTATGGTCCATTGCAGTGTCACGGGGAGAGAGAATATGAAAATCAGGCACGTGTAGAGTAATTTTCCTCATGAAAGAACATCTTAATATCAAACAATGAGAAGCTCTGGAACGTCCTAACCTGGACGTTGCATACCTTTCCCTCAGCTGAGGTTGTTTTGCCATTGTGGAGAAACGCCCTCTGGGAGCTGCCGCTGTGTGACTGCTAACACTTGGCAGTCATTCCTCTCCATGAGCTGTGGGGAATCTCCATCACTGTGCAGCCATCTGAACCTCGTTTCTGTGAGATCCCAAAGGCCTTTGCAAGGTTTGTTTATTATTAGCCTCATTTATCTCTCTCATGACTGATTTTGCATATAAGGAAAGTGGATCCTATTAAAAAATTCATGCGTTACTATCTAGGACACAGTGTCAAGAGTGGAGTAACCCATATTTCATCGTCATACTATTAAATAACAAGAATTAATTTACTTTATGCCAACTAGCTAAGCACAGCTGAACTAAATTTTAACATGTGGCAGAGGGCTGACATCTGCTAGATTAAAGATGTCATATGTGGATCCAGGATATTTTATGAAAAAGATCAGTGAGCTGTTTCTGACATCATAGATTACCTTGTTGTTCTGCTAGGGAAACATTTCCAGTTTGCGGTGCCCTCTCTGAACTGTTGATCCTAACAGTGCAGACCAAAGCAGGTGGCCGCAGGTGACCCAGAAGTCCTGCCTACATTTCTATGGTGTTTATGCCTGTGTGGGAGGGAGTAGTGTTTGGAAAAGGAACAAAATTGCACGTCCCATCAGAGAGTATCTAGGGAATGGAGCTGTGGGCTCATCTGTGAGCAAAGTCTCTGTGGTTAAAGCTGTGCTTGGTGAGATGTTGTCCCAAGTGGCAGTACCAAACTCATTTTCACTCTTTGCTACTCATGTCCACCTCCTTGGTTGTGCTGAAAAACTGTTAGACAGTGCTGTGATGTAAATCAAGGTAGTGACATTGCACTTGCAAAGTCAAATGTCATCAGCCCAGAGGTCCTAGGCACTCACCTCAGCCCAAATGAGAGGGGTGGGAATGGATGGCAAGATCTGGCAATGTGTGACGCTGGTGTTGTGACCCCTGTTTGCCCCAACCAACCCACCATGCCTTGTTTTGCAGTGGCCACTTCCATTGACTTTCTGGCATACAAGAGTGAACAGTGACAGAGCTTTTGGGCCCACTGTGCACTCATTTTTTTCCTAAGAGGGATCATTACAAAAACAAAGCTCATTTAAAAACACACGAAAAAATCCCTTTTCAGATTAAAAAAGCACAGTGGAGTTTGACTTTTGCTGTGTCTTTTGCCATGATTCCTCACTAGAGCTTTATATTGTGTTTGTGGTCATGACACTTTTTTATTCCCACTGCCTTGTTTCTTCCTTCTAGGCATTAAAGACAGCAAAGCTAAGAAGCACAAATTTTAGTTAGCACTGTTTGACCTACCCTTTGCAAACACCAAGTGCATTCTTGAGTAATTCACAAACAGGGAAAAGAGACAAGGTCAATGATCAACTCATTTATTACAGCTTGACCCATCTTCCTGAGCCTACAGTTTGCTCCTGAACTCTTGTGGCCAGAGTCCTTTCACACACTAGTGTTTGGGATTTGCTGATGGAGCACAGATCAAGGGCCTTTCCATCACAGGGCCTTCCAGACTCACCTTCCAGACTGGCTGACTGATTTTTAGTGGATTGATGAATGAGTTAGGGTACTGACTCTCACTCTGAGCACAAGGACTAGAGCTCTCCATTCAAGTTTTCAGGCTACATCAGCAGTACAGAGCTATTCAGAAGAGAAATCTGCTGCAGCACAAGGCCACTTTGGGGCAGAGGGGAGAAGCCCCCAGCCACAATAGCAGAAGGAGATAAGGACATTAGCTGTATAGGAGCATGGAGTTTGCCATGGAGAGTCCCACACAGATCAGAAAATGGTCCAGATGTGAGCCAGCTCTCAGAAACCAGTCCAGGCATAAAAATGGACACTCACAAGGTTCAAAAAAGCGAGAGGGGCAAACAATTCATCTGGGTTGCCGTGAAGTCCCCCAGCTCCTTTTTGCGAACAAAACAGAGCACGGAGGGAATAACCCCTGCAAAATGTCAGTGATTTTGTACTGTTCACCCTGCTCTGGTGCACGGAAGAGCAGCAGACTTTCCCCAGCCCACACAACCCATGGCTTTTGTCTGTCTGCACAAAGGATCTCTCCTCTGCAACACTCTGCAGCCCTCGCGGGAATAGCACTGGCTTCTCTGTCTTATCACTGTGGAGAAGAAAATGAGAGACAAACACCAGAAAATGCTGTCTGATGGCTACAAGGATATTAACAGTGTGGCTTATTTGGAGCAGAAAGGGCTGGGAAAGCCTGGTGCTTGGAGCCATCCTCAGGGACCCAAGTCACACACATGCACACTTGGTAAGGAGCATTATTGCGTTGGGCTTCTTTTCTCTTCTCAGAAGCACCAAAGTTTCCTTTGGGTAATTGTTCCTCACTGGAGATATGAGATATTTGGTTCAGAGCAATTTATTTCTAATACATGAGTTAATATCTAACTGCCCATCTTAAGTTTGAATGATGAGAGCCTGTGTAACTTGGCAATCTTCTTCCTTTGTAGGTCTGATGGGTGGCTGCTCTCCATGAGTGCTGCTGCCATAGACATGGATGCCACCAAAACAGGCAGCACTCTGCAGTGAGCAACATCTGTAGGAGACAATTTATATGAGAGTGAAAAGGTATTTTCCCCAACTGGTTCTGCAAGGGCAATGCAAACAGTGTATCCCACCAAAACACTGGTTTGGTTTCCTTTGGTTTATTTCCTTTGTTTTCACTGATCAAGTGAAAAAGAATCTCCTTTCTCTTTCCCAGAACCTCCAAGATAAAATGCATTTCAGATCCCCTCCATGAGCTGGCTGGATAGAAGATCCTCCCTTAGGACTGCTCAGCATACTCATTACACTGCTCTCATCCCTCTAAGATAATGAAACATGTATCCCAGGACTTGCCTGCGCTTGAAAGTTATCACTGATTAAGGTAAGGCACAAATATAAAGTGCCATTGCTGTTTCTTAAGAGCAGCTCAAGGGTTGAGTTAAGCAGGAACAATGCACTCTGATTTTGCAGTAACAGCATCCACACAGGGTGCTAATCAGGAATAGATGATTGGAAACAACTCAACACAGGGGCATGATGTAGGGGAATCAGCCACACTTGCTTAAATCTCTCCCAGAGGGCTCCAGCTGCCCTTCCCAACGGTAGGAAAGCGTTTCGGGCAAACGCTGCTGAAGCTGCTATGGATTATTTCAATTACTACTGTACATGTTGAAGACTGTACTGTGGTTTGCAATAGGTAAGCAGCAGTTACCTTAAACCATTAATATTAGTCGAGCTATCTGCTTTGCTAAGGATGGCTAAGAATAAAGGTTGGTGTGTTTGCCTTTAGCAGTCAAGCAAATTAAAAGGTGTTTGACAAAATGTTCCAGCTGCAAATGAAAGCCCAGAGCTAGCTGAGACTTGTCCACAGGAGCCTGTGACTGGTGATGGTATTGCTGCTCAACCAAGTTGTTGTTAGGCAACAGAGCTACGAAGGAACATTTAGCGGGTTGCAAATGATCTCTTCTTGTCTTTCACTTCTGCAAATTTTATTGAGTGATGCTGCCCTTATTCTGTAATTGTCCCTGCTCAGTAGAGGTACTTGACAAGCCATCTGGGAAGATCTATCATTGCATAACCTCATACTCGACTGGCAAAGCAGTTCACCTCTTTTGACTTGCGCCTGCCCCCTTCATGCAGCCAAGGGCAGCAGGCATTCCTCAGGCGTCCTTCAGCAAGATACCCCTGGAGAATAAAAAACCAAAAAGCTCAGAATTTGGCTTTCCTCTATATTTTTCATGCTCTTGGCCTAACCCAACTAGCTTGTTAAGGAAAGATGGGAGGGAATTAGGTCTCTGGTCTCTAATTTATATGCAGGAGTGGAAAAACACCCTACCCTTGCCGTGATTAAAGTGCCTGTGAGAAATATTCACGTTTTCAGGCCATCTCTGGCCACTCTGTTCCTTTTAGGCCATCGCAGGTATCTACAGAGACAATTATAGCGACCTTCTGGTCGATGCTCAGAGAAAAGCAGGTGCTTTCAGAAGGCAATGCCAGGCTGGGCTCTGTGCTTGCGGGGGACACGTGGGCTTGTCCCACCCAGACCTGCATCAGCTGGACACAGGTCTGTGACTGCCCATGTGCCAGGTCCTACCCTGCAGCACCTGCGAGGTGTGGGTGGCGAGTCTCTCTTTCCTGTGTGCTGTGGGGTGGGACCCAGCACGGGTGCTGCTATCGGGGGGCAGCTGGCCGAAGGTAACAGTGTGAGGGTCACTCCTGCCCTGTGGCTCACACGATACCCCACTGCATCTGTCACATGAGCTCAGCCTGTCCTTGGGACCTGAGCATCCAAGAGAGGGCACAGAAGGGGGGGCTTCAGAGGCAGGCTGGCAAAACAGTTTTGGGGTGTGGGGTGACAAGTGCAGGGGTAACAGGAAGATAAACTTCTTGAGGAATAATTTGCAGCCCTGCATCTGAAACTTGCTTGGGGACCTGCATTATCTAGCATTGTCCCATCAGCTGATTTCAGGGGAGATTCAGAACAAACCCCTCCACCTGCTGAAGAGCTGTGTCAGAATTTGCCTGGTGGTGCAAGTGAAAAAACATTACCTAAGCGAGTCTGGCTAAGTCTGTGAACAAAAACTAGCTTCAGACAATACAAGTGCATAGAACCAAGCCTGCATTTCGGGGAGGACAGGTAAAGGTGGTGGGACACAGCACAAAACACACCCAAAATGGCCTTAGACTATTTTCACAGTTTTGCTTTCTACATGGTCATTAATTTTTTTTTCTTTCAAATATAACCTTACCATCAATCCAACCCTGAGGCAGTTAAGACATGGGACTAAAAGCTACAGCTGACCCATATCTGCACAGCTGGCTAAGAACAAAATATTTCATTAGTGTCTTGAATTCTCTAACTCAACCTTTGCCTAAGGTTGAAGATCAGCAACCACAGCTCCAGTCAATAGCACTGGGAACTGAGAGGATCTAGTACTTTTGAAAACCAGAGGGACTCAGAATTTCCATCAGTGCCACAAAGCCAGGGAAACTTCCTGATGGTTGCATTTTGTATTTGGAGTTTCACTGACCTGGAAAATAATGCATGGGATATATATTCTGTGTATTCCTCAGACAGCTTCCACATGGTCATCTCCATTACCAAACGCAATACTCCCAGCTGCAGTTAGTGTATTCTTTTGCTCTAAATTTGTCTTCCAGAGCTATATTTCTCCAAAGAGAGACTCTACTTTTATGATCATAAAAGATTTTGTTCACACTATACTCTTTAACAGGTGCATCCAGAGACTAAGACAATTTTAGGAACGTGTCAGAGGAAAAGAGCTAAAATGAGTTGCCAAAGCTGCTGTCTGACCTTTAAATCTCCATCTCAGGGCTCCACAGCCCCAAGGAGTTTCTTTTCTTAGTGCCAAATGCAGAGTGCGTGCAGCTCAATCTTGTTCCCAGCTCCTCCGAGCAAGGTGCTGAGTCCACATGCTAAAGCCAAGTGCTGTTTACATAGAAAATTGTGGCAAACCTCTGCATGTCACCAAGCAGCTTTCCTGTACACTGAATGGAAATATTCAGGGTAAGCCTTTTCCTCTTGACTGTGTTTCCTCCTACATCTTTATCTTCTGAAGCAGCTTCTCTAAGTCACCCTAGATGCAAAAGTTTGCCTGTCACAGTGTAAAAATACTGAAGCTCCACTGCCTTATAATCTGCTCCCTTTGCTGGGAGTCCATCAGCTCTCCAGAGCGTGCTGCCAGGAGACACTATCTTTAGTATAGGGTTTGACATTTGGAGGTCTCAGCTGACCACAGGGTGGCCAGTTGAGGACATGGTGGATCTGACTGAGAGGACTTTCCTTCTGCCCAAGCCCAAGGAGCTGAGAGACCAACCACCTGCCCTCTTGGATTAGAGATGTTTCTCTGACCTTGTAAAGAATGGATGCCACCAGGCGAGAAGGGAGCTGGAGCCTGATGGAGGCTGTGCTTGTGTGGTTGGTACCTAAAGCGATACCATAGCAGCTTTTTTCCAGTGCCCCCCTTGGCACCTGAGAGATTGGAGTGTTTGCTAACATTGCATAAACACAGGGAAGCTCTCAACACTTATCAACAGAGAAATGTTTCACAGTCAGTCCTGGCACAGGTCAGACTGCCCAGCAGGGTGGGTACCTCTGCTACTCTTATCTTCTGCCATAAGCCAGCAGCAGCCAGCAGCTGGCATGTCTCTGGAGGAAGCACCCACGCTGCACATCTCTGAGCATGCCAGCTCCCTGCTTCTCCTGCCTGGACATTAGCCTGGGGATGCTGGCCTGAAGAGTGGAAAGTAGTTCTCGGTTGTTGTCCCCAACTAGCATAAGGTGCCCCAAGGAACAGTTTAGACAGGCTTTAGTCCAAATGTCAGCAAGAGCAGTCACTGGCTTTCTGGTAACTCCCCCTCCCTGCATAGCTGTATCTAAGGTTGGGTTAACTCTGAAGCGTAATGATGACAAGTTTAAATGACAGTACTGCTAACTGTTTTAGTGCTGATTGTCTTACATACTCAGCAGGCTGTGTGCAGATGTCCAGCACAGCTTCATGTCTTGGGACTTCTTCCATCTCTTTGATTCCAAAGTAACATGTGCTGACTTTCCAGCACAAGAGCAAACTCATGTATTTGTTTGGAAGTCTTTGCCCCTGTAAGACATCAGAAAAGCTGACCCCTCCCGGTTTTGTACGGGTCGGCAAACATTGTCATTAATTCAGTGGTAGCAATGATTGATGACCAAATAATATTGTTTATTTCATCAAAAGAACATGTTCTGTGAAAAGCAAACATTTTAAAAGAACAAGTATTTCCTGTAGCCGTTCATTTATCACACTGGAATTCTACAAAGCCACGAAAGAGGGCTGGAGACACCCACAAGAGATCTTGATGTCCATGTGTGGTCCATGTCACTCCTGATAGATGTTCGGCCAACCTGTTCATAGTCACCTCTAAAGCTGGAAAATTCAAGTTGGGCTTAGGAGAAATATATATTTGGCAGTGAAGAAAGTGCAGCACCGACAGAGGCTGAGGAGGTATGGAATCACCCTCGCTGGTGATTTTTAAGTCACTAGACATAAGCCATGTTTCTGATGGCTGCCTGGATGCCTGTTGTGAGACATTGCCTGGGACCTTCGGGCAGCGAGTGTCTTGATGTAAGAAGGTCAATTTTTTTTGTTCAGATGTGTTTGTTTTAAGGACTGTAGGTCCTCTGCTAGGCTACTCACCTTGTTGTTAAGGTTGAGTTCTCCAGACGCTTCAGTGCGAATTATCTTTTCTTCTTGTCTTAGTTTTTTTCTTCCAAGATAGCATCTCTGCAGACCTCTTGGTCTTTGCTCCAAAGAAGCTGGAATGTAAGGGTTTATGCAAAACTGTACAAGCAGCAGTTTACGTAATACCTGTCCACTGTCATGGTACCTCATCACTCACCAGGCACCCAGCTCAGGCCCCACTATTACGATCTGGTCTATAGAGACTTGTACCAAGTGGTGAATTTAGTCACTCAGTCAAAGGGCTTGTTTTTTGCAGATGAGCTAAAACAGCAAGACTGAGTGAAGTCAGTGCTCGTTGCCACATAGACGGTCCAGCCTGGATGCAGCCATGGCTCTGTCATAGGACACGAAATCTTGCTGCACCACGTGCTGCTAGCAGCAGAGAGAAGCACAGCAATTCTATGGGAGGTAATCATTCCCTTCAGGCTAAATTAAATTTATGTTGGTTTAATTTAAGACAGTTGGGAACAGTTTTGAAGCTAAAATAATAAAAGCCACTCCTAAAGTGAAATAACAGATGGCAATAATATTGACATATGACAATAATAATAAAGATGTACCGTCCACAAAAGGTTTTCTATTAATGAAATTGAACAAAAACAGGTTTCTGTGTGGACTATAACCCAGAGGCAAATGGGTCTTAGGTATCTTTGAGAAGAGGGATCACTGACCTCAAACTCTGCTGGGACAGAGCAGGAATTCTATGGCCTACATGATTTTTTACTTTGTGCTTTAACACAAAGACAGTTGAGGTAGGTTGACAGGCACAAAGCGCATGCTTTATTCACCAGTTTTGTAGCTGATGGCATACACCAAGTTCAAGGTTAAAAGGAAAATTGGACTCGGTGGCCAGCCAAGAAGAGATGCAGTTGGGAGTCCTCAGGTGAGCGTCCTCTCCTGGGTGTCCGCTCCAGTGCAGCAGGGGATCACAGTCATATCAACAACCACACCCTATAATTCCCCGCCCCCCAGTAAAATTATACCCTTCATTAAAGCCTCCTCAAGTTGCCTTTCAGTGATCTTTGTCTGATGACAACACTGGCACTGACTGGATTATGCTTAATTGGCTACAAATGTTGGACGCTAATTGGCTGCTAAGCCTTGTACGCATCTGTAACTAGGAAATACTTATAATTTATTAAAATGACTATTATTTACTCATTATCTGTCATATTTGTTCTAATATGGAGTCATCAGTCTAGAAGGCACCAAGTGGACAGGGTGTGGGAACCTCAGTGCAGACTACAAATTATGACCCGACAGCAACGCGATGAGAAGGTAGAGGAGAAGAGGACAGAAGGATGGCTGAGGCATAGGAAGCAAGCCCTTTCTCAGGGAATACGACCTAACAAATGCACCAGTGCAAGGCCGTGAGGAGAACAGCATTGAGACAGCAGGCCAAGGGGCTGCCGCAACAGCCCCAGGGTATGTTAAGTGAAAGGCTAGAAGCAAAAAAACCCTCTAAAAATTGCAATTGGAAGGCCTTTAGCAATAGGCAAGTACAGGCATTTAAGCACTGTGCAACATTTGGATAACACAACCCCCTCTAAGCCTCATAAAAATGACATAGTAATAGGGAGTAAGGTTTTGAGCATATCCTGTGATCTGCGTACACCCAGAGTTTCAAACTATCCTGTGCATTTGGCACACAGCAATGGATGGGAAGGTCTGAGCTTTTATTTCCGAGTTTCATTGTGTGTACGATCTACCGTAGGTGGGGAAGATTAAAGAGTAAGGAACACCTAAATCTGGAAAGAACAAAGCAGAGCTCAAGAGCTGAATGTCAGTAATTGCATCAGGTGCAAAAATACAATTAGTGACATTATAATTACTGAAATTAAATATCAATTTATATGAATATGCACTATAATACTTTTGACAGCCTCAAACAGTGTGTGATATCAAATAAAAACAGGATGACAGCTCTCTGATTTGTAAAGAAGTAGCACTAGAATCATTAAAGCTCACTTAAAGGATTTTATTCTGTAAGATACAAGGACAGGAAAGGTTTTAGTGCACCGAGGATAAGTGCTTATAAATGCCCCGTAAAACCATGCATACATCTGCAGCTATTAAGACACACAGCAGCTTTTCTAAAATACAAACATGGTACACAGAGTAACAAACCCTGCAGCAGCACCATGGAAAACTTTGGTCTGAAGGAGAGAGCGGTAAGAGGATCATTCCCTTTGGGATAGGACCCACCGCACTTCAGATACTGCGGGCACACGGGTTGCACACTAGTTGTGTCTGTGCCTTCCTCTAGTCAGTAGAGAGAAGCAAGGTACCACCGGAGACAATCCTTACCATATAAATATCCAGTTAGAATGCCTGGGGGTGAAATGAATCCAGGTGATCTCTCCCCTTACTAATTTTCACAAGAGATCTTCCCATCTCCTGGAGAATATTTTCTCCAGCGTGCCTCTCCAAGGTTGGCCTTTTAAGTGTGCGAGAGCTCTGCAGCCATAAGGCTGTGATTTTTTTTCCCCTTCAAAACAGCTTCACTTTCCTCTCCCACCTTCCCTCTTTCCTCCCAGTGTTTAGGTCCTTTTTTGCTGGCAGGATGGCATTTTTTTTCCCCCGTTGCTAGGTTGGTAGCCTAGTTTCCCAAGGAAAGGAAACTTATGAGATCACACTGTCTGTGCAAGTGCCAGTCAGTCCCTCCTAAATAATTTTTTGAGCCTGTGAGCTGAATTTGATCAAACTTGACAGGGGATGGAAGTCTCAAAGGTTTGAGCTGCCTACAAGTGCTGTGAAAGTAGGCAGGCAGAGGAGAAAAACCCTGGGAGTGCATCCACTGCAGAAACACAACTGTATTACTAGACACCAGAGAGTCCACATAGGAGACAGTCATTACCACTGAACACCACAGGAGATACAATTTCACAGATTCAGCAGCTCACAAGACGACTTGATTAATATGAGCATGAGCAAAATGTTCTTTCCCCTTTCTTCTAGAGCGCAAGGCTTCCAGTTACATAGCAGCAGGGGGAGAGCTCAGAAACAACAGGCTGGCAGAGTGAATTTAGAGCTAATTGCTGCTCCTTCTCCCACCGGTACTCATGTGGAACTCTGCTCGACTTCCCTGTGACTCCGGTACCCCCATTTGCATGATCTAGTTCACTCAAAGGATGAGATCAGAAACTTCAGACTGCGGACTAACACGAGTGGAGCAAGTCCTAAATTGCCGTGAGCAGGCACAGCTCCGCTGTAGTTGGTGATGCTGCCTTATAACGGGCCATCTTTCTAAGCACAGCTCCATGACTAAGCGTCCGGCTCGTTTTTCTTTGCATTTGTCTATATTACAGTTGCTAATGGCAATTCGTTTAACACGAGCATGAGTCGGAACGTAAGCTAAAGACCAGCAAAAGCTGTGCCTGGTGCGTAGGCTGGCTCTCGCTTATTCCTGCTGTGGCTTTTCCTAGAAAGTCAGCCACCTCAGGACTGCCTGACTAGTGAGCCTGAACAAACTCCTCACAGTTCCTTATTAACACTAGCAACGGAGAAAACCAAGCTATTCGCACAGGTGGGACTCAAAGAGAAGCTGAAATCACTCAGCTTACGGAAAAAACCCAAACTAACCACAGCTGACATTAAAATGGAGTCTGGGGAGTTGTGCAACTTTGTGCGTTCGGTGAAATATTGATGTTTTCTTCTTCTCCTTAGCCTTCTAAGTATTGACATGCCAGATCTGTGATTTAGGTGGAGAGAGCGCAAGTCACCGACACCTAAAGAAAAGGGAGGGAAGGGAACGAAGTGAACCTTTGATGCACAGCAAAACAGGGAGCTCGCCAGCAGTGAGTGACATGGCTGAAGATGGACTGGGATCTCTGCAAGAAGGACAGGTATTGCAACTTGTCTTCGACAGCTTAGCCAAGGGCACAGGCTGAAATTCACAGCCTGAAATACCTGCAGCGCAGCATCTGCGTTAGGTAGGTATGCTACAACATTCTTTAAAATGAGGCTTCTTCGGAGGGAGATGTGAACCACAACTCTTGTGCACTCAGCGCTGAATGTTTTCTGTTACACAGCAGATCTATGAAGCCACAGGGAAGCATCCTTTACCTATTATTTGTTGTTGTGATTTCAATCCAGACGTTTTTCTTCTGATGAAAGCTAAAAGATAAAATAAGATCGTTCTAATTAATAATGCCTACCTCCTCGTGTAGCATTTTTCACCCACCAAAGATCTCAGAGTGCTGCTCCCATTTAATAGACAGTAGAAGTAAGGGTGAGGGAGGTCAAATGAAATGTTTTGGCAACAGAACAAAACCAAGTCTTGTGTCACAGGCCTAGTAAAAGGGACAAGGGCGCCTATTAAGCCTCAATGAAAAGCAAAGCTTAGGACAATTTTCTGACATACTGGATCCTTCAATGAGGCATTGTGAAACTAATCTGATTAATGCTCCATGCTAACAAAATATGTTCTGGATTTTTCATCTGGCAACATAATTTAGGGATTTCTTGGAATAAGGGAAATGAAATGGGGCAGTGGCTTTACGGGAATCATTCCTTTGCAAGGGCAGCTTCTGCCAGAGGACTGGAAAATTGAAAGTGCCCCAAAGGAGCACAGGAATGGATAAGACCTCTTTCACTACCCAGTCAAAATAAAATGCATTAAAAGGATGTGCTGGTTTTGGCTGCGATAGAGTTAATTTTCTTCATAGTAGTTAGTATGGGGCTATGTTTTGGATTTGTGCTAAAAACAGTGTTGATAATGCGGAGATGTTTTAGTTGTTGCTAAGTAGTGCTTACACTAGTCAAGGACTTTTTCAGCTTCCCATGCTCTGCCAGGTGCACAAGGAGCTGGGAGGGGACACAGCCGGGACAGCTGATCCCAACTCACCAAAAGGATATTCCAGACCATATGACGTCATGCTCAGTATATAAAGCTGGGGGAAGAAGAAGGAGGGGGACACATTTGGAGCGATGGCATTTAGTCTTCCCAAGTAACCGTTACGTGTGATGGAGCCCTGCTTTCCTGGAGATGGCCGAATACCTGTCTGCTGATGGGAAGTAGTGAATGAATTCCTTGTTTTGCTTTGCTCGCACACACGGCTTTTGCTGTACCTGTTGAACTGTCTTTATCTCAACCCACGAGTTTTCTGACTTTTACTCTTCCGATTCTCTCCCCCATCCCACCAGGGGGGAGTGAGCGAGCGGCTGTGTGGGGCTTAGTTACCAGCTGGGTTTAAACCACGACAAAGGAGCATAAATACCAAACTATCAATTTACTGCAAAACTTCTTGTACTTAAGATACTACTATTCAAGTTCTGACAAAGAGAGACGCTATACTAGACACACGATTTGACTCTTGAAGAGGTGCATTTGGCAGAATTAGTCCATGTACCTAACCGATCCTAAAGTAAACTTACTGATAGTGTCTGCAGCAAAATAGGTGGTTTAATGGGGGATAAATCTGATTAAAACAATTCCTATCAATGTCAGTGATTATTTTTTTCTTATGTTTTCCTCCTTTCTTCGTTCTTTTATTTTTTTTTCAGTTTGGTTGGCTGGGCTTTGGTTTTTTGTTCCCTGCCTTAGGGAGCATCTGTTTGAGTACCCAGTACTTTCCAAGGTGTTATAAAAACTAGTCGTATTAAAGTGGTATTAAAGGATGCACTGCCCATCCACTCTTGAGTCTGCTGCTTCACAGCAAAGAAGGTGCCCTGCAGATTTGATCTTTGATGCTTGAGAGATTTAGTAAGTTTTTCACAGTCCTTAATAAATTGATATCATAGGCAAGAAACGTGGAGGCACGAAGTACGATGCACACACAAGCACTTCATATTTTGGTGGCATGAACCTGGACTTCATATTTGGATAGCATCCCTGTCAGAGGCAAAACCGAGCATTCAGAATCCTTACCTAGGCAGAATGCATATTGACTTCAGGGGATACTTTTTCCCAGAGAAGGGTTGTGTAAAGAAGGTCAGGATTAGTTGTTTGTCCCCTGCAGCAATGCTGTTTCTCTTGCTGAGGAGACTTCCAGCACCTGTGGGCATGGATTTCTGCTGGTGAATACCAGCACTCAGGTGAACTGATGATCAGTCTCATCTTGACCTTCAGCAGGTTGTTTCCATCTTTCCTTCATATCAGCTTAGGAGATAAACAAAAAACAAACAAACAAAATAAAACAAACGATGAAAACTAAAAAGCTGGGGCAGAGGCCACAGGCTGGGTTTCTGGCCATTTGAATCATTTAAACCTATTTGTGCAGCATCTCCTGAAAGGCAAAGCCTATGCCAGCCCAGGCTGCCCATCCATTAGCAAACCCTTAGCTCAGGACTATGGGGCTTTGAGTAAGATCTTCTAACACAGACCCACCATGGGGATTTGAGGAGAAAGGAACAGCCGATAACTCACCAATGACAGTGCTGTGTCTCTCTCCCACATCACCTCCAGCTTTTCTTCTCACTGGTGGAACTGGGCAGCAGAAGGTCCTTAGCCCAAAGCAAATGCAAGCCCCTTGCTTTACCACCACTGCCACGGGCCTTGGGTTGAAACTGTCCCTCAGGAGAGACAGCAGCCAGCTGGAAGCATATTTGCCAACAGCACCATTGATCATCAGCTGTCCGTAGCCTAAAGCAACTCTTTTGGACAGCTAAAATTGCATCTGATTTTGTAGACTCCTTTGCAGTCCCCACCATTTTGCCCACCCACCCCCAAAAAAAACCCCCAAAACAACACAAACAAAAGCAAACCCACTCCTTTGCCCCGTGATGAAGAATGAAGTGGCTCTGAAAAATACCCTGATCTGCAGCCTCCTCCTGCGAGTCCTGCTAGCCACCTCCTGCACTGGCCTCGCACTGCAGCAGCCCTTAAGCAGGATCTGCAGCTAAGGCAAAGGAGAGGGAAAAGCTGCATACCTAGAACGCCAGGACTATTCTTGCTGCCCAGCCTGGAGGCACTACCTCTGCATCAGGCAGGAGTAACAGAGGGAGAATCTGGCACTCTGGATTTAACAAGCTCACTTTCCTTTAATTGGGGCCGTCAGGCACTGCTGTAGTGCACCTAATGGCACTAATTATTAATGAATCAGCGCTGATGAATAGGAAGGCTGAACTGGCCTCTGTCTCCTTGCGTTGTCAGCCCTTCACAGAGCCTACTGGGTTTCACTAGGCAGGAAAGCAACTGTACAGATTTAAACAGGGCCCTGGAAAGGAAGAGGGATGGGACAATAACTGATCTGTTTGTCCCTAGACTGTGCAAACCAGCCAGGGACCAACAGCATCTCGCCGCTTCTTCTGAGGCGTAGACGTAGCCACCGGAAAGTCCCGTGAGAAATGGGTACTGCACCTTACTTTTATACCATCCCTCCCCGCTCCCTCCGTAAGGACCGACCTGCTTGCCCTCGCTGCCACTCAGACAGCTTTTCCTCAGTTTTGTGTGTCCTGGCTCAAGCTTTTGCTCCCAGCACAGGCCTGCTCCATCTCCCTGTTACAGCCTTTGAACGGGAGCAGATGGGAAAGGGACTTTTCCCCCCCACCTTTAAAGCAAAAAAATCGACCGCCACCACCTCAGCCTAGAGCCGGCGCAGTTTCGCCGAGTCGGAGGGCAGCCTAAGCGGGCAGCAAGGCGCAGCCCTCCCTCCAGAGCTGAGCCAGGCTGCTAAAAGGTGGAGGCTGGCAGAGAGCAGCCGATTGCCAAGCACAGGTTCATCCAGCACTGACGGGGAAGGAAGGAGGCAGCTTTCTGCGGCCCTCCGGGGACTGCGGGGCTGCGGTTGCTCAGTCGGAGCTGGGGACAGGAATTAGGGCAGGCAGAGCCGCAATGGCTGCAACCCTCCCCGATTATCCAGCCAGCTAGAAAGGCACTGGTTTGTCTTTTGGTTTAGCTGTGGGGTTTTTTTTCTTGTTGATCTGGGTTTGGGCTTTTTTTTTTTTTTTTTCCTCCGTGTGTGTATTTTTTGTTTAAGTAGGTGATAATTTTACTGTGGTTACTGTCAACCTTTAAATGCTTTTCTGTTGCATTTTTTTTTCTCTCCCCAGTTTACCAGCTCACGTTTGCCCAGGAGTTAAGGGGTGTTCACAGGCTTGAACGTCTCCAGCTTTTGCTTTAGCAGCCGCTGCCTGGGGCAGTGGGACCAGCCCGGCAAGCGACACCCCAGCCTCCCCCCGCAGCCTTCTCCTGCCAGCCATTACAAACCCTACAGGTGCGAGGCGACAGAAGGCAAACCGAGTACACTCAGTCCCTTTCTGGGACTTGGGGGAGAGCTCATGCTTCCTTGGCCACGAAACAAGGCAAGACAGAGCAATCATGCCTGGGTTTAAAGGGAAAAAAAAAAAATAATCGACCATCGCACACAGGCTTCAGAAATAACACCTGAAAGGGGAACAACCAATGCCTTGCACGTTGAGGGGCTCTTATAAAATGAACAGGGGGAAGGAAAGGAGGGAGTTTGTTGGTTGCTCGTGTTCCCCGAAAAAAATACCGAGATGCCGGTTGCCCGGCGGGGGAGCTGAACCGGCGGGACCGGGGTTTGCTGCAGTCCCTGCCGCCTGTGCGGGAAATCCCGGGGGTGCAATGCGGGTTTTGAGCAGCAAATAATTCCTCCTTGCGCCCCGGCTCGCCGGGGATGCCCGGTAGCCGGCCTGCGGCCCGGGGACGGGCGCCCGGCAATTAGGAGCCCGAAACGGGGAGACTCCTCGGGAGGTGTCCGGGGGGCGGCAGGAGCGGTGGGGAGGGGCACGGCCACCGGCACCGCCGGCCCCCTTCCCCACCCGCTCGGCTGTTTTTTCCCCGGTTTGCCACCGTTTTATCATTCGCCTCAACGGAGGGCTGGCTGGGGGATGTGCTAATTACGGAGAGATTATCCATTAGTAATTCAACCTCACGCGAAGATAACTCGAGTCCACTAATGAGCTGGAAATCACCCTCTTATTACGGAGTTTCAGCTTTCTTCCGAGGGGTGAGGAAAAGCTGGGAGGCTCCCTTCCCACCGTCCTCCGACGGACGGGCACGGTCCGACAGCCGGGAAGATGGGGGCCGCGGCGGGAGCACGCCCGGCTGCATCCCGGCGCCCGGCCGGGGNAGCAGGCTGCGGAGCCCCTCGCACCCCTCTCTCCTCGGCAGCTGGCGTTTCGTGCTACAAGAAATCGTAACAGCGGTGCCTGACCTCATGAATATAGAGATGTGCACAGAAAAATCAATTTAGGTCTAGATCCTCTGTGGGGAGGGAAAATAACCCAAACCATTTAAACAAAGCTTTGCTCTCCAGGGTTTTCCTTTTTCTTTGGTGGTGGTGGTGGGGATTAAATCTAGAGGGAGGGCAAAGGAAATGCAAACAGACCTGTGTCTGCCGAAGCGAGGCTGAACCCTCCAAGCCCC
>WAAD01038861.1:122071-223801 GCA_013389945.1 Fregata magnificens
GGGCTGGCCGGCCCGGCCCCCGCGCTGCGGAGCGGGGAGGAGGAAAGGGAGGTGCGGGGGTCCCCTCCCCCTGCCCGCCCCTCCCCCACCATGACGTCACCCCCAGGCTGAGGTGCGGGGGGGGGCGGGGAAGGGGGGGAGCTGGTCTCTCCCGGCCCTGCTGCCTGTGCTCAATCCCGGTGGCAGCAGCCCTGCTGTGGGACTGCAGAGGGTGGTGCGGGGAAAGGGGTCACGCGTGGGGTAGCCCTGGGGAGCCGCAGTGGGGCCGGCCTAAGGCTGCGGGCTACCGCACCCCGTCCTCTGGGGACAGGCTACGTGTGTGGCAGGGCTGGGTGGAGGGGATGGGGCCGGCCGAGGCTACATGGGGCACTGGCCGGGGCAGGGCTTGGTCTGGGGTGCTCCTGCAGCCTGACACCCCCCGGGACCCTCTCAAGGCCATCCCCACCTGGAGAGCAGCGTGGGAGGAACCTACAGGTGCTGGCATGGGCTTCTCCAGGTGCAAGGTAACCAACCAAAACCCCATCCTACAGGCTTCCCCCTGGGCTCTTCCACTGCAAAGTTATTCCACCCCAGCTCAGCCCTGACCTTCACCAGCCATCTGGAGCACCTCCAGGAGCCAAAGGGGGACCGGTCGGAGGGAGAACTACTGTTGACTTTCGCTCCTCCCAGTCCCAGGTCTCCCACTCTTTGCAATCCCACTGTGTTGGCAGTGCTGCGGCAGCCTGGACCGGCTGGGCTCCCAGTTGGTCCCTCTCTAACAAACCACCCATGACAATCCTCGGACCTCAATGACAGAGGGACAGCAGCGGCTAGGCTGGGTCCCCATGATCCCCATGGGCTGCAAATGCCTGAAGCCCACCAGGCAAGGACAGGGATTGCACGGGGTTAAGTGAATCAGTGCAACTGGAAGTGAGGAAACTGGAGGGCAAGATGAAAAGCTTCCTTGCGGAGACCTCCGTTCACAAAACTGCTGCTGAATGCCATTGCATCTTTAGGTCTACCTAATGTGTGCAGAGGCAGCCTGCACGTGCATCCTCTTACAGCCACCACGAAACCCCAACCTCTGTTTCTTGAACTGGAAAGCAGGTGTAATGTTGGGTAACTACACTAGCAGTCAGCTCGGGCCTGCAGATGAAAAACACTGGCTTGCCTCCTCTGCACCTTCCCACTATTCCATTTTGTTCCATCTTTTCTTCCTATTTGTAGATCTCCACTATGGACAGTGAGTCGGATTAGAGGATAGAGCTGGCTGGAAACAAACCTGAGGAATTTAAAACAAAAAAGGTTGATTTTCAGCCAGCTCCCAGAGCCAGCTCAGCATGTGGACACACGGTAGTGAACGCAGTGCAAGGCACAGGCAGAGGGTGCCGGGTCCCCTGGCAGCTTGCCCTTCCATTCACTCAGCCATGAAGCTGCAGCCCAGAGTAGAGTTGTCTTTTACACACACACCTGAAGACATTGGTGGCAGCAAGGAGACTAAGGCTAAGCTTCGGACTGTGCACCATGTTCTCTTTCAAAGGAATGAAAGGTTTGAGTTTAAGCTGGAGCTAAGACAAAACACTTTTACCCAGCTGCTGTGGTAATGGGTGCTTTTGTAATGCAACAGAGAGACTGAAGCGGACATCAAATTGTGGAGCCCTGTCCTTTTCCTGGGAGGGATAGGTTAGATAGCCCAAAAGATCTTTTATGTCTCACAGTCAGTGCATTATCAGCATAAAAAATGAAGAGGACGAAAGGAGTGTGGGTTGAGGTACATGGATATAAACATTGAACCTACCAGCTCTTGGCAGCTCGGCCACTTGTGGCTGCGTTTGCTGTTAAGAAGGGCAAGGCACCCTTGCAGGAGCATCAGGTTGTGGAGGCTGCAGCAAGAAGAATTTCCCATTTCACTCCTCTGCCCTATTGATAACTGTATTGGTTTATTTAGACATTCATATCTGCTATGGTTTTGTCTGCTCCTTTTTTTCTGAGGGCAGACAACCTGTAGCTTCAGGTTAAAGGTTGGGCTGACTCCAAGAGGCTCGCACTGAACATGATTTTGACATTACACTATGTCAATCTGCTTTGGAATGAACTTCAGGGCACTTTCCAATGCACAATCAGGAAGGGTTTAATATCTGGCTTTTGGTATGTCCATCACTGCCGAAATGACTGGAGCCTCTGGCAATCTGGCCACAAATCTCATAAAAACAGGCATTTCAGGGGGATTTCTGGCCAAACAACAAAAAAAGGTCTAACAGCTAGAGGCATCAATTACAGAGGTGAAAAGGGCCTGGCCAAATTCCTCTAAATGTTCTTGACTGTTGGGGCAGTTCAGCTCTGTCTGAAATTCAAGCCCGGCTCCAGCCTTACCACCTTCCCTGCCCCAGGAAGGGGCCCGTCACGCTATAGATTCTGAACAAAAGCCAGCGGTTTCAGCTCATCTCAAATAGCAGCACTCTCAGCTCTGCTGGGAGCCAGGGAGCAGGATGAAGTGGGGACAGTTGTTTATCAAACTATCTTTTCTTTCTTCTTTTTTTTTTTTTTTTCCCCAACATGGTATTAGAAGGTGCTTGAATATCAGCCTGTCTCTAAGAGACATCTATGTATGTTTTAGGAGAGGAGTGTCTGACGGTGCCTTGCTCAGTCCCTGTTAGGACAATTTGCTCATCAGCACGATTTTGCCCTTGTTTTTAAGAAAAAGGTCTCCATCCTGGCGGCAGCCTCATTCTCTGCTTGTTAGGGTTGGCGGCAGTGTCATCCCACAGGCGTGTGTGATCGCTGCCGTGGTGGAGGCAGACAGACAGAGCCCATGATTGCTGGCCAGATATAGCTCTGCCAGAGATAGCAAAGCTGCCTTGCTCGGTGCGGCGAAGCCTGTAGCCACCGCAGCGGCGTGGGCTGTGCCGTGTGCCAGAGTGGCTGGGTAAGTATTTGGGTGGGCAGCCCTGCGCTCTCTACTGCCGGACAGAGAGCAGTGTGCTGGGCAGCTGATACAAAGCAAGCTCAGCTCCGTCTAAGCCATCTACCACAAGGGGACCCACCGTGTTTAGTGGATGTATTTCTCACTTAGCTTTCAGCTGACTGTCATGGCTGAACCTCAAAAGAGGCAGCCGGCTCATGGTAGCAGCAAGAGCTGCTTTCCCTGGCAAAGCTGGCTGCATCTCTGCATTTCTTTTTCCTTCACCCTTTTTTCTTTTTTTTAATGCAAAATATCTCTTCAAACAGCTCACGCTGTGGGCTCCTCAGTTCACGGTTGCGAGTTAGTAATAGGGATAAAAACTGGATCTTTGGTGCTGTCCGTCAGAGACTGATTTATTCTAAGCATCGGCTTAGGTTGGAGGGGAGGGTCCAGTGATCACGGTGATATTTAAAAGTCCCTCCTATGGGCGTGTGAGAAATGTATTCGCTCTTAGCTCATCCTGCAGTAACATCGCCTCTACCAGGAGGTGACTGTTTACTTTTACTCTCTCTCATGATCAGCCTGAGATCCGGCCCTAGTGAAGCTGAGATGAAACAGGAGCCAGTGATTTGTGTCTCCGTGCCCTCTCGTCTCACAGGTCCCCCGAGAAGGGCGGACAGACTGACAGCTTTACAGTCCTGCAGAGTGGCTGTCCTTGCTTGTGCTGTGGCTCCCAGCCCTCAGTTGCTACTTTCCCTAGAGGAAGGTGGCCAGCCAGAAAAATACATGCAAACATCAAACCTAGATGATAAATGAATAGCTTTTCACAGCATGATCCTCCAAGATTTTATTTAAGTAGAAAAATAATGAAAACACACTGAAAATGTGATAGGTAGGGTTAAAGAAATACCTTTCAATAATGCCCAGACTTTCAAAGCTTTTTTGGGTGGCCTAGTTCATTAGACATCTGACTTCATTACTGGCTGGAAGTGTCTGACTTTAGCTAAGCAGAAAAAATTGAAGTTATGCACCTGAGACCAGAATTTGCCCCACATCTGCCTAGAAATTAGTCCTAAAATAGTGCTTGTCATTCACCATGAAAATCATTGTCATTTGATGTCTGTGAAAATATATTTCTGAAAATATAAACTGTTGCTGTGATTCCAAATACAAAACTGAGAAAGAAAAAAGTATATGGCTGAGTGGATGTAAAAGGGATGTGATTGCTCGATACCGAATCTTTAAAAAAAGGAAAATGATGGGTAAGGTATTTGTAACCTATGTGACACAGAAAACAATGATCTGATATAAACTTAGAAAGTGATTAGAATAATGCAGTCTTCAGTCTCAGCTTCTGGGATTTTCAAAGGGGAAAACCACAATGCCAGACTTCACTAGGTTCTTTTGAAAAGCTCAGCCTCTATGTTCCTTCTTCAGTAATTTTCTCTTTCAAAAAGCAGTCTTAAAAAACCAAGATGTCACTTGACCATGATCAGCTTGTGCCAGCCAATCCAGTAAGGAAAGTACTACCTATTACAGGAAGAGTAGTACTTGCATTTAACTGCACTCCTCAGAGAGATATTTTTAGGAAGGTGCCTGTGTGTGCACTTGAAATTCTTCATCTTATTAGCATGACCCCTTTATATCGGATTGTGGCACCGGTATTGCTGCTGAGCCCAGGCAGGCTGAAGGGAGGTATGCGAGCCTGCACTGCTCTAGCCAGATGGAGTTCACACCCACTACAATTATGTTTGCAACACATGATTTGCTTAAGGTGCCTGTGGATGTTTCAAAGAGTAGGATGGTTTCAGCAAAGCAGTCTCAGAGGAAAGCAGTATCAATCCTTAGCATCTTTACCACTGAAATTTTCCTTCAAGAAACACAAAACTAAGGCCAGTCTGTACACATTTCATCATAGGCTGGAGGGAAGTATATAGACCTGGAAAATGGCTGTGAAAAGGCTGATATCGGTGGATTTCCTGGCAACCAGGCTTACTATTGTCAGAGAACACAGAACCATAGAACAGCCCAAGTTGGAAGTGACCTCCAGAGATCATCTGGTCAAACCTTTCATGGAAAATGGAGCCTAGATGAGATGATTATCTAGCACCCTGTCCAGTCATGTCTTGAAAACCTCCAGTGTTGGGGACTCCACCACATCCCTGGGGAGGTTGTTCATTATGGTGAAATCCACACTCGTAAGGAATTGGAAGGTTTGTGATGAGCTGTATGTATCATGCCAGAGCTGTTGATCACTCTCTGACATCCTTAATAGACACCTCGGTCCAGATACCAGTCATCCTGAGTGCATGAGAATAACCTTGAATGCACTCCCATGATATTAAGATAATTTCAGTTTCGCTAGTTGCAAATGCCAGTAAGCAAGTTCTGGATCTTGGTTCAGAACCAAGCTCCGAGTCTGGAATACACCACCATTGCCAGAACACAAACTGGCTACACAAAACCTTTATCCTCAGTATGTATCAATAACTAGTCCTAAAAGTGGCCGGCACGTCAATGTTTCCTTCTTCCATGCACCACAGCTTCTATTGACCACAGTGAGACGGGACGTTCCTTAGTGGGGTAATATTCTGATTCATGTGTTTCTTCCATTGATTTATAGAGTATCTACTGCCACAGCAGCTATTAACCTTCAGTTACAGTAGGACTTCAATAACTTAAATACCACTCTGAGTTTTCTTCATAACAGTAATATGATTCATTCTAGAGAAAACCATAAATATGTATTTAAAGAACCAGCCATGTAAGATTTCCAGCTATCATGGGAAGATACTGCTTCTACATCTCAAATTTTTCCTCGTCAATCCTTAGTCACGAAAACGAAAGTTTCAGGGGAAATTGGGGATTTAGGTAGCAGGAAAATGATGTGTTAATTAATTGTGGGCTGATGAGAACATTGCCAGGACAGATGTTCTGCCAGTCACACATGCATTGCAAGAACTTCAAGTGAGATCTCACTTTCCTAGGAAGGATGAAACCTGGGAGGAAGAATGGATACAAAGGTGAAAAGGGCTCTGTGACAAGGAAAAGCAGGATGGATCTGTACATGCATCTGCAATCTGATTTGCAGAGATTCGGAGGACATGCAACTTCTTCATCTCCCTCCTTCTCCACTATTAGCTTTAGGAACATATTTATGACACTGGAAACTGGAAAAGGCCAGAGATAAGTCCCGTGAATCTGAGTAGAAAGCTGCTTCTTGATGTGAACTGGGAACTAGTTTCACAAAGGCGTGACTTGAGCAGAAGTATGCATCCATTAAAAACCATCCTTCTTCAGAACCCGCATTTGGTCCACATTTGTCTGGTGTGTGCCACAACTGGCATAATTAACTCAAATATCATTGTCACATGTCAGCTGCCATGCGGGTGATTGCAGCTGGAAAAGTCAAGAGCAGTTCCACAGCTGCTGTTCATAGGTGCATGGAGCAACTAAACAGCTGGCAGCCTCCTTGAGGACTTGTTTTGCTCCTCAGCACGATCTAGCAGTGCAATAAAGAAGCTGGAAAGCGATGTGGATAGCTGTGGACTAAGATGTTTCATGCATCACTTATCCATTGCCGTTAGCTAACACACATCCAGGATCTAAAACCACCTTTGTGAGCATCAAAGGCCTTTGCCTAGTAACGTTAAGGAGTTACGTCTCTTTCTCATGTTGTTCTTTGCCTGTGCCGCCCCTGATCATTCTTGCCTTCGGGTTTTGTAATGAACTGTTTGCTCTGCTAGACCCTAGTAATTTGGGACTGAACCCCAAGAGCCTTGGACAAGCCCCCTCCACCTGGGGAGCAGGCAGTAGCCATTAAAGGCAGACTGGAAAGTGGAAAGCTGTTGTAGTTTTTCTGTCCTGTCACTAGAGTGAGACATGCTCAAAAGCATCCTGGGCTCCTCTTGCGGGAGGTGCTGAGCAGGCCTGTGGGGTGCTGGTGCTGGTGCTGGCACTGATGGGGCACCGTGCACCATGGTAGACCTTGGTATCCTCAGCAGGATGATGCTGATCCCCGAGCCTTGGGATCAGAAACTCTCCAGGTTACCCCATTCTACTGCAAACGCGTATTTTATTTGTTTTACAATTGCCATAGAATAGCTAAAGTGGGCGATGGGGTGGGAGGGACCCTAAAAATCCTTTGTCATGACCTCCTGATAGCTGTGACTACTAACCCCTGATTCCTGGACATCTGGGTGTCTGGACTGATCTGCAGTCCAGCAGAGTCCGCCAGCATCTTTCTATTGACTTCCAAAAGACTTTGAGTCAGACCACACTGCTTAGCCTGAGCGAGACCCAGCAGCAAGATATGTATTGCAGATATTTCTTGGCGAGGCAGCAAGGACAGTGAACTTTTTACTGAAGGGTAAAAAGACAGCGGTAGTTCTGACATCTAAATAAAATGACTCATTGAGGAAACTGCCCTCTCTCCCCCTCCCTGACATGCCCACCTGAAGTCCCATGATTTATGACAATGTATTACAGAGGGTCCTGTAAGGATGGGTTTTTTTCCCCATTCTTTCTTTTTCTCAGAGCAAAGTGTGATGCCCTGCCAGTGAATGGCTTGTGCAGGTCCGTATGGAGAAAGCAAGCTGCTAAAAGGTAGTGATTGCAGCACTGATCTCTTGCAGGCTCTGCAGTGTGAGGAGGTGGTTCTGAATCACAATGAACTTAATTGAACAAGAAATGGCATTGATTTTTCCTTTTCAGCCCTCCCCATTGCTCACAGCAACAGTGCACTGAACCCTCTGCCCGTGCCAAGTAGCAGAATTTCACAGTGCAGTAGAAAGAAGATTTTTTTTATTTTTGTCCTATAATTAGCATGTATTTATTTTTAAATAGGGTAAAAACCAAAGCTCTCTAGGCTTTGAATTGTCATCAGGGAAAAGCATTGCCTGTGCAGTATGAGTTTCAGGAGCACAAGGAAGCAGGTTATGTGAGAAACCATAGCTTACTTTATACTCCCGTGGCCAGGAAATAACATTCTTCTTGAGTTTATCTGATTGTTGAAAGAACTAGAACGACACAATTGCCAAGCTGCTGAAGGGCTCCTAAAAGGTCATTTTATTTTTTTTTTAACTTAGACAGATAAAGGTGCATAAGCTGCCTCCAATCTGCAGGGAAACAAGGAAGAAAAGCATTCAATACTCCAATTATTGAATCATTGCTATTTTTTGTCCTGTTAGGCAGGCAGGTTAACATATAATTACATGTTTGAACAGCTAGCAATTTCCTACGTAACCTGTTAAACATACCAGTGAACGTACCCGGGTGTTTACTCTTACTTAGAACTGTATGAGGGGTGTGCGTATTTTCCAGTGTCTCTCCCCCTACTTCCCCCAAAATGTCAAAAAAATAAATTACGAAGGTATCTGGGAAATTCTCTAGCAAATTCATGCTAGCAGTCTTAGGCAGCGCCCAGATCCCAGCTCCGGTATCATAATTGAGTTCCCTGCAATGCACAGCTTGTTTTCTTCTTGAGGGGAATTCTTCAGCTGAGATTGCCAGGCTGAGCAGGGGAGGGGAGGATGGCTAAGGGAAATTTAAGTGCATGGCACTAGGTAAGGCAGTGCCTGCCATATATCACGGTGAGATCAGCTTCTACCCTTAATAAATATTAATATCACTGCCAAAACAGTGTTTTGAGGCTGTGATCGGCTTTAATGCTGGGGCTGATCTCAAGAACTGGCTGCTGCAGAGTCAGCGCGATGTGTTTCTCTCGCCTGCCTACTGCCACTTGATACTTTCATTGCTTTCTGAGGAGCGATTAAATGGATAGTGAGCATGTATTGGGTTTCATGGAAGTCCTGTCATTGACTTCAATAAGAGCAGGATCAGACTCTTCTAGAATCAATATAATTCGTGAAAGTGCTGAACGTTGTACAAGAACTAAAGCAGTGTGTTGTGTTGCAATATGATACATATAACAAAGTTACTGGCATCCAAGCACTTTGCCTAATGGGGAAAAATGCATCCAAGAATTGCTGTTACCAAAAGCAAGGGCTGAGCTGGGTAGCCTAAGAAACAAAACTCAAGGAAATGGCAATATTTTGGGTTAGCATGCCTGTGACCTGCCTGGGCAAACCTTCGACACACCCCTCCTGCTAACCATCCACACTTTGCAAACTCACCTCTGAGGTCAGCAGGGAAGGCCGTGGGTTTCACCTCCGCTAAACCTGCACCAGAGTAACAACAAGCTGGTTTTGACATTGGAAGGGAACAGGTGATATTTCTGCACTTCTGATAAAGGGAAGCCTCTAACCTGCTGAGTAGGTAGAAGAAACCAGCCAAGACCAGAAGCACCAGGGCAATACTCACAAACTATTGGGAAGAACTGGGTGGGACTAGGCTTCTCTCTGTGAAAACAAAAGCAGAGCCATTTGCCACAGCTCACAGCAGTGGTTGTGGCTCTGTGTATCTTTTGCCAGCAAAACCTTCAGGCCAGCAGGTGAAGGCTATTGCAGGCTCTCCAGGCCAGTCCCACAGCTTGTCCCCCAGTCCCCCTATCCTCCAGCTTGTCCTCCAGCCCTTGTCCCCCAGTGATGAAGCTGCTGAGAGATTGGAGGTTGGATGTGAACACCTGGGGAATGTCTCGCATCAGTCAGCACTGAGCACGTTAGAGGATAGAGCCGCACCATGCATGTCAAAAGTGAGACAGCTGTTCACCTACTACAGCTGTATTGGTTTTGGATTCTGCCGTTCTTCAAAAGAAGGTCTCGAAACAGAAGAAAAGTATCAGGAAAAACAATAGGAAGTCTAGCAGTCTGACAGTCTATAAATACCATACAGTGAGACTATGAGGTATAGAGCTTAAAACCAAAAATATTTCATATATTAAGAAGCCTCCAGTGATTCTACTGTGAAGATTATGCTTAGCTTTACATGCTAAGCCTCATTTTTCCGACTTTCTGCAAAAAAGCTACTTTCTTCTCACAATTTTTCAATTATTTTCTCCAGCCAGAGGAGGATTTTCCTGTGTGTAAAGTCTGAGGTTAATCTGACAAGGAATCTTAGAGGTATGAGCCTGAAAATTGAGACTAGGGTTTCCCGTTGGTACAGGATTTTCAGGGTTCTTTTTTAAATTTTATTTTAAAGCATCCTATCTCAAAACTCAAGGTGTGGAAGCATTTAATGTGATTATTTAGCTTTCTTCCCTGAAAAATTATTCTCCTATAAATATTTTAACAAGGGCATTGTTTAATTCGAAGAATTCTGCAGTGTAATTGTTTTAACACATCCCTCTGCTTTTGATCTGCTGCATGTCAGCAACAACCTATGCTCTTATTCAAACAAAAAGTCTACCTACCTGCTAAGGTGCTGTACCTTTACAAGCAAAGCAGGCTGGGAAGCCCTCTTCTGTCTATACTAGAATTTTATGAATGAAAAGAAAACCTTAAGCAAATTAGGGAAAGCTGGGCAAGCAGCTTAAAACCTCCTAGAAGATCCATATTTGTTTCTTTCTCTTACTACTTTCTGTAGTTTACTGCTAGTTAAACAGGTTGCTAGACGTGCTTGTATGGCTGCTGTTGCCAGATGTGGTGGTACAGGTAGCCACCGAAGGCTGGGAACCTCGGTGGTGTGTCCCCGGTTAGGGAGTGTCCCCCGTGCCAGGACTGTGTCAGATGAGAGCCACAGGGGAGATGCTGGTGTTTTCAGTGCTGCTGACGGTGGGACTATGCCAGCCAGCAAGGGCTGCTGGGGCTGTTATCATCAGATTGCCGTGAGGTCCTGTGTCGGATGCAGCCAGGCCCCCCCGTGAAGAGAGCACAGAGGAAATGTCATTGTATCCTCTCTGTGGACTACTAAGGAAACTCTCCCTCCCCTCAAACCTGTGAAGAACATGAGATGTGTCTTGATGCTTCTGGGACATGGCTGAGAAGGGGAGTTGACCTTCCCTGCTCCTTTGACAGTCAAATTCATGTGCATGCTGAAGTTCCTAGTTCACAAATAAGGTTTAATTATATAATTTATATAAGAAATTTTATCGTTTATCTATTAGTTATATTATCTAAATAATTTCATTATAAATTTTATTGATTGCCATACCTGTTGCTAGAAGCCTTTGATGCAGGCACAGTGCTGGGCTGGAGAGGGCTTGGCATTATTAGTACCAGCATCAGCTTATGGCTTGTTTCATGTCAGCGCCTGCCCAGGTGATCACACTCCTAACAGCTCTGGTGTGACTCAGGTCTGGCACTGCAAGTATATTCGGGCTCAAGAGCTGTAAGTGGTAGGAGGTTCTCAGGTGCTATCCAAGCAGGGAGGTCCCAGATAAAATGAAAACCTAGTTGGCCTTTCCTTCTTGGTGTTCAGCTATTGTCTAACTGGCAGTTTCCAAAGGCTACCAACAGATTATTTCAGACTGGTTTTGGGGTTGAATTTTTTCTTCTTCTTCTTTTTTTTTTTTTTTTTAGGATCCTGGAAAAAGAGAGTTTCTTTAGATTTGTCACTTATGTGGTAACTCATCACCCAACTGATATACAGCAAAACATACCAGTATCACCAGAGTGCTAAATTATTTCTCATTGCTTACTCTGGTAGGTAGGAAAGAGCTCTATTTCACATCAGTGGGACTAAAGGACCAAAACACAGCACAGTGAAGTGGAAGATAAATTTGAAGTGCTATCAGATTTCTCAAATCTTAGCCCATGCTCTGCTCACTGGGGACTCCTCCAGCTCTGCAGCTGGCCTACATTTAACCTTGTATTTCTTGCCCTTGCAGCTCCTGGGCTTTAAAAAACAGATCTCCCTGGATATCATTGTGGTTCTTTCTGTTACCTGCTTCATCCCAGATTTCAGCCTGTTAGAGGAATGGTTGATGGAGCTGGTTGTTTCTTTCATGTGATCCAAAAGATACCCGCTATGGGAATACACCTTGTTTTTCCTTGAACAATAAAAATCCACCAACAGGAAATAATGTTTTTGTTTTTCTACTCTATGTTAGGGTTTTTTCCCCCCACTCAGAAATTTACTTTGAAATAATGGTTTTTGCTTACTTATGCCCCGTTCTTTGCTGTGCTTCTCTTCCAACACTGATGATATTTTCTTCTTTTCCTCTTCGTATTTTTTTACTGCTTCTGTTCACAGACATGTACTTCATCAAAATGCACTTTATAAAACATTTCCAGCTACACCATGTGGCTTTACACTGGCCACAGTAGTGTGCAATCCGTATTTTGGGTGATGGTCCAGGTTGTTTCAGGCATCTGTCTCCAAGATGGAGCTTAAACTCTGCTCTGCTAAACCCAGTGTGACTTTCAGGCCAAGAGACTCCAATCTCACATCAACCATAGCAATATTTTTTAAATTAGTAGGGTTGAAAATTGTGACTGTAATTATGATTTATTCGTTGTTTTTTAACACTTACAGGTTTTTAAGGAACCATCTTCAGCTTCACTCACTGTATTACGCTTCCTTATGGCAACAGCTGCTACCTATCAGAGGTCCCTCATGTCCTTTCACATGTGGGCTGACTGGACCAGAACAAGGCATCTGCTACCATTCACAGGGATCCATGTGGGACCTCTCTCCATCCTGGACTACATTTCATTAAAAGCCCCCCTGATAGCTCTTCCAACAGGATCTGTTTTCCCGCCATAGATCTGGAAGCGTCACACAGAAAGGACAGTAATGCGAGCAGCAGAACATTCACTTCATTATAGGAAAGGTCAAACTATTAACGTAATGAGCTCTGCAAAGTGTATAAGGAGGAAGATACCGTAGATGCACAGACTTAGAAGACAGCAGTGTTGCAAACCTCAGAAACAGTTTCACAGACTTAAGAAAATTCTGAGGCTATGATGGCACTTGCCACAAGAGGCAAAAAAACCCCTAACAAACATCTCTCCCGTGTATCCTGTTCCAGGTCCTTGACTATAGAGGACTATTAGTCTTATGAGCTTGAAATTGCATCCTGAGAAAGTGACTGAACTTGGAAAGCTGGAGAGAAGAATTCCACTGAGGAGCCACAGAGCTGGTGGAGGACTTAAAACTGTTCATTATTCTTCAGGTCTGGGGAAAATTAGGCAGAAGTAAAGAATTTGTTTTGAAATACATTCTGGATATTTCAGACACTAAGTGAAATTTGCACCAGCTGAATTGTTAACATACTGGTTTTTCTTAAAGGGAAGAAAATCGTGTAAAGTCATGGCACACAGGGGTGCATTTTATTTTTTTTTAAAGTGAGATCTAAATAAGTGTGATCTAAATTAGTCTGATGATACACTTAGGAGAAAACTAGTCTGGACTATTGTAACTGGGAGCTGTTCCACTATACAACACAGTAGACAACACATATGCCACCTCTCAGGAATTGTTGTTAAGGACGTGGGTGGTGGCTCATTCCTGCCCCAGAGCTGAGCCCACCAGGAGCTCAGAGAGTTAGGAAGGAAATGCTCTTCCTTGATCCCGGGTTTCCAACAAGCTGATTTAATCCCTCAAGCTGAGAATTGCTCTAACTTTGTCTCTAATTTCTTCAGGATATCTGGATGGCCTCGGGGGATAGAAAAGTAATATTTGCAGGGAAGATCATAAAAGAAGAGCTACTCCAGGCTAAATTTTGCCTTTTGATGCGTATGTGTTGATGATAAAGGAGTGTCTTTTAGGCTAAAGAAGGAATCAGGTCTACATCTCATGTAAAAGCTTGGGTTTACTGCTACAAGCTTAAAACCCCAACTTTGATTCAGGGTTTTACAGCAAGTGATTGTCGGCTTGCTTTTGTAGTAACAGCCACCATTAAAGAACTTTTCAGCTTCTTATCGAAGACACAAAAAGGGAGGGGCAAGTGGTTAAAGCACTTGAAATATAAGGCAGTAAATTTTATTGTATCAACACCTTTTTTCATGTTCCTTTACCAATTAGAGAGAAAATTTTAAATTTTATTATATTGTTGATGATTTTAGGGGTCGTCTTGCACTGTCCTGCTCTGGGGGAGAGAAAGAGTTGGGAATCCTTCCTGACCTATGGAAGTGGCTCATCATTCTGATTACTTTTTTTAAAGAGACAACATGCAAACCACATACAAAGTAAGAGAAAACAGAGTAAATCCCATCACGGAGGATACTCTCTTCAGCACTGATTTTGCTTCTAACAACCTGTCTGGAGAAACACAGGTTCATAACAGCTGGTCCGGGATCTGGCAAGCTGCTAACTATGTTTCACTGCTCCGGGTATTACTTTTAGGATGTTTTTTGGATCACACATGATAAAAGATGACTTTGTCTTAGGTGGTTATTAGCTAACAAGCACAAAAAGCAATATATAAAAGAAGAGAAATAAGGCAGTGAATGAAAATGACATAGGAGGGAGACAGTGGCTGCAGGAATCACTGAACCATGTTCTAGCTGCTGTTGCAGGTGGTGCTGCCAAGCTGTTGTAGTCATGTCTTGATGACTGCTGGAAGATGCAGCCAGGGTGGTGATGTTTGCTTCTTGGAAAAGGCCACAGTGTACCTTTCAGTGCCCTTGAAATAAATAATGGTCCTCCAAGAAGTGTTGCGGCTTCATCCCATTAATGTAATCAATCCATACATTCAGAGTTTCTGACTCACATCAAGCCCTGACGTTGGCAAGCCCAGGAGGGTGTTGTCTGATCTGTGATGTCTTTAAAGGACCGCTTTACACTGGTGCATTTTGTTTCCACTGATTTTTTTAAAACATTGTCATGTATCAGACTCAATTTAACTATCATTATTTTGAGAATTGGCTTCTTCATAAGCATGTACCCATGCACAGAGAGCTCCACTGAGGACGGTGTTAGACATGGGCATACATTAAGGCCCAGACTAAAACCAAAGACGCAGCATTTTAAGATGAGCTATGCCTCCGCAGCCTCCCCTCTTCAACGATAAAGTTATTCTTTTCTGCAGATAATCTTGATGTCTGCAGGTGATGTCAGTCCTCAGTGACCCGAGGATTCATCCAATTTGTGTCCAACCGGTCCATGTTGCTCTTTCCCAAAGCTGGGGTCTCAGCCGTCTCACTTGTGGCTTATGGTGATAGGGAGGTTAGTGAGTTTGCCCTTGAACACAGCAGTATCATGAATAACCCAGAGACAGAACATAGGCAGCTCCATGGCAAGCTTTCCAATATAAGCTTTGCCACAAAAAAGCTTTGGATAACTTCCATGCGAGAGTAATTGCCACTCCTGTATGTGCCACTGCCCTGAGTCTGTGTGGAAGCTCATGCACCTGGATCAACAGGACATCATCAGAGTCTGAATTTGCAGCTACAAGTTAGCTGCTTCACCTCTCATTGACAAGAGCAGTTGGTGGCTATTCCAGCCATGGGTCCAGTAGGTGTCATGGTGGTGCTTTGCAACGGCAGCTTGGCTAATACCTAATCCTCTGTTCCCTTAGGGGCTACAAAACAGTCTTCTCATCATAACATCTGTCAATCACTGCTTTATTAGGTGTGAACCTGGGGCAGGAAGACCTAGGGGAGCTGCAAGTCCCCTCACACAGCTCAGGGCATTACTGAAGGAATAACAAAACTTACTATTCCTTCATATAGTCTTGCAATAAATTAAAGTTTTGAGGAAACATTCTCTTAAGCAGCTGTCTAAAGTCTGTTTCCATGAAGATTCCCATTTGGGAACTAGCCTCCTTGTTTATCTTACAGAAAATAATTTTCCAGTGTTTCCAATTTTCAAGGGGTCTTGAGCAGGTGAGGAGCAATTTTGCTTGTACACAAGCTGTGGGAGAGCATTGGCATTTCTCTTCGCACCAGTGTGTTTCTGTCTCCAGTTGGGACCCATCAAAGTCCCTTCACTTGGTTGCTGCCCTGCTGTCCTTCATGCACAAGCAGCAAGACATCCATTTTCACTCTTTTCTCCAGTTCAAATGATCTTGTAATCTGATAAAAAAGGCCATTATGGGGACTGAAAAACCACAAAAAGTGGCATGTCTTGTCCCCTCCTGACTTTCCTGACATTACCTTTCACTCAAGCTGCCAGAAAGCAGCATCTGATTCCCTCGTTGCCCTCGCATTTCCTCCACGTGAAGAAGGAGAATCTTCTTCCTCATTACCAGCCACACTTTGCCTCCTGCTTTGCACCTGCATCTTGTTTCCCCCAATTATTTTCTTCACTTTAGTTTACAAGTCTTAATTTAGAAAGGAGTGAGCAAATGTAATTCTTTCCAGACACAGTTATTCTCCTCCTTACCAATCCACTGAAATGCCGTAATAACTGGCTCATGTCCTTCCTTACTCCTTTCCTTCCTCTTCTCTTTTTCTCTCTTCAGATTCACTCCTTTTCCCAGCCTTTGCTGTTTCACCTCTCCTCCCTCCTCTCCTTAAGGCTTGTTGCATCTGCTTTGTGGTCAGCAGTGGGGTGACCAGCCCTGTTGTGTGGTGCAAGCAGGGCTTGAAGCAGTGGCTCTGCCCTGGGATCTCGGGGTGCCACAGGCGGCAGTCGGGGATGCCAGCCAGCCCCAGGCGGTGTTTGGCATTGCAGCCGGTGTCCCCCTTGGGACCAGCTTCTTTGTATCCCAGAAGAAGCCAACTGGTGACAGGTCAGAGGGTTGGTGGTGGTGGGGGGGAAGAGCCCAGTGCAAATGATCTGCTCTATTTTTAATTCATAAAACCTGGAGGAAGGGAACATCGCAGGGATTGCCTTTGGATTGCCTGGAGAATGCTGTAAATTCTGGGCGAACCCCAAGCAATCTCAAAGGTCTCGAACCCCTCACTCTTTGTAGCTCTTCATAACACCCCTGTGACAAACAGCTGTTGTGTGACAGCAGTCCATTCCCTGTGACAGCTTGTCCAGGCCCTAATAACTGAGATCAAACTGGCGCAGAGCCCAAGGTAAATGTTTTCTTCAACATACACTGATGTAACTTAATACAGAGAAGCTGCCTGTGAAATGCGTAACCTTGAAGAAGTTGCCATTTCTAACTCAAAATTTCCCTTCAGTTGATGAGAATAGCTACTGTCAAGTAGGGCTCGCTGTGATTAATGGCGTTGTTCGAGGAACAGGCACTAGGGTTCAAGACGAGTGGGGGTGGTGGGGTTTGACCTGCGGCTTCTGTTGAGTGCTCAGATTCATCTCCACAGTCTTTGGCTTCTAAGTAGACAACGGCATGATGCGGCTGTAATTTAGTCCTGGCGAGCATTGAATGCAAATGTGCCTTCCTATCAATTAAACAGGAAGAAACATTCATTTGGCTGCAAATATCCTGACTGTTAAAGAAAGCAGTTTAATTACTGAATCTTGGTGAAATTCAGCTTCATTGAGAAATGAAGTCTAGTTCTCTTCCCATGGGGGTGACTGCACTTCTGTTCCCTCAAGGAGTGTGGTAATTTCTTTCTGTGGTCCTCATGGTTGATTAAAAATCAATTTTCTTTATTCTAATTCTATCTACATAAAATCCTGCTGTGCGCTAACTGCAGCCACCCCTTTGAGCCCAAATGACTACTCGTGTTGACTCTTCTTAGGTGAACTTTACCTCATAAGCGCTGTGTCATTATTTAATGTGATCAAAAGCTATTATAATGCATCTGTATAATTAAAGTAATTAATTTAACTAATCACCCTTTTTTCATAAGGAAAACAGCTATACGTAATAAAGTAGTGCTCTTGTCTTAATCTTCCATCTTATTTCTATACAAATTCAGCATCCCACATGTGGACCTTTCTCTCATTTAATAAAAATAGAATAAAGCAATTTAACAGGACCTAGAAATTCTTCGGGACAGGTAATTAAGGGCTTGGTCTATTTGTCTGCCTAGCTTTCATAATCTTCGAAATACACTTATAGTACTGCTTCTGGTCTAAAAGCTGGCGGATATGCTCTACCAGAAGATCTGTGCTAGATTGTGTTCCTTTCAGATTAGCGCACACACTGAAATGTCTTATATGCAAATATTTGGGATTTTGACACTTAACACGAAAGAATAACAGAGGTGGAACTACTTATTAAGAAAAAATATTCACTTGGTTTTCATTATTCACCCCACCTGTCGCCCCAAACAGCTCAAATCCAAATGTTTTGACACCAAAATCCTGACATCAACTTGCAGTTGTAAAGTTAGTGTATTTTTTAGCTGTTAAGGAACAATATGTTGCCAGTTCCCCACATGCTGTAAATTGGCACATCTTTACTGAAGCCAGTTGTGCTCTGTTGACTTCACGCTAAATGAATAGCTGGTCCATTGTATTCTGAGTCTTTATGCAACTCTCATTAAAATCAAAGAATACGCTTGCCAGCTTCCTACAGAGTTAGATCAGACGCTGGGAAACAATGGGCAAAACTGTAATTTGTATGATTTTTTTAATATCATACCCAAGGAAGATATTTATGCAAATGTCCTTGGCTAAAATCCAACAAGCAGAGCTGGTGACTTCAAATGGCCTTCATTTCCCCACCTTGAGGGTCCCAGAACCAGTGCAAAGAACTCTATAAAATATTTGAATTTCAGGTCTGAGGCCACTAATACTAAACGGCACTCCTCAGGTCCAAATGCCAGCCAGCTGACCAGAGGGAAAAATTTAATGGTCCTGATCTCTGATAGGATAAACAAAATCTTAAAGTTTAAAATTTGTCCTTTCATCTTATCAACAAGCCACAATGGATGAAAGTAACGTGCTACACGATTCTAGTTCAGTGAGAAGACGGAAATAAGTGTGACAATGAGTCATCTTGTATAAAGCACCAAGATTCAATAAATAAAACAATTTTCTTTTTTTTTGCAGGGAAACTGCCTTTTATCTGATAAGTCTGCATGACAGCTGTGTATTTCCAAGAGTGCCACTCTCTAGAGGCAAGAGAGAATAAGAATACCAGTAACTCATGGGCAACCTACTTCTCTTGCGTATTAGCTCGCATGCTCTTTTTTATCGGAGTGTCTATCTCAGTAAACCAGGGGAATCACGGGCAGTGCACATACTTTAAAGCTGTTCTCCTCTGAGATTGACCCCCGGACTCTAACTCAAGTCCTTGGACTGCTCACTTACAGATTTACAGTACCCTCAATCAGTCCTACAAATAAAAACAAGGAACAGGGACTGTTGTTAATAAGAGGCTCTGAATTAGAAACCTTGTGATTTGCTGCTAGCACAGACAGCCTGGCACAACCTTGTCAGCCCTCCTAATAAACCTCAGTCACAGTGCTGACCTGCTGACAGGCTCCACAAGCTGATGATATCTTGCAGCTTTTGAGCAAAGATTGTTTCGCATGTCAATGTGGAAGGCTTCTTTATTATATTATTTTTAGATTAATGTTTTTATTAGGGAGCTAGAGTGAAAACAGAACCTGAGGAAGAGGGGAGGGCTGTGACATCAATATTTTCAAATGCTTCCCCCCTTAATCTACGCTGAGTTACCATTCAATGATGGAGCCTTGCAACTCCACTCGTCTCCCAGCAAGAAGTCAAGGACGACAACATGGCAGTGCCGGATATTGAACAAAACACAGTTCATGAAGGCGGTCTCAACCCCAGGAACCTGCCATCTCAATAGAGGATGAGAGATAATGCATGGTTGTTGGCAGGCAGGGAACAGTGAACTAAAAGACTACAGGGGTCAACGTGACCATCCTGGCACTGCTCTACACAGGGCTGCCCACTGACACCCCTCTGCCTGTGTCCTCACTCCCCACGAGCTGTCTGCACCAAGTGCATCCACGTTGCACATCACAAGATACACCTGCTGAGGAGGCCCCTGCCCTATGCTACACCACCTCTGGAAAGCTCCCTATAGTACTGGGCCTGGATGCCGCCCCTTAGCACGCCCACTGCTACCACGGCATTAACATAGAATCATAGAATCATAGAATATCTCAAGTTGGAAGGGACCCATAACATGCGGCACCTGGATGATGTCTGCTTGGCTTTAGGTGGCTGATACACACTGTGCCTTGACAGCATCATGCATGCATCATGCAGACTCCACCTGAGAGATGTGAGGAGGCACCAGTGAAGCAGGTGGGAATCAGAGTCAAATCAAGCAGCAGGGGCAGTTCTTCATGCAGCAGCGACTAGACCTGGGGGACTCTTTGCCAAAGGAAGCTCAAGCTCGTTGTGGTTTACATGGGTTCATGAAAGATTGAGGTAACCATTTAATAACTGTTGGAGGTTACTAAATACACATAGAAGGCTCCAGCTTAGAAAGGCTGTGAGCAAAAAATAGTTGAATCCTGGGGAGGTGTCAGTAGAAAATATCATATACATTTGCCCTGGCCATATGCATTCCTTAGGCATTTGTGGGTAACTGCTGGAGATGCAAAGTGGGGACATCTAGACCTTTGTTATCACCTGCTACACCATCCCAATGTTCAGTAATGAGCACCTTGCATCTGTAGGAGCATGTGTCCTAACAGTGGCCCACTGATGTCTGGATGTGAAAGGTTGCCTTCAGAGGTTCTTGTGGTCTCCACTTTGGGAAGTAAGTATGTGTATTCATGTCCTCTTCTGGGTCCAAGGGCAGATGAACTTTGCAGAGATCTGCAAAGCCATGCACTGGCTGGTCAAGCTACAAGTTGTGGCTGGTCAAGATATTTAGAGTGACACTATAGCATGCAGGAGGTATGACATACCCCATTGTGCTGGGACCACCAGTGGGGCACACTATCCTCTCCAGTGGTGATCACCGCTCCATCGCCCAGTGGGACACCACTGATGGGTGCAGTGCCATACTGGCCATGCACATGGTACTCTTGGTGTATCTCAGTGCTGCCTACCTTGATGCTGGGCTTGACGCTACGTTGGAGGAGGCCAGTAGTACTCCTGAGGCCATCCAGGTCCTTCACCCAATCTGTGCCAAGGTAGTAGGGAGCCTGAAAACCCAAGCAGGCCCTTGCTCTTGGTGAGGGTGATTCCCACAAGGGACAAGCAGCACATGCTATCTGTGCACACACCGGCAGAGTCCTCTGTCTCCATAACCTTCTATATCACTCTGCACCATGACTAGTAACACCAATGCTACTGCCTATCCCTGAGATGCCTCTCTCTCTTTCCACCACTTCCAGCTCCATCCCTTCTAATAGTTTTCCCTTCTCTGCCCCCTCTCTTTTCTCATGGCAGACTATCCTGTCCCTGCGCCACCAATCTGGCTGGATTCACCAGCCTCCTTCACTGAAATCCTCTCTCTAAGAGGAAAAAAGTTAATTCTCTTTCAGACTCTTCATTGTCTGAAGCAGAGGGTAGCTCCACACTGCGAGGACCAACTGCCCTCCCCTCCCTCACACTCCCTCAAAAAAGTCTGCATGGTACCCATCCTGGACGACACACATGACAGTTTGCCATGATCTGGATGTGTTTCCCTGCCACATAAAGGTCCATGTCAAGAGGGACAGAATCTGCTTGAATCGTCCAAGCATAATCAAATGTGATCTGACCTTCCACCTCAAGTTGTATAATCAGGTCACAACTGAGCTTTTGGCTCGGTCAAGGCTGAATGTGGTGAGGGCAGGGACTAGCCCAGCACCAGTATAACAGAATATAAATTCTTGCCTCACATACCTCCCAGTATGATTTGATTTGAAGGCCTGCTCAGTAGCCCTAGTTAATGTGCTTTTCTACTTTCCACCATCTTCTGTGCACCATCTGGAGACAGGTGCGAGTTGTAGCAGAGTCTTCACAGCTTAACTCAAGTAGCAGCCTTGTAAATCCCCCTGTCAGCCACAACCTGACTGCTGTATAGTGCCTCAGGGTCCCTTGATTGTGCCATGGTACAATGACACTCAGAGAATAGGCCTTTATGCTACACAATGTTGGTGGTGCCCAGCACATAGATGATGTTGCTCAATGGATCGTTTGTTGAACTGGGCATAGCTGGACATTCACACAACTATGCACAATGTTTTGCAGCATACAGTAGTACTGGGACTTATCCAAAGGGTACAACAACATACGTTCCCTTGAATTATCACAGAACTCCAAAATAATGAAACTTGTTTGTTATCAAGGCCTGTATGGATACCACGATGAGAGGAGGGGTGAGATATTTCTAAAGACCTCTGCACTTGTGGGAGGAAGGTCCCTCTGGCAGTTGCAGGCTACAAAGCAAATGTCAGCTGCAGCTTTCTTGTCGGCACTCTTATTGTGCCAAGGTTAGGGGATCACACGTCACCTCACCTTTAGAAAGTTCTTACTGTTGAGTGACTGGGACATCCAAAGATCTCTCCCCACAGCCAACACTTCCAAATGTAGGTTTGGTCCTCTTCATGTAGATACTCCAGCATAAGGATGAGCAGGAAATTGGGCAGTTTGGTTCCTTCATATAGCCTCCATCAGCTTCCATGTCAGCCTCCTTCATCAGCCTCCACCCACCTACCTGGTGGGTAGCTGATTAGACAATTGCATGAATTTCTGTATATGTCTTAATACAGATACTTCTGGAAACCTAGGTAGCTTTACATGTAATTTGCTCTCTTGGACCTTTGTTGAGGCATTCCTTGCTTTGCTACAAGCTCGTGCCATGAGAGGAGTGCCTGCAGGGCCACTCCATGCTTCGGTGTAGAAGTCCATCCTTAAAATGGACCCTTCATGGGCCATGATGCTTACATGTTCTCCAGTCTTTGGGTAGCTGGTGGATGGGTGCCCTTTTGCCACCACTGGAACAAGGTGTATGGTGTGCCCAGCCAGTACAGCTGAGCACCACTCAACTGGTGGTGAAGTATGGTTTCCATTAAAGGCAATGCTGTGGTCTCGATCCTGGTGTGACCATTTACGCTTTGTGCCAGCAAATGCCTCGCCTCCCTCACTCCCCCAGAGCTTGAAGACTGTCCTGTGCAGGTGACTGGTGACTCGCTGTGGCTGACCAGTGTGGCTGGACTGGGACCCGACTGGGAGCAACAGGGAGGTTCTCCTGGCTGTTTAAAACAGTGAAACAGGGAATGGTGGCTTGGGGCGCTCAGCTAGCATTTGCCAGGCAAGGATCTAGCCCTGCAGATTTTCACAAGTGTAGCAAGACAAACTGTTGTGCCAGTAATAGAATGAGGAAGGCTGAAAAGAAATATTTACCTGGCAGCATCCTTTTAAATCCATGACTCATCATCACACGCACATTTCTGATGCTCTTTCCATTCATGTCTCAAGGACCAATATCACAGTTCATGAAAATTTTAGGCAGTTGCTTTTCTGCCCAGTGTTACAAATGCTGTCTAATGGATGTGGGTAGTACAGATGACGTTGTTATGAATGAACAGTGCTCTGTTGAGGAAGTCCATGCACTTTCTCCGGCTCCTCACCAGAATACATGAGGCTGCGTGTGGGTCTGACAGGGGGCTAGACTTCAACATCTGAAATGGAGCAGTGATGGAGGAGCTGCTGCTTCACGTGCTTATCAGCCATAGCCTCAGAAAGCAAAACAACCTGGATTTCAGGGCTCTACTTTAGAGAGAAAATCCTTTGAATCAAGGTGCAGGTCTAGTTATAATACAAGGTCTCATCCCGCATTAGGGCATTGATTATTGTAATTATGCCCTTTCAGGACTTTTTCAAGCTACACTATATCCAATTATAGCTGTTTTAAATACCTTTGTACTGTACATCATGTGGTGCTGGAGAAAGGAGGTAGTAGACGTATTTTATTTAGCTTCCTGTTCTTACAGTAAGGCTTTTTATGGATAAGAGAGTTGGCATTATTAATATTCTTTATTATTTCACTGATGGCTATGTCTGAAGCTATCTTTCTGAGCACCATGCCAAAAATGTACTTATCTGTGTTTCTGCATGCAGAGTGTCCAGTTTTAAAGAAGGATGAGGAGAAGGCCCTCCATACTTGTGGCCCATTCTTTTGTGGTAGGATTTACACACTGAATTTTCATGCACTTCATTTGCAACAGAACACATGAAATTGTGGCATCATTGAAGTCCAAAGCAGCAGTGAAGTTGACTTCAGAGGGAACAGGATTTCTCCTTGAGTATCTCCTTATGGTGATCAGTACTGCTTAGAGGAGCTAAACTTTCTGGGCTCCCTGTGCAAGGGAGCAACTTTCCTAGGTGACTGACTCTAGATTTCTCTCCTCTTTCCTTCTTTCCTTCCTCCACAGCTTTATGATTTGGGCTCTTTTTTTTGTTTAAATGTTTTGGGGTTTTTGCTTGCCTAAACTTGAAGACAAACTGCGCCTAGGCTTTAATTTGCCTGACTCTGCATTTCCCTTTCCTCTGTGCAAAGGGTAAGTGCAATACTGATATGTGGCTTATTCCACCACCTTTAATGGATTTAAACAATGTGTTGGTCTTCTTTTGATTCCTTCATAGGAAATTATCTCAGACTTGGAGAACCTCCACAAAAGCCATTCTCAGATGAAAGTCACACTGTGTCCAGTTCTTGAAACTGCTTTTCCACCCCAAAGGATTGGTCCCTTCCTTTCCCTTCCCTTCCCTTCCCTTCCCTTCCCTTCCCTTCCCTTCCCTTCCCTCAAATAGCAGACACATTATTGGAGATGTCAAGTTTTCCTCCTAGGAGGCCTTGTTTTTTCAATATACACCTGGCATGATGAACATGCTTCACCCTGTTGGCATGCACCTGATTACTTCATACGTAGGCATCATCAAGTGCTCTCATGCTTTGCTGAACCAGAACTAGATGTAGTTTTACAACTGAAGCACCAAATGTCCCTATGAGATGTAGTTTTTCCTCTACTAGAGTACTAGCAATTGTGGGTGCTGCAAGTTACTCTCCCCTGCTCTGCTCTGTCATCTCTCCTTCCTAGACTGAGACCCTCTGCCCCTTCTGCCCTGATCCTGCCAGTCTCCAGCAGCTCTGCCAGCCTCTCTGAATCAGGCCCATTGGTTGCGAATGCCTGCAACTTCCCAGCTGCTGAGCAGTTGACTTGCCAGACAGGACTCCCACCACGGCACAGTTTGAGGTATTGATGGTTCCCGCTGGGGCGGAGAGAGAAGAGGAAAAGCAGACCTGTACTGTTTGGCAGCCTGCTGGCTCAAACCTGTTGGTTTAAGAAGGAAAAGAAAGGGAAAGAGATTATTATCCTTTTTTTTTTCCCAGTTCTCCCTCTGTGCTTTCAAATAGCGAAGGTCAAAACTGAATGCTGGCGTTTCCCGTGTGCGTTATCAAGTGTCACCAGGGAAAGGAACTCCAGGTGAGAGTCTGCAGATGTCCCACGCACCCTGCCGGTCCCATTGCTCAACTCTCAGCGGTGCTGGCCCACCATGGCTAGTTTATGTAATGAATTCCTCCAGCAACCCCAGGCTTCAAATTGCATTTGGGAGCATCAGCCTCATGGTTTGCGTTGTTATGGGTTTATGTCTTCTGGTCTCTGAGTCACTGCTGATGAGTATTCGGATGTTTGGAGCCTCATCCCCTTGCACGCATGAACATTTTCCAGCAATGTTAAAGAGTTTTGCAACCAATTGTTGTTGACTAGAGCATACCCAGAGCCAAGCAGAGCAAACCAAGTGGGAGCAAAGTAGCACGGTGCCATAATCCAAACATCCTGATAGCCAAATTCTGACCTGCTGACCATAACAGTTCTAGAGTCAAATACTTCAAAATTACCTGTACCTTTGCTTTGTCCTGTGTCAAAACACTCATTTCTAGTCAAAAACAGAAAACCAAAAAGCCCTACAAAGTCCAAAAATCATTTCTGTAGTATATCTGAAAAATACTGACTTGAGTTAGGACTTCCTACATAGCATGAATATAAAGTTACAGTAATTCAGGAGGGGACATATGATGCTAAAATGTTCTAAATCCCCTGAATATGTATTTTAAAAAAAAAAGTGACCAAATTTGCGATAGATTTTTATGTCTGTGCTGGTGCAGACCTACTAGTGTCTACAGTTGGTCTTCTTATAGTAGCAGGCACTGAGATCCTGTATGTAAATCATGTTGCAGACTCATTAGGGTTACTGCTGCTTGGTTGCTAGCTGAGACACCAGTTCTGATTTAGGGTATTTTGACACTTAGCAACAAACTAAGCTTTGTGAGCAGGTGGCTGAGCCAAAATAGTAGCAGAGTTCGCAGTTAGCTGAAATAATAACAAGGAATTGTTGGTCAGAATATGCTTTCTTTCTTGATTTAATAAAACAGCCTAGGAAAAACTCGTTTGTGAAGGATCCACTCCCACAAGACACCTGTTTCAAAACCACCGTGGTACAGGTGTGTTGCTTTGGATGCATGGGAACAGTTCCCACGCTCGGACTGTCCAACCACTAGACCCATTCACCTGTGGTGGCCAAAGGAATCAACAGTTTGTGTGTCTTGACTACGCGGGAGATCTTTAACAGCTCAGTTCTAGGCTCTCCCAGCAGCTTCTTGCACCTGCAACTCTAAATCCCTCCTCCTTTCCAGATCTACATTGCTGTGCTGTCTGCCTGAAGAAATGGAAGATCTCAGTTGATCTGTAGGACAGTCTCTCCCAGCTCTGGTGTGGCATTTCCCTTTCTCTCACCCCACTTAGGCTGTACAGAGAGGCTACGGACATCCACCTTTCTTTTGAGGGTCTCAGTGCTACCTTGGACCGAGAACCTCCTCTCACTGGTTTCCAGTCTGGCTGTCAAAGTTGACCATCACCTGCCCAGCTCCACACACAAAACAACTTTCCAGGCAATGGAGACAGCATGAAGCTGTCACTCTGCTGTGTAGTACCCACAGCCTTTCCCTTTCTGAGAGGGAAGGAGAGCACTGCTCCTGACAGCAAGACCCTCTCAATGTTTCAGAGAGCCAGATCAAAACAAAAGAAAAGCCTGAAAATCTGAGGAGATCCCAGCTCTTCATTTCAGACAACACCTACTCGGGTTGTACTCTCCAGTCACTCTTTATTCCTTTATGCTGTGTGTTTGTAGTCTAATGCAGGGATATGAAACCCAGGGCTGAACGTCAGACACAGCCTGAAAGTTCATCTCTCATGGCCTGTGGCCACTCAATTTTTTAAAGCATGACCATTGGCTTGCCCGAAGCCCTGCGTTCCTGGGGTGGCCAGCTAGCAGTTGATAGAGCAGCCAGGCTCTTGCAAGAAGTCAGGTCCCACCCTGGCATCGAGGCTGGAGGAAGGCACTTGGGAGGTCCGAGCATCCGGCTGCTCATTGCAGTGCTGTGATTTCATTGCAAGGCCGTGAGCAAGCCTCTTCCAGAGCTCTTGCGTTCTGCAAAATGGGGCTAGAAATAGAAATTTTTCTCATGCGCGAGACTTGCCATCTGTTTGGGAACCTTGCTGGCAGGTTCACCGGCTGAAAGTTAAGTGTTAAAGGCTTTGTATGGGATGACGAGAAGGTGTATGTATGTCTGAGGGGGGCAGGTTGGGGTGGTAGCCTTGCAAGGACTCATGCAGCAATTGTGCCATCAGCGGAGGGAACTGGGGGCACAGCCTTGGTAGAGACCACTGCAGGTATTTCCAGTATGCTGAGTTGGACGTGAGGCTCCATGGTCAGGCCCATAGGTCAGTGAGTGGTAGTTACTTGGTAGCAAGCATCCATTTTCTTGGTCACTTCGTTATGGGCATCCAACCTGAACCACTTTAGAGGGGCAAAACTTATTTCAGAAGGCAGAGGAACATTCTCTGGAAAAACAAGCTTTCTTGCAGCATCTCAGTTTGAACTTGCAAAAATTGCTAGTCACTTTCGAAAATCTTGACAGTTTACATTTACAGATAATTATGTATAAAGAACTAAGTTTTATTAACATTTCCAGAAGAAATCAATTAAGATATTGCAGAGAATTATGATCCCAATGAGGAAATAAGCTGCAGGAGAAGAGGAATGCTTAATAAGCAAGGAGCTTTTCCCAGAAAAATACCGTTGCCATTATTAGGAAAGCATAAGGAAAAGTGATATATATAACTCAGGACACGAGTGAACTGTCTGCCTTGGGGGAGAAGGTAAAGGAGAACTGTTTTCTAAAAAGTTGTTTTTAAGATGTAAGCAGGTCTTTAAAACACAGGCAAGCATTCTGCATATTACATTCACTAGGACAGGGAATCCAGCAAATGAGCACCAAACGCAGAGGGCTCCATCCCAGACGATAATTCTCAGGCAAGGGGTATTTAAGTGTACCCCTGGGGCTACATGGAGAGATTGGACAGGGACCTCTGTGACAATTGCACTGCAGAGAAAGAGGAAGAATGATCAGCAAAGCCTGTGGTATAGACTGGAGTTAACAGAAAAAATTTAACCCTGAAGTAAGTGGTCAGACCCTGGTATTGCTTCTATGAGCACCCTAGCCTGATTATTGCCATGTGTTAAATTAGATTATTTCTGAGCAGTAGCTCTTGAATAGCCCTTTAGACATTTATGAAGAGACATTAAAAAAATGTAACCTGCTTTCTTACCAACTTGAGACTTCCTAAAGGGCTCGGGCTCAACGCCGTCGGACATCTGAGCACTTTGGAGATGCCTGAAGATGAGCATGCATGTATGTGTGTGTAATGCATGTGTGTGGAGACCTTGAGGGCATTTTGGTAGACGGTGTCCAAACATTTAACCAGAATGGCTTGAAAGACTGCCTAAGACAAAATGAATGCAGGGAAACAGTTTTGGCAATGGACAGATGGCAAGTGAGAAGCACTGACCCTTGGGCTTCTGGTGCTCTTGCCCTCACCTCTCAGTGCCTCATTTCTGAGTTGTTTGGGAACTCAATAACTTACTCAAGGCTACTGAGTCGAACAGAGCCAGGCTCAGAGCTCAAAGGTATCACAAATCTTCCTGTCAAACCTCCAGGGGACCAGGCTAACATTGAAGTTACAGGATATATAATGTACTTTACCACAAAGTTGATTCATTTTCACGTCAACAGTCTGTGTATGTGTTAACATTTCAAAAATCACTAGGTCAGTTTAAAGGGAAAACAATTGGTAATGCTTTAGAATCAATATCGGCTGAAGTGACTGACTGAAAGGCAGTAGAAAACCATCAAGGCTGTAGCAATAGAATAAAACAAGCTTTTACGGTGATATAGCTGTGGCTAGTTTTGAATGAAAAGCATCAAAACATCACTGGATGTTCTTCCAGGGTGCCAAAAAAATTGTATCACTGTGTTGCTCCATATCACTCTGAAGCAGCCTTCAGTGCGGTGAGACACTTAAGACAACTTAAAAATGGGTTGAGAGAGGAAACAGGTGAAAAGTGTTTCCAAGGCTGACAGAGTAGTAAAAATTTTGGTCTCTGGTGAAAAAAGAAAGCCTGGCTGGAGTATGGAGATGTTGTTTCACTGTGCTTGTCACACAGCAATGCTCAATTGACGTACTTCTCAAGAGAAATTTCTGAGTCAAAGATGACACAGCGGTGCTGAGTTCAGTGTTTGCACTAGTATCAAATTAAATTTATCAAAGACTCAGGATACAAGCACCCAACCTGGGCTAATTAAAAGTAGATCTCTCTGTTGCAATCAAATGCTACCCCTTAGTCAATAAAGAGCACAAAGCCAAACCAAGACCTGATGTAAGCTAGTCCAACTCTGACACAACAGCTGCTTTTGGTATTACTTTTGCCTGTCTTTACAATACAACAAAACATAGTTAATATTGATTCTTTGAAAAGCTGGCACATCATCAATGCTCTTGTATGTGTTCTGGTAAGACACATCTGTTCCTGAGAGGGGCCATGTGCTTTCATTGAAGTCAGTGGGAGCCAAGTACTTTTTATTCAGTAGCTTTAAAAACCAGCTCTGTACCTCTCTGCAAATCAACCCTCATGAAAAGCAACCATCTGGGGCATTTGTTGCTGGAGATGTTACATATAGGATAAATTTAACTCCTCTACCTACTTCTACATTATATACAGGATGTATAATAATCTAGTGTAATAAAACCGTATTTCTAAGACTTTTAAAAATCCACAGCCCATGTAAGTCTTCGGGGAAAAATCCCCAACTTTCTGACCATCACACAGTTTTTCATTTGAAGCCAAGTAAGAATTAGCCCATGCTTTAAAAGTTTGTTTATTCTTATTATTTCTCCGCATTTTTTGTTTCCCTGCAAGTGTGAAGTTTTTGTAAAAAAACCAGCAGTGGTTTTTCTGAGGATCACTTTCTGGAGTCTGTGGCTCAACATTGGTCCTTGGCTCCAGGCAACGCTTCCAAGCAGTATGACCCCTTCCCAGCTGTAAAACTAGGACACAAAACAAAGAACTGACTTGCACAAGGATGCCCAAAAATCAGCTGCAGAGCTGAATCACCTGAATCACCTCCCAGTTCTGTCTGGTTGGCCTCATTGCCTTCCTTGGCAAATGACTTAGCAGCAGAAATGTTTCCCCCTTTCTCTGGCTTCAGCAGTGGGTTCAGTTCTTTCCTATAGTACGGAGCTATGGTCCCTGTTCAGATTGTCTGATTTTATTCTCATTATTCCCCTTGATTTTCCTGTTAATTTTTGGAAATCCCCTAAAGTCAATATATGTGACAACAACAGAAGCAACAGCCAGACTTCTGAAGAAGAAGATTTACCAGCTCTTCTTTGTGTAATTGTTTTTCTTTTCTGGTGTGCACTAGGAAGACTGGTGCTGCTCCTGGAGCTGACTTCATTGCTCCGTGTCCTTTACCAGGAGCCTGTTAGGGTGTATCGCAATAGCGAATGGATCTACTGTAACCCAGCCAGACATCAACAATATGCCTCAAAATTCAAGAAGCACGAGAAATAAAAAAGGAAGAGGAAACACAGTGTTGTCTTTTAATTTTTTTGTGTTTTCATATGTTTCTTATTTTATTTTCAAGGGACAGAGAGGGAAGCACAAAGTCAAATCTCTCTCTCCCCCCTCACCGATCACTATGATGGGTCTTCATGGCCAAGCAAAAGGGAGAGGAATGGATTTCTGATCTCTGCTGCTACAGGCACTTGCCAAACTAATCTCAGTTACATTCCAGCCACATCAACATTTAAGTCCAGGTTTCAACTCCAGCACCGTGGGTTTGTGTTGCACCAAAGCCCCAAGCTGGTAGGCTTGCTGTGGGGCTGAAGGACTGACAGCCTCTGGACTGTGTCACACATGCTCATCCAGACTGTGCAAGTGCAACAACCTTGTTGGTGGCAACTTTCCCTAAGGAAGCTCACCAGGCCAGGATTTGCCTGAAAGCCCTCATCCTACTGGAAGATAAAAGTGTTCAACCGTCCAGATATGTAACATCAATTAATATAATAAATTATTAAAATGAAAAATTATAAGAACTGGACAATGAAGTCCTTGTGAAGTTAGTTATTGCAGTGGCCCATTGTTTTAGCCTCTATTGTCTTACCGAAAGCAGCATGGGATACTCCCACTCTCAAGCTGCTAGTACAGACAGCCTACCCCAAGCATGTGTCGCCGCAGATGTTCAGGGTGAAAGGGGGGATCCCCCCACCAGTACGATGTCCACAGATACCCTGCGCCTTTGCCAGGAATTTTGCCTTCTGCCCTTCAGCTCTATGACATGCCCTCCTTTTGTTTTTTGTGGGCACTGCAACATGTCTGAAGTTTCTGCCCTAAATTCAGTAAGGCCAAGGAAGGAGAGAGGGAGCCTCAGCAAGGGCTGGGGGAAGGGGTCAAGGAGCACCACAAGCCTCAACTTGCCCTGCTTTTCCTCCCCACCGGCTATTCAAGCCCTGCTCAGAAAGCAGTTACTCTTTCCTCATGGGCTTTCTGCTGTACACCATGACTATATTTTCCTGATAAGCCCCGTAACGCCCAGAGTGGTGAGAAGCCGAAAGTTACCTGGAAAATCGGGATGCTCACTTAACAGCTGATTTTTAAGAGGAGTTAGACTTCCTGCTGCATTTTATGGATTCAGCGTGTGACCCTCATTAACTTCTCCTGCAGCAATGAGTACGCTACCTCTGCACACAGGAGCCTTGTGCCTGCAATCAATCATCCAGAGCTGCAAACACCAATCACTCATCCCAGACAGACCCACCAGCCCACCACCAGAGGTGTGCAGTGCCAGTGAGGGCATTCACAGCCTAAACAGTCATGACCCTCATCTTGTTCTTCTGCTAATCCCTTCCCTTATTCACTATATTTTCCCCCGCTCCTGCAGCAGATGAGACTGGGATCCAGCAAGCAGGGGTTGCACTCACTTCACAGTCCTCCTTCCTGCCCCACCACGCCATCCTTCCTGGCTGAGGGAGGGTCTATTCCTGTGGAAAAAAGTGTGTATTTGGTATATACGATGGTGATGACTGCCCTGCAAAGGGGCTGACTTAGTATCAGTCACGCACTCCTGTTTCTGAGCACTTTGTGACCCGTTAATGTCTTCTACATAGACCCAGCAAGAGTAGGGTAAGGCGAGTACCTAGGAAGAGCAAATTTCCCAGACTGTCTTTACATGCTTGGATCCGCCAGGTCAGAGCTGCCAACTGTGCATAAACCTGACAGAATTGGGGAATGCGGCTGCTAAAATCTTGGAAAGATTGCAGCTTTAGCCTGCAGCTGAATGGGCAGCATGTGGCCCACCAGCACTATCATTTTAGTCCATGGTTTCTTTCTAAGTGTCTCTTTTCTAGGGACAAGTTTTGTGCAAAAGAGACCTATAGGCTGAACAAATTGTAGTGGCTGAAAGCCTCTTCAAATATCACCTTTTTCAAGGCCTTTCAGTTCTGGCACTAAGCTCGTGTGAAGTACCTCTGAGGCAGTGGAGAGGACAGAAGGCTTTTGGATTATGTGGGAAGGAGGGGAGCCACCTTGTACCCAGCCCTCCTCTGGCACTGCAAGGAGATGTGTCACCTTCCCATCTTGGCCACCACTGCTCTAAGTTGTTATGAGCATGTTCAGGGAGAACACTGTTCCCAAGGCTTGCAGTCCAGCTTGGAAAAATACTGTTAACTGTTCTTCTGTTGAGGTGTTCATAGCATCAGGCCCTTTGGGACAGTAGGAGATACACAGATGTGAGCAATGTTGCAGACAGCAGTGCCACCAAAGCAGATAAGTGAAATGCAACATTTTTCCTCCCCACAGTCATTTTTTTCTATGAGGTCTTAGCTCATTCTTTCTTCAAATACCATTAAATGCCCCTTTTCATAATTGCATAATTGTTCAAGATCTGAGCAAGCAGCACCTTATTTAACAAATCAACCCACTAAGTCAATTGTGCAGTGGCATCCTGATTGGCAGGTACAAGTTGGGCTCTCATCATTTTATTTGACACAGTGGCAAAACCAGATCCGAAGTAGAAAACCCAGAAAAAAAATCAGAAGCAGAAATTACACAATCTGTTACAGGAGTTCCCAAACACAGGCCTTCTTAGAATCATGAAAAGTAGCTAAAGAAAAGCTATGTAAAATTATTGTTGTCAAGGAAAGGCATTCACATAGACAAAAGAAGGAAAATAAACCCCACTTTCTTTTCAATCCAGATTGGCCTACTGAGATGTAATACCGTAGGTACGGCTGTGTGTGCTTCTCATTAATTGTATAGTGCTGCACTTGCTCTAAAAGCCAGAGTGGCCTCTCTTGGCAGTTTTTGCTTAGAGGCCAGGTAATACCCATTCAGTGTTCAATACAGAAGATGTGATAGAACAAATTCACACTGCTCTAACACACTGAAATACTCAAGCTATTGGTAATGGTATCTGGCCAAGAGCTTGCAGATGATCTGCTTGAAAGCAAAGCAAGCGCATTCCATGGGTTTTGCTACTCTGCTGTAATATTGCCACCGTTATAACATTGGTTCTGCACAAAGTACAAGAAACCTGAAATAAAAGAGCGTTCTTCTTAATGCAATTCGTCCCCATACAAGTTAGTTAGAGAAAATAGTTCTTAAAAGATTTGCACTTAATTTAGGATGGCCAGAAGTTACGTCGTCTGAAATGGGTGAAATAGGATTTCTGCATCTGTCCCAAATATTGCACGGCAAGCAACTTGCATGCCTGATTTGGGACTTCCCAAAGCATAGCTCACTTCTGGCTGCAATGAACCTAAACCAGCCCTTCCCAGGAGAGGAAAATATCTCTGTAAAGGAGTCTGGGCAGCTCCAATCACTGTAGAGCCATTGAAGCTAACCCCCACACTGAACTCCAGAAATACAAATCCAATAAATTCCTGATATCAGAGCTTTTGTCCTGGCAGCTGCCAAGTACCTCTCCTTGGAGGAGAGCTCCAGCTCTGACCAAGGAGAAGAATGATAGTGCCAGGGTGGATAACTTCCTAGGCACTTGCAGAAGACTGGAGGGAAAGACAGAGTTTCTCATCATTCCCAGTCCAAACCCATAATGTCATCTGTATAAAGCACTTACTTATTACAGCATTTTGAAGAAAGGATAGACTGAATGGGGCAGAAGGCAACAGAGGTGTTCTTGCTACACAAGAAGGGGTGTGAGCCATAAATTCCCTTTCCTGCTCCAGGGAGGGAGGTATTCGACCACTGTTTGTTTGAGCAGTGACATAAAGGAACCAAGATCCACTTGGTGACAGGAATTACAGACATCAGAAAGAAAACTGCATAACCAGTTGGCTTGATGGCATATCTATGTTGTTCTAGATACAGCCTCTTCTGCCCTTCTCCCTCATTATTGTCCCTAGTTGTTGTATTTGTTCTCTGGCAATCAATGTCTAATACTTAAAAATCACATGCAAGGATTTTCAGCATTGTGCCCTATAGGATGTGACAGCCAAACTGCTAATATAAGAAACATACATGTCAACAACTAGCCTACAACACAAATGATTTTCTTGGGACTTTAAAAATTGGCTGGTCATGGAGGGATGTGGTTGGGACTATAGGTTAGCATATGGTGACAGTCAGAAATTGATTACTGACAAAAAGGCAGTGAGAAGGATCTCCTTCTATGAAGCATTGAGGTCATGCTTCTCCAAGAATAGCTGTAAAATGTGTGAGGAAGTGTAGGTAGGTGCACAAACACCCAAGACACCCCCAGCATGCACAGCCCACTGTGCTCCAGGGCAAACATGGCACAGGGTACGTAATACTGGAGTGGCCTCAGGGCCACACTGAAGAGGCTAACTAGGGATGGAGGGAGCTGTGGAAAACACAATGATGGAGAGAGAAGAAGCTAGTATCTTTGTCTGCACTAGTAAGGAGGCGAAGTCCTGCAAAGAAGAATGCAGTGTCTTCACCTGGTCCATTAGCTCAGTGGGTTTTTAAAAGTCCAACTAACAAAAGGCTGAACAAACTAAATGCTGTTTCCCAGAAAAACTGTTATCTTACAAGAACATCCTGGTGTTACACAGCTTCAGTAGAAAGACAGCAATAAGACACTTAATGTTTACTTTACTTTCTTATATTCCTGACCCCCCACAGTCTGACGTCTGCTTTTTTTTTTTCCCCCCTTTTCCTCAAAATGATGACTTTTCCCATTGGCCTAACCTTACACCTTCAGTTGTAACCACAGTTGGGTGCAAGTTAATTTGCAGTTTGGTGATGACACTTCCCCAATGCTAAGTGTCTCTGAACACAAAAGCATTTTTTCTTGGGTACCGGTAGTGCTGATGAGGCCAACAGAGCTTTGGGAATAGGTTTTATTAGTTAAAAGCTCCTCCAGGGCTAGCTGATTGGAGCACAAAGTATTGTTTTATAATGCAAAAACTGTGACTACCTTACTTAACCAGTTGAAAGGCAGAAAATAATTCACTAGCATGTTGCAGTGGGGCTTATAATGGCCCTGTGCAAAGCTCATCTTAGTCCATGAAAATGTCTTCCTATAAACTAAACTGTTTAGGCAGCAGAGGCTTTGGAACATCATCTTTATAACAGTCCCTAAATTAGCTCAAGTTGTTTGCTTTATGAAGCACAACAAACCAAAAAAAACTTTTAAGCAAACGTCAGGGTAAACTTTTACAGCTGCAAAGGGGATTTGGAGCAAGTGTACATCACTAATGATGTACATTGCCTTTGGTTAAAAGGAGACAAGTTCCCAAAACATGCATCTTGGTACAATCGCAAGCACAGATATGGCTAGATTAGTGTAAAGATACTTTCAATGATCAAACCGGATCAGAGTGTGCCACTCTGTAGAGGGCACCAGGAATTCCTGCTGATAAGAAGCCAGACCTGTGGGAGACTAGAGATTTTTTTTTCCTTGAAGTTGGACTATTAAGAGTTCATACCATTGCTTCTGAAGGTGCATTTTGACTGTTTCTTACAGTGTACAGTCTTATTTGTGCCTCCTACAGGAGTGAGCAGTAGTGATGTGAGTACTTTTGTACCAGTACACCTACACAGGGAAATGCTTCGATGCTCTCAGATCATGCCGCCCAGGCAGATCTTTGCCATGCAGCTATCACAGATGCTGAGCTCTTGACCATCCCTAACAACTTCTGACCAGGAAAATGTTTTTGAAACAACAGCTTACAGTGCTCTGGTTTGCAGCAGAATGGTCTTGGAGCACACATTTTTTCAGCTCAGTTTTGTCTGAGAGAGGGGATTGAAGAGTGCACCAAAGGCTTTTCATGTGCTCATAGCCATTCAGACCAGAGAGGGGCAAGTCCACTATGAACCCTCCAAAATACAGTGTAGCTATCGGGTTCTTGACACCAGCCGCTTCGCTCTACAGATCTGCTCCTGTTAAATTTACTAATGCAAATATAGCTGAAGAAAACTAAAATTGAGTTACAGCTCACTAGATTTACCCCTTACTCCATGAGGTTTTGGCTGTTCAGTTGTCTGAAGTTCCCAGCAGCATTTCACTATTATTTTGCAGGCTATGTCCAAACAGAGGAATTTTGTAATCAGATAAAACAACGTGAAGGGCACCACACAACCACTGTGATACCGGGACATATTTACTTTGAAGAAGAGAAGAATGCAGATAACATTTAAGAGTATCTCAGGACCCTATGAATCTACATGGTGATGAAAAATCAGCTGGTTTTCAAATGTTAATGCCCTACTCATCAGTAAATTGTTGTAGAAGCGTGATCCGTGGTCTTTTCAAGGGCAGTCACACTGGTGGTTGCATAAGAAGTGGGGCATTTCATGAAATACTCCATGCAAAAGAATAAAATGTGTTCAACCTTGACTGTACAGAGCTTGCAAGCAGGGCAGGTTTTGAATTTATTCGTTTCAGCCACAGCCGGGTCCAGGTTTAACCTACTGAACCTGTATCCCAACAGACCCACATTCTCCCTGCACAGGTAAGCCATTCACTCATTAGCAGCGTCCTTTCAAAATACAGATGCTTAAAACAGCTGTCTTGTTTTTCAATGGTACTTAAAATGACATAATATTGGGAGAAGTTCAGAGGAGAGAAACAGTAATGATCACAGGTGTGGAACAGTTTCCATGCCGAAAGTGACTACGGTAGGACTCCTGAGTCTGAAAAAGAAATTATTTGGGGGAAATACAGTACAGAAGTCTATGAAATTATAGACCACATGTTGGAGAGGGAAAAAGTTTTCCCTGACTCTTCGAGTACCAGAGATATATGGCGTCAAAGAAGGTCAGTAGGAGAATGAGGTTCAAAGTAAATACGAGATGGCTTTTCATATCTGTTGGTAGCACACCTGGGGAACTCCTTTCCCAAACATGTGGGAGATGCTAAGAGCTAACAAAGCTGCAAAAACTCACAAAAGAAAAAGCCACCAAAGCTACCAAACAGAGAGACCACATTGCATTCGTGCCCAATAAGGAGGCTACGGTAGCATAAGCAAAATACCTACATCTGCAATGCCACTCACTGCTACTACAGTTTTCACTAGATCAGACATTTCCTATTTCTCATGATCAGGGGTGTTAGGATCCACTTGGGTAACATGGGACAACATATTCTGTAAATTAAACTTTATTTTATGCACACTAGGAAAGAAAACAAACACTTCAAACAAGGGCTAAATCCCCTTTGTACAGACTAGTCTAACATGTGAATTCACTGATTCATCATTTAATTCATGATGTTTCTAACTCACAAGTTCTCTAATTCATAACTCGCAACTCATGCGCCTATGAGCAAAATAGTTACCTAGTTGACAATGAGAGTGCTCATTCTTCCTCCTCCATCACCTTGTGGGTGTCCCCTGTACCACACCTGGAAGCACGAAAGCCTCAGCAGTCTGGCTGCTGTTGCATTTGCATCAAGAGATTTTTGGGTAAGCTGATGTATCCCAGCTCGGAAATTTGATCTACACCATTTCCATAAGTTAGTGGATTCTGAAGAAACTGTCATACAATCAATATGTAAGGATTATGGCTGCAGGAGACAGGAAACTGCAGGTGATAACAGCTGCGTAATGACCTCTAGCCCTCCCTGTCCATAGTATCCCGCCTACATGTTGCTCTCACTTTGACATAATGGCAGTGGTCCCGACATACATCAGACCCTAGTATGAGCTATGTATTAGCCAAAACCTGAACAGGAGTTGAGTGAGCAGTCACGAGGGGTCCCTTTTATTCCCAGACTAATACTGTGGAGGCCAGATAAACAGAACCACATTTGGGCTAGGCTGCAGGTGACTTAAGGAAAATGTTGAGCCCAGCCTGGAGCTCCTTATAGTACACACTCAGCCATGCAGTTAGTTTGCAACTGTTGACTGCCTCGCAGTGCCCAGGTTTCCATCACCCAACCCACCTTCTGACTTTCCCTTCCCCAAGATTTGCCAGCCTTGCAGACAAAGCTTGCTCCTGAGCCTAGCCGAGGCCCTCAGCACAGGCTTACTGGCCGACCTGCGGAGGAGGTGAATCCCTGTGCTGCCAGCCCATGTCCAGCTCCAGTGACGGGCAGGAGGTCTGCCTTCTGCCACCACTGCCAGTCTCTCCTGTCAATTCTCTACATTAGGCAACACAGCCTTGGGGCCTTCCTGTCTTCCAGCTTTCTCTTCCTCCCACCTCTCCCCTCCAGGAATCTTCCCTTTGCATAATTTTGGCCATGTTTTCCCTCTTTAGCATGCAGTCCTTGTTTTCTTTCTTCGATATGGAACTCAGCCTTTTCAACTTTGCCTTTAAGCACTGAGTAAATCCCTCTCACCTGCAGTTCAAAACCCCCTAGCTTCTCTCAGGCACTGTCTTCCGTTACAGGTGCTGCTCCAATATACATTTCTCTAATGTACATATCACATCCCTACTCAGTACCAGCTATCATGCCAGTTCCAACATACAGGACAATCCCTCTCCTTCCATCAACACTCACAGTATACCTTGACTTTCCTCTTTCATAATGGGGCTATTAATTTTGGTTTGAACAAGCTCAGACACTCTTTCTACCCTCTCTGACCTGGTCATCTTCCTCCATTGCACCATCACTCAAGTTCAGAAGCTAGCACCAGCAGCCTCTACCACGTCCTCCTCAGGGAAAACAAGGACAAACGTGAAAGCAATATGCTGAGGAAACGGCAGTGTGTAAGCCCACAGCAGGAGAAAAGGGCAGGGGGCCAGGCACGTCAGCCATTTGGCAGAGCATTTATTGATTAGTTTCAGTTCAAACCAATTATCACTGGTAGTACCAGTCACTAGAAAAGCCAATGCTCAGTCACATTCTCTGATTTTGTTCCACAAATAAGATGCTGCCATTGCTTTTGAAAGGTCACAGCTTGGTGATAAGCTAGCAGCACAGGCATCAGGACTTGTCAAGATTTTTCCATGCTTTGTTTAGACGTAAGAGCAATTATCTAATGACCTGATATGTACTACTGACTTTGTTTTAGCTTTTGTTTTGCTGTATCCAATTGCATGGTGAAATGTTTGTTGTTGTATGTACTTTTTCTAACTAGTAGACAGTAATAGCAGGTAGTTATTCTGTGTAGAATGAACTATTTATGACCCCAAAATAAAATGCAGCATAAAGGTTCACTAGCATGGGATGATAACAGGGGCCCTGGCACTACAGGTGTAGGATGATGTTGCAGGCCTCAGGCTACAACTAGCTCACCAGTGGTTAATTACAGGTCATCAAAGGGTGAAACATTAGCAGGTAGGTAAGACAAATTTTAGATGTAACAAACGAGAGCAAACAATGAGTACCCAACACAGGTTAAATGCATCGCATATAGCAAATTTGGATCTGCTGTGGAGTTCTTATGAAGAAATTTCGAACAAGATGTGGAGTGTATTACTAAGCACGTAAAAGTGGCCTCTGGTGGATCATAGGGTGAGAAGGAAGAAATTTTCAGTTGTGCTTATCCCAGCAAAGAGGAAGAGAAACTCTCCCCACCAATGTCAGACTCTGCTTGGTGGAGGACCTGGGACACTGGTGACTTGCTGTTACACGTGCCCCCACCCCAGACTGAAGATGTCAGAGGGGCGGTGTAGCGGTGTATATAAAAGCAGAGAAAGGGGAGTATGCTAGAAAGTTTATGTGTATCAGTTTTACCTGATGTAATTGGGACTATAAGTGTTAGTATCATTGTAATAAAAATACAAGAATATAATTCCATCCTAATTATCTCAGCTAATAATAATTCTTTGATTAGACTATTTTTAACAAGACTAACAACATATTCTTCTTAGGTCTGCCTGTAAGGTGTGTTTCCTTTTGATCATAACAAGATTTTGAATGTGACAAATTGATGGGAATTGACAACCTGCTCCGTAGCTTGGATGTAACAAGTTGGTAACAAATGAGGTGTGCTTTTAGGCGTGCACAGGCTTTTGTTTGTATTTGGCTTCTCTGAGCTGCTGGAATGTGGGATCTGTGGAGGCAGGGGTTTGGTTTTGGACTTTTTCCACCCCAGTCTATCTCTGAGATATGATGGTTGCGTTGAGGACACAAGTTCACCCCACTTAAGAGATCCTCAGCTGAAGAGTTTGAACTCTAACTCTTTTTAGGTTCAAAGATCCTCCAGATCTGGGGTTGCCAATCTGACCTTATTATTGATTGATTATTTCCTACGCATATGTATAGTGCTATCACAGCGTGCACTGCTTCTTCAGTCAGATCTTACCCATGACTCATGCGACAGCCCATCCACAGGGTGATGAGTGGCTGAAATCCTAGAGGCCATCCTCGTTTCATCCTTAGATTTTTGCGAGCAACTCTGTACAGAGCGAGCGGGCTGGTGATGCCAAGGGCTGTTGACATCCCTGGCCTCTATTCCCAGTCATCACTTCTCTTTGCTTCAATACACCCCTCTATAAACTATCAATAAAAATACTTCCTGTCTCCTGGTGGACATCATTCAGCTTAATGACTGTTAGTAAAATGCCTTGAAATATTTAGCTGAGAGAAGCACACTTTAGAAGTGGGATTTAGGTAAGGTTTTGTTAGGAGCATACTGGCCACTTAATGGGCTCTGACATGTTAAAGCAATTTCCAGGGCAATCTGGAGATTCACTTTGCTGGCACTGTGATGTGCTCTGGAAATTGTCACCTTCTCCAATGTATTAGGTAGTCAGTTGTTAAAACAGAAGGAAAACCAAAGGCAAATACTTAAACTGAGCCTGGGTTTTTTTGGTTTTTTTGGGTGGTGGTTTTTTTTTTTTTTTTTCATTTAAATAATGATAGGGGTTTCTCCTTAGCACCAAAAAAAGAGACACCTTTATTAGCATGGCTCAGAAGTGAATTTTTTAACTTTCACAATTAAGATGCAGCAAGTGGTGTCTATAGTGCTACTATGTAGAAGAAGTGATTGATCAACATACAGAACACAAGACACAAGTGCAATCAGACATGTTTTATTTTAAATTCTTATTACACTGTGGTTATAAAAAGTCTGGAATGGAAAGTAGGTTTATATGCAAGAGCAAAAAAAGGATAATTTTATTAGAAGATGTAGACTCTAGTAGGACTGCTTAACTACTTAACAGAGATTGTCATCTTGCATTTACAACACACTGTTCAGTTCCTTGCACCCCAGAGGACTTATATGGGAGACTTTGACATTGCAGAGTTTCTAATGTGGTCACGTAAGCTGCACAAAATGAGCGTGGGCCCATGCCTGAAGTCAAAGTCCCCAAAAGTCTGGTGTTTCTGGATCCAGGGGTACTCATGGAGCATATGAGGTGGTATGAATCTTTGCTTTGTTCCACATCCTTTAGCAAAAGAGCAGCCTGCATTTCTCCCCTCCCAGGACTTGCTTATTTTTAACAGCTGGTCACAGGTTTTGCAGGAGGCAACGTGTGGCAAGAAGAGGAGCAGACTGCAAGCCATCTCCCTTGCTTTCTCACTAATAAGACCACAAAATGACATGGCCATACACAGCACAATAAAGCCCCAGTGTCTAATGAGCATGAGGCTCCTTCTGACTTCTTTGGAAGATCAGTTAGCTCACCTGTGCTGTTAGTACGGGACATGCTCTTACACACTGCGGCCAGTGGAGAGGAGTTGCTGCAGCTTGCGGCACGTGCTTCTTCGCCTCATGGAAAAAGATCCCAACAGGGATTTCAGGGGAGATGAGAAATGAACGCACACACACGCCCCTGCTGCCCTAGCACAATGGGATACATGGCTTAGGACGGAGTGGTACCCTGCATGGAAGACTAATGGAAACCACAGATTCAGAGCAGCTTCTGGCCCAGAAGGTCTTCAGGAGAGGAGCGATGCCTTGGGAGGCCCCACTGCACCTCACAGAGGAATATGCTGTGAGAAAGGCAGGAAGCAGATCCAGCTTGTGGAGTATCTGACACTCAGGATACATCTTTATTCCTTTTCCAGCTGAACTTCTGTCCCTGTGTATTCTTGGGGCTGCTCATGTAAGACGACTTCATTCTGCAGTAGCTGTGATTCCCAAGAACTTTCAGGCATGGTTTAATCTAAACTCACTCCCAGCTCCAGTGCAGGATATTTGCTAGGCTTGTGGGGCTGGCAGGAGAAGACCCTCAGGCTGTCCCCTCCACTCCTCTCTCCTTCACCCTATTTAGGAGCTGGCAGAGCCTAGATTGCTCCAGGGCAGCGAATCCTCCCAACACGCACACACATGGGAAAGGGGCTACAGAGTGGGTTCAGGAGAGAAGAAAAGGCAGAAAAGGATGAAGAGAGAATGCATCATACACAAGAGATGTGACCAGGAAATGCAAGTTCAGCGTGATGAACTCTGAGCAGGGGCATGAAAAACTCTGGATTTTCATCAAGCAAAGGAGAGGAACAGTGTATCAACAGTATACGGGGTGGGATGAGAGCATGAAATACAGGAGTGAGTATGTGTGGGTGCCTGCACACATGAAAGAGTAGGAGAAAAAGCATAGGGAAGCAGCAAGAGGAAACAAGGAGCTGGCAGTATTCTGGAGATAACACATCCTGAGAGATGCTTCCAACAAAGCGAGCTCTCCATGAACTGGAAAATTATAACATTGTAAGATAAAGCAGTCCCTTTAGCTAAAAATACCTGTTTTTACTGCAGCCTGAATGATTTACCATAGGGTTGTGTAATTCAGTCTAAGAATTTGTAACACTGGGTTCTTCTTTTTTTTCCCCTTTTCAGCGAAATATCAGGCCTTAATTAAAACTAAAGTTCAGACTACTTTGGTGAATGGAGCTTTTCAGATTTCCTTGCAGCACTAATGCAAAAGACCATAAATACAAGTGAACTATAGGAATAATATGGCCTAGAATTGCCTTTAATTACATGTAACTAGTTTTAAATCATTCACTATCCAGGTACTTTTTCATGCTCTCCCCAGTCTTACCAATTAGTTTGCTTTATCAAATTTTGTTCAGCACAAGGATGACCAAAATAACAACAAGTAGATTTCTACGTCTTCTCCCCAGCCCCGGCAATGTGATATTTTGAAATATAGCTAAATGAGAGATGAAGGCAGCACCTTGGTTCATGGTTTCTGAATCTGGACGTTAAGCTCACCATACACATGCCTCAAAGCATCACAATTCAGGCTTGCAATCAGCTTTCGTAACCCTGGCCATTTTGGGATGCATTTTACTTCCCAGGTCAAGGTAGAGTTCATTGGGATTTGCCTGTAGGGAAAAAGGAAAGTAACGATATTGTGATCAGTCAGCTAGTACTCTCAACCTGGCCCACAACTGGAGAAACTGAAGGTGGACAGTATAACATGTCTCAAATTTCTTATATTTCACCCTTTCTCATAAGTGTCCTGTAAATTATTCCTTCCATCTTCTATTCCTCTCAGAACTGACTCTGTCAAAGCCTTTTCTAGCCTTTCCTCCAGGCTAATTTTAAATTTCCAAAATGAATCCATTTTCTTTTGCCTCCTGTCACTTCCTCTCAAAATCACTTTCAGGATGATCTTTATAGCTAACATTTTTTTTTCTACTTAATAGTTCCATTTTACCTGTTTATTACAGCCTATAGCCTGTTGGTGATTCCTTAAATGGTTAAATAAGTCCTTGTTATGAAGTGTCCAGGGCATTCCCATGCAAACCTGACACGATGCTGATGAGATGCTGAGCCCCCCACCAGCTCCTATCCTGTACCACCCTGCCACGGTTGTAACATCAGCAGATCTCCTCACTGGCCACTTCAGATGACTTCTTCATGTCCACACAAATAAGTCAAAGTGTTCTTGGGAGTCCTGCTGTTAGCAGTTACTCTTTTACATTATGTATGACTCTTGATAACTCATACTATAAAGCAACTGTATTCTGCGCTGCTCTTGATTTTCAATTTTTGCTACAATTAAGATGCACAGAGAACCTCGAGTATTGGGTTTCTGTGTTTTCTCAGTGCTTTCACTACACTCTGTGTGAAGATTTTGAAGGCTGATATTGATTGATTGATTGATTATGTTTGGGGGATGTCAGGATGCAGCTGTTCCAAAGGAACCAATGGAGAAGGTAGCATAGTGGGGAGCTATTTATAAAAATGAACGTTCTTTTCCTCAGCATTAAGTAAGAGCATTATGAATTTAGCCAGTGTTCTCATCTCACATAGCTATGGTATTCTGCAAACAACTGAATAAAGTGAGAGTAAAGTAAGCCTAAACTTTAGTCATTGTTTCAAGTTCCCATCTGGTAGGATTAGCTCTCTCATGCTATGTCCTATGCCAGGGTCTGGACAGAAATGACTGCCCAGGCTTAGCACAAGTTGCCAAAAGACAAGAAATATTAATTAGCTCTTAAATGAGCTAGCCTGGGATCCTCCTACCTGAATATTTGTTTCAGTACAAGTCTGCCCCTGCTAAAATGAGAGGTATTCTACCTCCTTAGAGGTTAGCTTAGGTATCTCCAAATAGCACTGCATTGCATTTTGCACATACAGTCATAGGTACCCTGGGGGATGCACCCAGTTTTAGAAAAGAAAAAGCAGAGAAAGATCATATATTTGGTGTGAGCATGTGCAGACCGCTTCCAGCAAGAGTTTTCCCTCTTTTTATCTTTGTTCTTAATGAGAGATATTCTGTTCCCCTCAGCTGGCCTGCCTGCTTCACCAAATGCCCACTAAAATGGTAGCATGATAAAGCAATGACTTCAATTGCTGCACAAGGTTAAATACCTTTTCAAATTTAGAGTTTATGGGAATGATCTGCAAGGGGTTATCTATATGGAAAGTGAAGACCATATCATACAAGTCTGCCGTGCAGCAAGGTTTGGTCTACTTTCTTGAGCACTTGGGGGCCAGATTCTCTAAGGATGAAGGTTTCTGGACCACGTCTTCACAGTGCCCCAGTGAGAGAGGGTAGCGCTACCATCTCTGATTTATAGTGCTATCATCTCTGCATATATATGTATATTTATATATATATATACACACACATATATGTGTGCAGGAAGACAACAGCTGTGCTGGGTAACCAAACCCACCTTTTCCTGTTTGTCTACTGTCCTACTTCTAAAACAACTTGCTTCTCTCTAAAAATGCTAATACTAGTGGAGCTTTGACATGTAGAAACACCCAAAGTGACTTACCTGCTAGTGTGAATGCATGCTTGGCTAAAATCCTTTTAACACTATCCATCACTGCCTGGTAAATTCTCATTTGTCATGCAAAGACTATGCCCCATGTAGGAACTGCTGCTGCCAAAGGCTTTTCCATAAGTCATGCTCCTCATCTGTCTGAGGCTAATAGCTAAATATCAAAATATATATATATATATATATGTTCTTTATGAATGGTCAAGACTGAAGCCCCCAAGCCACTTAAATCCCAGAGTAATTTTGTATCAGCTGGATCACACAAACCTGTTTTGTGGAGTCACCCAAGTGATACAGAAAAGCTACATTAAGAATACAGAGAGGTCAAAAGTCTCATCCCCACAGAGAATTGCAAAAGCCACATCCCTTTATGTTGACAGTCCCTGATGGACAGGGAAGCAGTGGGAGGGTGAAGAAAGCCTAGAACAGCTTTAATTCTCTTTGCAAATGGAGTAAAGCCACCCTAATCTGATTTTCCTGGGAGAGAATTCAGTGATGAATGGTTCTGCGTAATATGCTGAGCCATCACCACACTGGAGCCATTTATCACTCTGAATGCATGGAGGCACGTGTGATTATTATTTAAATAAACTACAACTGCCCCCTGCTCTGTCCTCTGTGTGTATAACCTGCAGCCTTCGTTCATCTCAGAGAAGTTAAATCTCAAAATAACTAAGCTGATCCATTTCCATTTTAAATTATGCCAAGGGCACTACTGAAAAGGGGAAAACATGGTGACTTGAAGGAAAATGACGTCTATTCCATGAGTCATTTTTCTCCCTAGCTCCTGTACCTTTGATGCACCTGACAACTTCTGCATCCTTGAAGGTGAGAACAGCCCACAGCAGCTTTTGGGTTGAGAAGGATGTAGAACAACAGGGAGGCTGGCACGGCTGGGCAGCAATGAGGGCTATTGCTGCAACTTGTGTAACTCATGTGGACTGTGCTGAGTCATGTTCAGCAGCGTCTGTGACATACCACGTGCACAAAGCAAGCACAGTATGATGCCCTTTCACAGCCATTTTTTCTATCCAGCTCCACTCTGGAGACTGGTTTTGATCTTTTTATCCCTGGTCCAGGTGCAATCAGGCTCAGACCTCCCCTACTGGCTGCAGATAATGTTGACAATTTATGCAGCTGCTGAAGCACAGGCAATTTTTCAAACTCCTTTTGCACACACCTGGGGACCATCAGCTCAGGTAGTGATAGATAACATTGCTTTGGCTGCCCAAGACTAAGCAATGGCTGCAAAAATTTCCAAGGATCCCAGTTATATATCCTGGAACTGGCTAATGCTGAGCTTATAACACTGAACTCAAATGAAAAGAGGGTTTAGGAAACAACTTGCTTAGTGTATGGGTACCACTGTGTCAGCATGAGGTGCAACTCTAAGTATAATGAAGGTGGCTGAAGGACTTTCCTTTTCCTCAGGCTTGGGAGCACCCTGCTCCCTACACTCCTCTGTGCCAGGGCAGGTCTGTGCAGTGGTGCTACCAGGTGCTACTGTGCGTTTGTACACCCGCTGCAGCCATCCCGGTAGGCTCGGCTGCATCCAACACACATTTAATGTCTTAACATAAGCTTGCAAAGATCATCTGAGGTACCTGAACATATTGTATAATCATGATCAACATGAGTGGAGAAAAGCCCTTTTTGAAAAACAGCACAGGACTTGATTTGCACATACTGAACCAGTGGCAGTAAACACTTCATGTGTAGGATAAATCTTTCTTTCTGTGATAGCGACTCGTAGGTGCTATTGTCAAGTGCTAAAAATAATGTAATACAGTGAAAAAGTAAACTCAGGCTGCATTAGCAACTACCCACAACCACTACCCCTTCCTCCAACACTGGTGCTGAACAGCTGAAATGCTCTCACAGTCTCTCTGCACAGCCTCTCTGGACAGCCTGACTTCCTCTGACTATTGAGACCTATAGGTCTCCTGTGTATTGAATTTTAAAGTAAGCAGAGAGTGTCTGAATTGAATTACTCAGCGCCGCATTAGTTAAGTGTCTCTTGTGAGCTTCCTCCTGTGAGCAAGCAGGGGACGAACTCCCAGCTAGTTGCGCTTTCTTCCCTACCTGAACTCCTTTTTCATTGTTCTCAGCACGCCGGGTCCCTCGAGGCGGAGCGTGACGTTCTCCAGGGTTTGTTTCAGAGGATTGGTGAATTCCACAGTCACAGACATTTCTTTACCAGCTACCATCTCACCTTGGGTCTGCAAGACAAGGAAAGGACAATGCTCCACAAGCCGATAATAATAAAATGCCCCACGGTGAAATCTGTAGGGTTAAATACATAGTACTTGCAAGGAAGGAGAGGAGGGCAAATGGAGCACACAGCAAAACAGCGCGAGGCAGAGAAAGCCTAGTCAGAAGAAAATTGTTGGATAGGCCAATAAGTACCACTGCAGATTTTCTACCCGCTGTGGTTTTTCCTCAAGCCACAGTGTAAGTCCAGAGGCAGGCCCACATTTCCAAAGAAAAACCAGAAATCTGCATGCACAGTCCTGGAGCTGAGTGTCCAACTGAGGGTGAGTCCAGCTGAGGGGGCCTCTCTCCCAGATTCTGCCCCCCTCCCCAGGCTCCCCACCAGCACTGAAGTGCATGGCCTGCTCAGGACGTAAGCAGGTCTTATTACCTTAAATTAGAAACACCGGATCACATTGCTTGCAACCCCCAAAAGTGTTGTGCCTGTCTTCCCCCTGCCTTGCAACCACCTCTCCTGCTGTGAAGCGTTTCTAACCCTGAGCATGCACTCTGTGTACACCTGACAGCCAGTTGTCCTCCAACACCCTTACACAGCAAAAAAAGCAATACATTTTGCACTGGAAAATATTAAACTGCAAGACTAATGAACAGTGATCACATTGACTTCCACGTGTATTACAGTACACAGTTGAAGAGGTCTGTCTGTCCCTTCAGATCAGTGCTGGTAGTACAGCTGCCTGGAAAACACCTCCAAATGAACGTGTTTTTGAACAAAGTCTACATGCATGGGGATTTTGGTTTTTTTTTTCCCTAGAAACACAACATTTCTCACAGAATATAAAAGGCTCAGGCAAGGGTTTTCAACTTATGGCTGGCAGATCCCAGGCGGTCCATGGACTGCTTTAAAGGGCCTTGAGAAAGGTGACTAAGAAAAACAAGGATCTTGTCAATAAATTTAAAGTGCTACACTGAGGTCTGCAGCCGTACTGCAAATTTTTAAGGAGTATGACAGCTGCAAAAAGCTGGAAGGACTCTGGTCTAAGGGATCATTCTGCACCAAATATTGATATGTTGACTGGAGTAAAGAATGAGATACTCACAGCTAAGCTCTCAACAGCATTTGGCCCCCTGACTTTGCAAAAAGACATCAGTGGCATTTTCGGAAGTCCTAGCCCAATTAGAGGTCTTATGGCTGCCTTATTCCAATTGCCCATTTAAGATCACTGTTACATGGGGAGATTCAAAATCATCCTGAACTCCCACACGTGCAACTGAGACCATGATCTGTATTTGCTGAGCTTATTTTTGTAACCTGGACTCAAGCTAAATTAGAATAAGGTGTAATTTCCTACACTGTTAACTCTGACAATCTCCTTAGACCAACACAGAAAGATCAAAGGTGTATCTGAAGACATGAGGGGAAATATATTTTTTCATTCTTCTCCCTTACTCTCACATTAAGAACTCCAGTCTGCCAGTCAAATTCAGTGAAGAAATCTGACAAGAACTCTAGGGAAATAAGCTTCTTTAGATTTCTTAAAAAAAACCAAAAAAAGCAAAGTTTCCTATATAAATACATAGGTATATATACATGCACACATATACACACACTCTTAAAAAAATCCAGCTATTAAAATTTCAGCTTACTTTTACACATCACAAAGAAGCAGAGAAGAGACAAACTCAGTTTTACTAGAAGACATGGTTATTGGACAACAACCTATCTCTTATACTAAACACCCTTTCTTCATAACAGCAGGGAGAATAAACTATTTTGAAGCTGAAATTTGGGATCCTGTATATGATGTTCTGTTTAAGTATTGAATTGAAAGAACTCTCTACTTTCAAAATTTGGTTATTGAAGACAGGTATTTGAAGTAGATTTTATCTGTCTTGTTTACCTCCTCTCTAGAATGTTCAGTAAACCAAAAAACTTTTATTTGAAAATACCAATAATCTGATCAGATCATAGTGACATTTCTGCAGACCATGAAATATTTTGCAAACTTCACTGTAGTTTTGATCTACAGTTTTTAAAAAGCTTTTTCTGCAGAAGGCTGCTGTTTCAGATTACTACATATATTATTATATAGAAACATGAACATTGGTTCAAATACATACACAGGGGGAAAAAGGTCTATAAACTCAGATTTCTTTCAAGGTCCTGAATTTTAGGGAGCTGCTTTCATGTTTATGTAAAGCTTCCTGAACAGGTGTTCTGATTTTTTTTCTCGTATTAGGAAAAAAGCAGATCCAAATGACATCAGTCAAAGCAGATGAAGGCTCAGCGCTTTTGAAAATGAGGCAATTTATCTGGATGCCCAGTTATGAGTTGAGAATTCTAAATCTCAGCCCTGCCTATGCCATACAACGTAGGGTTCTCATCCTGTCACAAACGTGACACTTGAACATTTTCATAGGTACCATGCCACCATCTGCAGAAATGCTTGAACTTTCAGGGAAATCCACCGACAGTACATTCACAGAGTGGCAGCAAAGCACTGAAATCCTGAAAGCGTCGTCCCAAATGGATGCTGCCCATCCAAGTTTGGAGGAACTTTCCATAACACCTGCAGGAGCTTTCCAAGCAAATTCACCTCAACAGCAGTGTCTTTCATTCTTCAGCAAGAGGCCTCTGTGCTGTGTTGCTTTAAATATAACAGAAGTAGTTAAAGACTCAAGTGACTTGAGTGAGTGACCTCTCTTATCCTTTGAGTTCCTCCAGCTTTCTCAGATCTTTTCTCCTCCTTCCGCCACTGAGATCACTTCAGCTCTCTACTACCGGTGATGCTGTCAGCCTCAGTCTTTAATGTAGGGACACTCAGTACAATATATAACATACCTATACACCCTTGTACACTCCAGCCAGCCACTCCTTTATGAGGTCCATGTTAGACTGAAGGTCTAACGTGCACACATGCACACACATACCCCCATCCCAGAAGTCAACGTGACAGCCTTGTAGAGAACAGCCCACAAGCAGCATGGTGGTCGCTCCCCTCCACCCCAGCCCTGAGCTACCTTGATCCTCAGGGTGGGAATTTCCAGGACTGTTGCCTTCTGCGTGGCCAGAATCTTCCCCGTTTCGTTGATCCGCGCTGTCACAAAGAAATGAAAGGAGGCTTGGTCCAGCAGGTCACTCAGGTACTCGCTCGATTTGATCACAACATCAAAAGTGCTGGCTGAGGGGAGAAACAGGAAAGAAAAAAGGCATCTGAAGCAATCTAACGGGTAGTTAGGATTGCTCCTCCCACCACGGCCAGTGCTGGTTACACGAGTGCCTTGGAAAAAAGGTGGCCCACCACCGAAGAATGGCTTTGATTTTTTTGCCCAAACTATCTTAATTTCTTTATCTCACCATTCCCCCTCGTATCTTGCCCTCTTTCCTTTTAGGCTGCAAGCTCCCTAGGGCAAGGGCTGGGTTTGTGCACAGCCTCTGCCCAGTGCCTGTCACCATGGGCCCAGGCCACTGTTGAAGGTTTCTAGGAACTACCACAAAATAAGCGAGAAGCAAGACTGGCAATAAATAGTTACTAGGCACAAAGGTCCAAACCAGCTTTTGAGTGTCACCCCTATAAATGTTTGCTTTTTCACTTTATTCCTGTGCTTTCTCTGCCTCTCTTCCTGGCAGATGATGCCACCAGGGATGCCAGCAGAGCAGCCACTAGGGGTTGTGAGCCCATGCAGGCTACCTGGGAGACCACTTGCTCTCCAGGACATGTCTGGATATCTGCCTTTGTCCTACACTGGACTTGCCTGCAAAATTTAGCAAGAAGGTCCTCCTGTCGCCAGCATGCCCACCAGAGAGCTTTCACATGCTCCCTGACGATAATTATTGGAAGGAACAAGTCCCCATAAGCTAGATGGTTGAGATGCAGGGAATCATTAATTTTAACCATATTGAACTGCAATTCCCAGGTCAACAATGGTGTGAGAATGTGATGCAGAGAAGCAGACCTGCTAAGTGACCAGGCAGAATATATAGATCTGGAGCTCTCGCCTCTATAAACATCCATTATAACCCTAGTAAACACATCAAGATGTCCCATCTGTTGACTATGATTATTACTGTTATCCATTACTTGTATTGTATTTGTGACATACACTGTACACACTGAGATAACGGAGCTCAGTTGGGTAAATGACATTCACCGCTTTTCACTCTTTTGATCCGCTCACATCAAAACCAGTTCCTTGATTTGGTTTCAAAGCTATTCCCTTGGTGACCACCTGACCTGGATTTACCAGGCCAGCCTTAAATTTATTTGATGTGCTCCCCCTCCTTCTCTTTCTCCCTCCCTCTCACTCTGTATCTCTTGTAAAAGAATTTCCCGTAATACCCCAAACTGTAAATTATAAATCAGGCAAGGTATTTCTCATCTGTGCAAAGTAAGTAAATAAATAAATTCATTATAATCGAAGAGAAATTTACTTTGCAGTGGAAGGAAAGACAAACTTTTCTGTTTAAATTTAATCACCACAGGAAAAAAAAGAATAACAGATTTCCATTTCCTTAGCACTGGCTGTGCTGGTAAGTTGCCAGTATCACTTACTGCACCTGGGAAAGCCAAGGGAGACACAACACCAAGCTGCCTTACAGCCTTTAAAAAAAAATGGAAAACTAAATATAACCGAGTAGATGTAAGAGCACCTTTGAAGGCACTGGAAGGTTTAAGCTATTCAAATCCTCAAAGATGTTTTCAACCCACACAATTCCTTTAATCACTATTCTGAAAATCATGCATTTACTTCCTGTTTGAAAACTTAGTTTGCTTCATTCTTTCAGTAGCATGAGCTGGAAGAATGCCTTTGACACATCTGTATTATATTGTAATTTTTTGTTGCTGCCAGATACAAATACACACTTCTTGCCATGAACGAAGCCTACAAATTCTGCCTAAGTGCCTTGGAAGGTATCCTACCATCACACCGCTGACAGAGTATTCTCACACAGTTGCAAATGATCATGCTGCCTCCCTTCACACTGCCCTTCTGCTCGGACACCATTCCTGATTGCACGCCTACTCCTTTCCAAGGTAAAGCTGAAAGAATTCATGTTCAAGTTTTATGTATCACCTTCAGAGATGGCATAACTGGTGAGGGATTTTTTTGTCCTGTTGTGGGACAAAGTGCTCCACAAGTCGATGACTGTAGCTCAGCTATAAGCTAATTTCCACCTTGAAAGGTGGTAATATCTTAAAACATGTCTCCTTGGACAGAGGCAGTGATGAGGACATACTTTTGGTACACATGCAAAAAAATTCATGTTCTGTTCTCTCTGGTGCCTCTCTCCATTCTGTGTTCACTCGCCATCGGTCAATTCAGAGTTTCCAGCACAGTTTCAAGAAGCTTTTTACAAACCATTTACTTAACTTAGAAAAAATGAATTATGAGGCTCAGTGATACTTAAACATCATCTATTCATTTCATTTCTTGCACAGAGGAGATAGATGAGCCTCAAAGCACTGCAGAAGCTGTGTTTTAGGTAATAATACCTTACACAGACTTTTGATGCAAGAGGACATGTAAGACTGAATTTTCCCCTCTCAAAGAAGTGGCACAGAATTTAGACCGAGCAGTTGAAATTCATTTTTTTACTGTACCTAGCCAAGTCTTCAAAAAGTTTTGCAGGATTTCAGATCAAATATTTAGTAACTGATGCAAGCCAATCTAAAACCCCACACTGTGTTTTGATAGGCTGTGTTGGAACAACCCAATGCAACTCAGAGTCAGCCCACCCCTTGCAAATGAGTCGGGGAGTTAGAAAGAACCAGCAAGCAGCTGTCAGGGCTTTGTTATAGACCGGAGATAGAGTTTTTTTATTAACCTTCACCTGTAGATCCCTGTAAGTGGACTCCCTACTTTATGGAGATTAATCAGCTCCAAATTAAAACATGCGGTTTTAGATGATGCTCAAAGTGGAGGATTTTTTTTATTCACGCCATGGCAGAAACTGTGACTCCACGGAGACTTCTCACTGAGACAAAACCCGTCCTCTTTGAGGAGAGAGGGCTCACAGTGTCTCCTGAGCTAGGATGTGATAGACAAGACAGATGAGAAAGCTCAGAGGTCAGCCAGGGTTGCTGTGATCCAGCACCAGACCCAGATCAGGAGGCCCACCCTTTGGCCTCCCAAAATCCTGCCCCTCTTGCTGTGCTCGGCAGAGATGGCTTTTGCCCAGCAGCAGCATCAAGAAGGCAAAATCATTGCTCCTGACTTTCTCAGTAGGGAACTCAAGTAGAGGATCCTCTGACTTAGCCTCCATAAGAGCATGTTCTCATCACTTTTGCTGAGCTTCAGGCACTGACCCAAGAGCACAGGCCTGTCAGAAGAGCAAGTGATTGGCAGTCACTTCTTGCTGGAGAAGCAGGGATCTACAACCAGCCTGCTCCATAGTGCTTTGGGGTACAGCAGGTCCTCAACACTTGCTGACTGTTTTCTGAATGGGGCTACCATGGCTGACGGCAAATACATTGGTTATGTCCAAAATAAAAAGGAGAACATCCCTCTTCCTACTCTGAGCTGTGCAAAATCCTGCCCTCAGATGCGTGAGCTAGGCTGCCCGGAACTGCTTTCCTCATGAGAAGAGGGAGGCAGGATCTTCCCACCGCAGTCCAGAGGGCACTAGGAAAAATGAACACCGCATCTGTAAAGATAACTCACCTTTGGGGTGCCTGCCCAGATGACAAATGCCCCTGCTCTATAGTGGCACATTCTAGTTACAGATCAACTTTTTAGATCGCTGTAAATATAAAATCCTGAACCACCCAGTCCTCCAAAGCCAGATGTGCAGTTGGACCCACTCAGAGCTTGTCAGCGTCTTTCAGGTAAGACAAGATATTCGCCTTTTCATCCCTGTAAATGACACCCTGGGGAACCAGAACTTTCCTTCACATACTGAGATACTGCTAGGAGACTAAAGGTATGAAAAACAATACCATGCGGCTTAATACCTGCACTCTTTTGCTTTCTTTTGTACTGAATAAGAAAAATTAACAGTTCCCAGACATGCAGCTTTGTGTAAGAGAGCATTATGCTGGGAGCAACAGCCTGAAGAAAACAGCCTCAGCTCTAAATGACACTGGTGGCAGGGCCAGAGTTGGGAGTGGAGCAATAGAGTATCCTACCCCTAGCTACTAGAATTGGCTCTACCCATGGGTAGAGACATTGGTGACAGTTAATGACACAGAGAAAGCAAGCTAGCAGGTTTGAAAACAACTGTGCAAGTCTTACATGAAGAGGGTTCCAGTTTTGCACTGAAAGAGTGTTTCTTGAATTCATTTTTTATGACTCCAGTATAAAACACTATGTTGCCTGAAAGGTATGTAGTAGCAGTGTAGTAGTTGCGACTTTTGTTCCTGAAAGTTATAGTGACTTTAAAGTCACTGCCAAGGACTGCTTTTTGCACTTGGAACTCCATGTCAACATCCCTCTGGGGCTGATACACGGTATCTTGGGTCGTTTGCTTTTTAACACCGTACATCACAGCAGTCTCAAGAGCCAGTCTCTCCTCCTCTGAGCCTAGAAATGAATGAAAATCAAATTTAGAAGAGAAACAGGGGTATGGCATTAGCCCACTCACTGATCACACAGGTGCATCTTCCATAGTTTGTGGTAGCTGAAGTGAATGGATGAGGACAGTGAACCTTCCTGTGGTGAAGTTAATATTAGGAGAACTTCACAACTTCCAAGTGACCTGGTCTCAAAGATTCAAGGTATATCAGATAAATTGGCCTAGCTTAATTGATATTAATGGAGCTATACTGATTTACTCTGTGCAAACATCTGGCATGAGTAAGAAATGTCTAAACAGCTGCACAGAAAGCCTTCAATTGTTTTGAATGCTTTGAGTTACTCCATGACTACCCTTTGTTTTTACTACATCTTACTCAGTCTGAAGCATTTCTGAATAGCAAAGTCTGTGCTGTTATCCAGGCATCTGGATGTTCTGGGATGGAGTTACAAATAAAGAGCTCCAGAGGGCACCTTGGCAGCTTTTCATGCAGCTCCTTCAGTGCCAGAGGTCTGTAAATCCACGATCCAAGATCTGACTGAGATAAATCTACATCGGTATGGTCCCCCCCCATTTCAGGTTACCTTCTTGGAACTTGTACTCCTCAGTAATCTCCATCATTCCATCACCCCCAACTTCCTTGGTCACAATCAACTGCCCAATATGGGTTGTGTCAATTTTTACTATCACTTGGGTTCCATTTCTCTCCCGTCTTGAGTAAACAATATCACTATTCACCTACAAAATTAAATGAAAAAGGATTGAGATACATGGAAATAGAGAGAGGAAGGGAAGCCAGCCTATCCCCCCTCAAAACAATGACACGTTGACTTGAAGTCCCACTCGCATTGAAGTCCCATGTTTAAAATTAGTCATATGCTACAATAATGACTAAATTGATTTTACTACTTGCAGCTCCAGAACAACAGTGTAAACTTGAGCAGGCTACAGAGATACCGGTCGGACTTGGGGAGCATGATTACGCATTCCTTGCACCAAAAAGCTTTAGACCATAGAGAAGGGAATGCTTCATAGATAAAATACCTTTGTTCTCTTCTATCCTAACCTATATACAATTCAATTAGAGAGAGACTTGCTCTACAGCTGCTGCAATTCTGGGCACACCAGCTCTGGTGGTGCAAGAGGTTAAAACTCCAGACCAGGCACTCTCACTCCTCATGGAGATATTTCCCTCTCAGATCTGCCAGTCAAACCACCCATGTGAGTTCTCCTTGACCCACTGCAGCCAAAATGAACATGGTGAGCAAAGACCTCTTTAAAATCACTGCATCCATTTTGACGGAAATAAGCAAGGGAGACTTAACACAAGCAGATTTTCTGGCAAGCCTGAGAATGAGGTAACAGGTAACAAGGGATGAAGATAAGCAGCTAGAGCTAGGGACTCATAGCTGGACTCTGGGAAGGATAAATGACCACAGCCTGAAGTTTCATTGGAGCCAGAGTAGCTTTTTCTGCTTATTACATTGATAAGCAGAGATTAGAGAAATCATTCATTAGAGCCATATCACACCTACTGGCCTGCATGTCAAAATATAATCATGAGGTTTTTCTTTGATATGGAGTATACGTGAAGTAACTTCTCAATCCATAAATTCTAGTGGAGCCCTATCTTCTGTCTCACCTATGGTCCCCCTGATATCACTCAATGCACTAAAAATTTTCGGGTATGTACCTCAGCATAGATAAAGGGAGCATCAAATGGGAAGCAAACGTGACCATGTTTAATGGCTTGAACTGAGGCTGGGCCACACCTGTACATACCTATGGGGAGAAGAAAGATAAAGCGAGGCATTAAATTAATTAAAAAAACATGTCAAAATGTTACATTTTCTCAAAGAAAAAGAATTCTTGGGGTTTGGTGAACTATTTTAATAGTTTACAGGAACTCCTGACCAAGAAGTGAAAAGCTTGATTTCTGCTACCAGCCCTCTATACAACACAGATTGAAGACTGAAACAACCTAGTGGTTCGGTACCTTAATGGCACCATAAAGTCCACTGTTAGTCTCAAGCCCTTGAAACACAGTTACAGCTGGTTTTGGTTAAAGCAGATAATTTTGGGAGGGCTCTGTTATACCACAGACTGAGAAAGATCTCACTGCAAATTTGCTAAGAATGTCTTTTAAGAACTTGAAATTAAGGACTGGGAAGAAATAGCAGTGGCTTTTCACTTTTTCTCTCCTGCTACCACCTGCTCAGGAAGTTTAGTAAAGACTGCAGACATAAAATGAAGGAGAATTAATTTGATCAGGCTCCTGTATTGTTTCTCTAAAATTTTAGAAGCTGTCTTTTGGCAACAGGACTACATCTCTTCTGTACCAAGCAGGGCCCTTCTCATGCCGGATTTTGTGCACATGCATCATGAGCAGTGTTATAAAAACGAAAGATTTATTTTAGAGCTCAAAACAAAACAGGAGAAGGCCCTGAGCACAGGTGAGTGTGGTTATCTGGTGCAAGAAGTTGTCACCAGCCATATGGTGCCACTGGCTCGGCTATCGTCAGCTTATTGTTTGCCACAAAGAAGCCAAGCACTGGAAAGAGAGCTAAGGAGGACTTCAAGCAATATTACCATCACTGGTTTCTTGGGGTGTCCCATCAACAACCTGCCATCCTCCAAAACCGACGGGAAGATCAGGTCTGGTCATCCAAGCTTCATTCCAGCAATGATAGTTCCTTGGACAAGAGATGAGACCAGAATATTAAATTATTGGAAGGAAGACCAAAACAAACCTGTGTATTTATGTCCTGCCATTGCATCAGTAACAACATTTGCCAATTTAGGGGTGAAGAAGTTGGATCTTTTTAGAGAATAGATTTTTAGGCCTAAAATTTTGGTACCTATTTGTTAAAATCTGAAGGCCACAATCCTTCATTGTAGTTTCTTGACTGCAAGTTGAAGAAACTTTTTGATTCTTCTAATGTGTTCTGAATGCAAATGTCTCAGAAAACTTTCCAGTGATTGGAGATTGTTGGGCTATATGAAGAGCTACACAAACTACAATCCCTTTCCAGCCAGACACCTCCACTTCAGTGTGCCTGCTAAAGCAAGCTTTGAATCTTCTTCAAGCCATTGAAGCATGATCTGCTTTATAACTATTAACTGAAGTTTTGGCATCTCTTCTGAAGTGATTTCAGGATTAACTCCATAACGTACAGTGTGTAGCTTTGTTTTCATGGCTCAAAACAAACTTGCTTACCTGGTTTCCACATTGGTTGAGAAAAAGACCCTGCATAGGCTTTATAAGACTATCCTCACTGTGGATTCCTTACGAGGTCTTCCCAGTGTGTCATGCCAATGAGGGAGGTCAGATCTCCTAGAACATACAGCTTTCCATAAAACCCACCTACAACCACTGTGGGCCAAGTTTTGCCTTCAAGGCCCCCAACAGTATGCTGAAAGGTGAATTTCTGAGAGTGGTTCATCTAGGCGCTGAGGGTTGAAATACCCTCACTTGGCTGGATACTCAGGAAAATAAAGACACACTACAGCACCATCACAGTCTGTCCAGAATGTTTAAAAGATGAGCAGAAAAGAAAGACAGATTTTGTAACTTCCTGCAATGCTACCGGCACTCAAGGGAGAGCACACGCAAGAAAAAAAGACAATCTAGGAAGAGAGTCTTGCAGTAAAGCCAGCAAAGTGTTTGAATTTCATTACTGCATAAAATAAGAGAAGGAAGGAGTAGAGAAAGGGGCAATTTTGCTTGCAAATTACACATATTCTACAGCAGATATGAATAAAATTATATCTGTGTAGCTGCTGATACAGCCCCTAGTACACGCAATGATATTAGCAACCAAAATGGGGATTGTTAAACTCTGACCATTTCATTAATAATAGGTGAAAACCAGCCACGGAGCAGAGTTGGAAGGACCTGAGGCTTGTCTAACAAGACATTTCAAAGTGGAAATGAAAGCTTGCATCAGGGTAAAACTTGTCAGTTGGAGAGTTAATGAAGCAGCACTACAGAAAAAGGAATTATTCAAGGAAAATGACGCACACTCAAAGAATTTTTGATTCTGCTGAGAGCAGTCAATGCTGAATCATGCTCGCAGAGCTCTGCTGAGGGCTACCAGAGAATGGGGACGCACTTTGTAGTAGGTGGGTTTTTGAAAACTGTTATGCCAACATGTGAGAGAAACAATCCCTGCCCTGAAACCTTCACTGGTTCACTTTGAATCAAACTCAGATGTGTCATTAGCTTTGTGTTCTGCGAAAGAAGAACCTGAGGAGCAGGCAGGAGGGAAGGATGATAAAACCAAGCGGGGGATAACAGTGCAAAAAATGGCAGCTGTGCTTCAGTTGTGTAATTAGGTAATGCAGGTTTTTTCTGTATTTTTTTCTATATTCATCTGAGGGCATAGGACCTTTCTTACTGTTTTCTATTGGTGTAGTGTTGGGTGCAACAGGACAGCAATTTTTTTAGGTCTGCTGCCATACAAATAACAAATACACTTAAGGATATTGAATGTGAATGGACAGAAAGACATTGCTTGTAAAGCACATGAGCATTAAGGAAAGAAGGATGAGGGGAACATTTCCCTCTCCAAAATGTAGCAGAAACTTCCCTCTGGTAAAAGTGAGCACAGCTGACCTGGCTTCCCAGCCACAATTTGTTAAACTGATTCTGTAGTTCTTGTATTCTACAGCAAGCCTGAGACATTAAAGAAAGCAAGAATGGCTATACAGATCAATGTAGTGACCATTAAATATTTACAGAGATAATTACGAATAGACTAAACAAAGCAATGGGGAGATTAATAAAAGATGACCAGGTGGGTTTTATGCCTGGAAGACAATTTAAGAAGGGTACTCTGTATTGCTTATGAGACAGGCACAGGTTGGAAACAGCTGCTGCCCTTTCATTAGCTAATAAGCTCAGGCATTGGGGTTGAGAAAGGCACTGATAACATTATTGAGAAATCAGAGAAAAGTAAGTTGGAAGTGAATGGGAGAGCAGAGGTCTCAGAAGGGCTTTCTCCATGGGCCTAGACATAGATGAACCCCCATGGGGCCAGGTGACTTCAAGCAAGTTTCTCCTGAGGTACTGACATTGGTCTGCTTGGACCTCACAGTAGGAGTGAGTCTTGATTCCCATCCAAGAGAAATATTCTTTAAGTGTCTTTATATCATCATTAAGAAAGACAAGGAGAACAAAATAAGGGGACAGAGGCAGCACTGATGGGCCCAAATCCGGCCAGCTTTATAAAAATAACTTTTTGCAAAGTCTGTGTAATTTTGTATATATGTTCTGTTGTTGTTGTTTTTTCCTATCCTGAGGGAGAAGATGATCTTTAATAAAAATAAATAAATGTCAGATAACATTCAGAGGGAGCCCCACACTCAGAGATTTATTGGACTAAAAATCCTGGCTCCAAGTATCCCTGAAGTCTGAGAGTATTTAAAACCTGAAGACAGATCAGCTCCAGCAGTACAAGGCAATAGAAATGATATATTAATAAAGAAAAAGAGCTTTGCTCCCAGTTTTCAGGAGATTATAAATAAAAGTGAGAAATACATTTTAAAAAATCATTATAAATACCTTGAGCTTGTTGTCTTAAAACAAAAAAAAAAAAACAGAAAGAAAAGAAATAAAAGAGACATTAAAAATAAAATCAAGGTTAAGACACAGGCCATTGAAAGTCGGCATGTGGGCTACCATGGGGTGTTACAGAGTAATGAAGAGAAAAGACACAGAGGAGAAATGAAAAGAGGTGTGTAATATATTAAGTCATGCCCAAAGGGTTATGTGCACAATGTACTAATAAATGCACCAGGAGGATAAAAGGATGAACAAGGCAGTTCAAAAAGTAATCAAGCCAAGGAAAAGCAAACGTAGGATAGGAGGATGAAATGCTAGTGCGAAGTTGCGTATGGATTTCAGTGGAGCAAGGATGATTTTGGATGATCTGGCCCTGTCCCAAAAGAATAGAAAAAAAGCAGGACTGAATTAAGAAGTCTTGGGCAACAGCTGGGGAAAGGAGAGGTAGGGAAGTAAAAGGAAATGTCAAAAGTGGGTGAAAGTTGTTTCATAGATCAGGTTAGGAGAAGGGGAGAAGAAGACAAGAGACAGTGAAAAGTCTGAAGCGTGACAATGATTCATTACTGGGTATATATGGACTGAGTAGTGAGGTGCCCAGTCATTGGGTCTTGTTTCACACCGTTTATAGGCAGAGGAGGTTTCAGAAGAGTGACTGTTCCTTTACTGCTCTGTGAGCCATAGAAGGACCAGCCCTGTGAGATGTACTGAGGTCCTGCTGTCACATGGACCAGATGCAGCTTAGCAAACTGGGAACCTCCAAAGATCCTAACAGGAGGGAACAAGGCAAATAGCAGGACCGCAAGCAGGACCCTGGACTTCAGGAGAGTAGGCTTTGGCCTGTTTAAGGTCCTGTTTGGAAGAATCCCATGGGAGGCAGTTCTGGATAGAAGATGGGTCCAGGAGAGCTAGTTGTTTTTCAAGGGTCACCTTCTCCAAGCTTAAGAATGGTCCAGCCCTATGTACAGGAAATCAACCAGAAGTGGCACAAGGCCTGCATGGTGAACAAGGTGGTCTCAACTAAAGTCAAACATAAAAAAAAAAAGTGCACAAGAGGTGGAATCAGGGACAGGTGACCAGGAGGAATACAGAGACACTGTCTGAGCATGCAGGGACAGGTTTAGGAAAGCCAAAACCCAGATCAAATGGAGCATGTCAAGGGACGTGAAAAGCAATAAGAAAGGCAAGTACATCAGTATCAAAAGGAAGACTATGGAAAATGTGGGTCTGCTGCTGAATGGGGCAGGGGACCTGGTGGCAAAGGACTAAGAAAAGGCCAAAGTATTCAATGTCGTCTTTGCCTTGGTTTTTACTGCTGACATTTGCCCTCAGGAATCACGACCCCTGAGACCAGTGTGGAAGTTTGGAGTAACAGAAATTCACCACCTGTAGAGGAGGAACAAATTAGAGAATATTTAAACAAACTGGACACACAGAAGTCAAATGGATCTGATGAGATGGACCCAAAAGTGCTGAGGGAGCTGGCTGATGTCATTACAAGACCACTCATATCTATCTTCAAAAGACTGGGGGAGGTTCCTGAGGACTGGAAGAAAGCAAGTATCACTCCTTTCTTCAAGAAAGAGGAGAAGGAGTGCCCAGGGAACTACAGACTTGTCAGCCTCACCCTGATCCCTGGGAAGGTTATGGAGCAAAATCTTCTCAAAAACATTTCCAAACATATTAAGGACAAGGTGATTGGCAGTAGTCAGCATAGATTTACAAGCAGCCAGCCATGCCTGACCAACCTGATAGCCTTCTGTGATTAAATGAATGACTAAGTGGGCAAGGGGAGACCAGTGCATGGGGGTTGGTTTCTCTTTTGACTTTAGCACCATCTCCCAGGACATCCTCATAGACAAACCATTGAAGTATAGACTAGGTAAGTGGACAGTAATGTTTATTGAAAACCGGCTGAACTACTGGGATCAGAGGGTTGTGATCACTGGTGTGAACTCCAGCTGGAGCCTAGTCACTGGTTGTGTACCCCAGGGGTTGATACTGGGTCTAATACTGTTTAACATCCTCATTGGATGTTAACATAACATAAGACCTGGATGACGAGACCTACTACACCCTCAGCAAGTTTGCTAATATAGAAAACTGGAAGGAATGGCTGATACACTAGAGGCTGTACACGAGGAGAGGCTGAGAGAGCTGGGACTGTTCAGCCTGGGGATGGGAAGGCTCCATAGGATCTTATCCATGTGTATAAATGCCTGGCTAGGGATTCAGGGGGAAGAAGACAGAGCCAGACTCTTCTCAGTGGCCCCAATGACAGGACAAGAAGGACATAAGTTGAAACACAGGAAATTCTGTCTGACCATCAGGAAACACTTTTTTACTGTGAGTGGTTGAGCACTGGCACAAGATTCCCAGAGAGGTTGTGGAGCGTCCATCCTTGGAGATACTCAGATCCCAGCTGGACGCAGCCCTGAGCAACCTGCTCTAGCTGATCCTGCTTTGAGCAGGGGGGTTGGATGACTTCCAGGGGTCCCTTCCAGTCTCAACTATTCCGTGATGCTGTGATACAAGCTCCAGATGTAAATGAAACTAATTGATTTCCTTAGATTCCCTCTTGGTAGCAGATTATAGAAATTACATAAAAGAGGTTACAGCAACAGGTTCAGTCATTTCCTCCACCACAGAATGGGTTTATTACAGTTTTAATATAAAGGCTTCCAGAAATTAAATTGTTAATGAAACGTGCCGATGAGCAGCTATGCTGATGAGTTGAAGATATCATTGACAAAAATTAGGTATATTAACACCAAATAGGACAAGTATCGCCTGAATATAGGAATGTATACAGAGGTCACATTCACTGCTTCAACTCTGAGGAGGAGAGGCTTGAGGCCCAATAACCCACACATAATTTCTACCGAACAGAGCATATAATCAATATATGCTACAGTTCTCCTGTCAGACAGGAGACAGTAAGAGTTTGAGGGGGAAGTTAGAGCACTGTCTTCTCCAAAAGAATACATAGACTCCATTTCTTTTTCCTAGGGAGTTTTATTTTCCAAATCTGACAATAGCACTTCAGTTTCTTTTTCAGCTGAACTGGATTCATTTTGGAAAGCACCTATTTGCGACAGTGACTGCATGTACACAATGTAAACCAGCCTACAAATATGAGAACTAGGCAGAAGCAGGACAAGAAGGGCGTTTTTCCACAGATATTGAGGTATCCCTCTGAGCCTGGCTCCAGACTGATGGCAATGCCCATCCTACCCCTTTCCATTTTTAAAAATGGCCTGGCCCTAAGGAGCACAAACCCATTCCAGCTCTCCTCCAGTGTGCTTAAATGTGCACTATACCAAATGGTAGCATAGTAGTGGGATCCCCTAAGGTATGTCTCTTTATATGACAAGCACTTCATATTAGTCAGCCTACTAACAATCCATTCATTCTGTTTTACATAAGCTAGCAGTGTTCTTTAATGCACAGAGAAACAAATAAACCACAGGCATTGCTGTCATGTTTTTTACTACTTATATAGTTGACACATTAAAATCATTTGCCAGGAGAACTCACCAGACAGAGTCTTTCGTAAGTTTGGTGTCCAGCTGCCCTTCGTCATCCAGAAAGAAGTCCAACTGTAAATTAGCATTGTTATCATGGGCAGAAGAATAGTTGGTAACGAGTCTTGCAGGTATCCCCAAGCACCTCAGAACTGTGGCAAAGACAGAAGTGTGATGAGAAGGACAAATATGAAAACTGCACTCATGGATGACAGGATGAGTAGGGAGAAACTATTAATAACTAGAATAAAATGGAAAAACTCAGTCAGATCAGCCCAAATAATTCCTTCTATCTGCCTTTATATAGGATATGCTAAATATTTTATTTGGTCCCAAAATTATGACCATTCAAGATATGTAATGGTACAATGGTTATAATCTAAGCAGCCGATTACCAATAGTTTTAGAATAGTCTTGCATAGTGACCACACTGTAGCTTTTCAGGGCAAATCTGGGTGCAGTGGGTCCACTGTATGACCAAATGTGGTATAAAGAAAAATAAGTTTGAGCTTTCAAGAAATGCAAAATATATTAGGTCTCCTAGTATCAGTAACCCAGGAGAATCATGAGACTGTGCTAAAAAGAAAATTAATAGAAAGCATCTCCCTTTGGTTGATTTGGAGTTTTCCTGTTTGACATTTGCTGTCAGAAGGGATCTGGAGAACACAAAGAATATAGCAGAAAATTATTGCTAACAAGGGGGAAAAGCTGCATTATTTGCAAGTGAAATGTCAGAGTTAGAGAGTCTGAACAAAATGCATTACATAATTTGTACCGATTGTTAAGTAATAGTATTTTGGAGTCAACAGTCCCTTCCCTTAAAGGATCTTAAAAGGAGGATCCAAAAGAAAAAAAAAAAAGCCCCTACCCCTAAATCTCAGACCATCACAATGTAGCACTGATGGCTCTTCTTCCCATTTGACAAGTGGTAAATTTGGGGTATGTGGAAACACTATGGCTACGTCTGAAGTGCAGTAGTGCATCATTAGGCTGCTGTGTTTGTGGTGCATCCTGGCTGATAAATAGGCATGGAGCATGGCCCCAAGGGGGGAGTGGGGCTGCAGGGTGACACATCATCTCAGCTTTCCAGATGAAATATTTTGTCTCTTGGCCAAAAAGAGTTCTTGTTTTCCGATTTAGGAGCCAACATGGTTCTGCAGAAAACAAAGGGTTTTTTTCTGGAAAGGGAAAACATTTTTATTGAAAATCCTATTTAAAAATAGTTCTGATGCTGCAGTGTTGAACGGCCCTTGCTGCTACTGCTGGGTTTTGTATATTCATTAGTGTCACTACTGTGACTCCCAATAAAGTGTAACGCTGCACATTCATTTCAAGTTCCTGGATGACAAATTACCTGGATGCCTCCAATACCATATGTACCTATTGATTAAACTTAATTCAAGCGCCCTCCCAGGCTTCCAGCATACGAGTCATCAGGGCTCATTGAAAATAATTTGTCTGACAATTTCAAGATTAATGACCATTTTTCAGAATGTTTTAGCATTTTTAATGGATGACTATCCAGAGTGTACAATATAGTAACCTTGGAAATCCGGACTGGTCACAATGATAAAATATTGGCAGCTGAGAAAGGCACAAAATCAGCTCAAAACAACCCTTTTAGTTGCACATGGCTGTTTGGACCTTTGCTGTCCTCTCTGTGCAGCGGTCAGCGGCTGGGTGTGTCAGTGACTATGTATCAGATCAGCCACTGGACAAGATTTTCATTTCATAATGCTCAGCAAATTTATACTTCAGCAATCCTTGCAGCAGTAGAAAGTATCACGTCTCTGGCTTGACTAACTTAGTCAGCAAACTGAGTCTAGTTTTGCCCCAGAAAAATAAGCCTCTGCATTTAACACGGCAGGCTCCAGGTCTCCACCGCGTCACCCCAGTTTCACAGTGGCCTGCAGGCAAAATACTGTGTAGTGGTGATTCAGGGCCAGTGTGGGGGGGAAGGTGGGAGAACTGGTGTGTGTGTGTGTCTGTGATCTAGAGAAATCCAGATGAGGCAACAGGTGGAAGCCACTGTGAGGAACTGCATCCACAAGAAACATTTGCAAGAGCCTTTTCAAACCCATTGCGTTGTGCAGAGGCTGAGGAGCATCAAGTACAGAACATGTGACCTCAGGCAGTGAGGGAAGTAGACATCTCTCAGCTTCTTTGGATGTGGGTGATTGCTGATTATCCCATTGCACCAGGAATAAAATGAACCGTTTCATGTGTTGAAGGACAGACCACCTGCCAGCGCCTCCCCAAATCAAAACAGAAACCTCTCCAGATATATGAAAGAGAAGCAGAGAAACCTGAAACTGCTTCCCACACCGCAGCTGTGAGAAGCGTGTGCCAGCAGAAGGCTAGGTGGTCAGAAGATACCTTTATTTCTGAGGTCCCTACTGTTTTGAATAGCTTTTGAATTACCTCAGGTAAGCAAAATGAGTTATGAAATTCAGTTATGCAGATTGGAGGAAAATTCTGTGGAAAATGACACACACACATACAGAACAGGCAAAAATAAAGTGAAAATGCAGAGATGTCCAGGGCTGCCTGAGAGTCAAGAACCAGTCTTGTAACTTGTCATTAATTATTCAATTTCCATGTTTGCTGCAGAAGATGGGTGATTAATATCCTTCATTTTTGACAAAAGTATAATGTAAAGAGAAAGTATAATGCTATTCCTTGAGACAGCAACATGTGACAGTACTGAGGCAGGTGAAAAAGGGAAAGGTTTCAAGGAGAGTTTTCCTGTAATTTCCTTTTCACATCTTCAACACAAGGACCAAAGCTTAGACCTTCAGCTGTGGCTGAAAAGTACTTGATGCAAAGTAGGCTCCAAGCCTGCAGAAATACCCATTGTGTCCCCCTGGTTCTAAGCTAACACGGTCCCCCCCAGTTTGATACTTAAATGCATACATTGTAAGTGCCTCTAAGGAAGATCATCTGGGTTTAAGACACTTACTTTTAGTTTTTGTTCAGCTGCTTCTGTTGACCAGTGCCATAAGCGTAGGAACTGCTTGACTGGCTCTATATTAGCACTTGACATAAGCATTCCTTCCAATGTCTGGTCCCTGTTATCTGTATAATGCACGTTTTTTTACACTCTCAGAGTATTTCCTGACTCCTAATACACTGCAGTGTGTTCCAGTGTATTAGTGGTGTTCATCTGGGATGCTGCAAGTGCTAGACAGTAAAAAAATAGGACCAATCCAGCACTGCTTTCCCTACTGGGTTTTACAACCTGCAACACCCTGTTTGCTGCAACATTGGAACTCTAGTTTGAGCAAGTGTGTTTAGACTTAGCCTTGTAGTGCTAGACAATTCATAAACCAGGCCAGCATTTTTCTCATTGTTCTTGCTCACAAACTCCATAGAAAATGTTAACAGTGCTCAGTAGACAGGTGTTGGGACAGTGCACATCAGTCTTGCTAGGAACAATCCTCGTTAGGTGAGATTTAGCCTTTCTGGAGCAGAGACAGCATCACATGTCCCATATTGGGTGATAGTTTCATGCTGCAGGTCTACATAAGAAGCCCCCTGTTCATCTCAGATTTCCTAACAGAAAGGTGGAGTGTGCCAAAAGAGTAACTTTCTCTCCCCCAAACTTACCCTCTGTGAGTCACTGAATACATTTTACTGAACAAATAAATAGTTAACGGATTTGTATGGAAAAGCAGCCAAACTGAAGGAGATGCCAAAAGTTTATTTAAAGAGCATCTATTTCAGCCATGTATATTTAAGTATCTCTACTATTTACTCCTGAACACCACAGAGCCAGGAAGTATTTTAGCTAGTTTAACCTAAAAGGTTTCTCTGTTATGCAAGAATCATACAGCAGGGTGGAGCTTTTCTCGCTGATACCTACATGTGTTGAAGACACCCGCAAAGACCCAGCACTGGCCGTATCGCACTGGTTGCTTAGAACTGTAATACTCCAAGAGAATGTCCACGCTTCCCGTCCAGGCTGAAGGTGCGACCCCGTAAGTGTACATATTGTCCCAGGATCCAGCAATCACACCATTATCATCCCTGGAGTTGATCTAAAGACAAAAGAAATGAGCATTAGGGATGTCAGAGACTGAATAATAAAGAGCTCTTTAACCCGGCAGACAAAGATAAGATGGGAGAGACTGAATATAACGAAGTTTAGGCTAGAAGTAAGACAGAAATGTTTAATTATGAAGGCAGGAGATGAATAGAACAATCTTGCTAAGGGCCATGGATTCTCTATCACTGAACAATTTTGAATGAGGGTCAGACACTTAAAAATAATGGCGAAAATAAATCACCATACTGAGTATCCATGTTGCCAGTTTAGTAAGTTTTATTAACATTGAACACGCTTACTGCTATGTATTTATAATAGACATGATCAGTTATACACTGATAAGCAAGCCTCAGAAATACTAAGCTGGATTCCTTTCTAACATCATCTGTTTTTTCTGTCCATATCAGCCCAGAGATTTTAATGAAATCACTCCTGATTTACAGCAGATTGAGAGGAGAACCAGTCTGCTGTTATTTTTAGAGTAGAAACTAATTTCTTCGGTCCACCACACATGAAAACAAGAAGGAATTTGCTGTATAAGTTTTTCCCCTGCTAAGATTACACAAAGCAAGGAGTTTTGCTGACTAATGGCTATACTGATAGGCATTAATGAGCAATACATCTCCTAGCTGCAATTTGAACCAAATCAGTTGAGGCTGTGCAAAAAGCTCATTCGCTCTGTACCTTTTAATTATGCTAATGTGGAACAGCTACACACCAGCCAAATAAATCACAATTCTCATTTAAAAGCTTTTGGCTGGATTAACTACTGTTTTATAATTAGAAAATCGACTTCCTGTGAACCCTAGGACTGAATAAAGATAAGTATTCAGAGTCATAACCAAAGGGTTAAGGGGTTGTGCCCATCTCACTGTTGTGGGAAACATGCCAAGAAAAGAGGGTCGTCAAGGACAGGGCAGTGTGTTGATCTTCAGGCTCTCCTCTGGCTGTAAAGAGACAAAGAACGGGGTGACTCTACCTGCTCTGCAATGTCAGGAAGCCTCAGAAGGAACCCAGCACTGGGCACCTCCTCAGATGAACTCAGCTCTACCACATCACATCTTGAGCAAGAATGAGGGTAAGGAACATGGGCAGGATTTCAACACCTCTTGGCCACTTCTTACTGAGGTCCAGATTTCAGATGGCCAAAACTCCTACCCAGCTATGGCTTAATCCTGCAGATTAGACCCAAAGTCCATTAACTCCTGGATTTCCAATGAAGAACTTCTCCATCTCCCTAAAACGATTGAGTGGCTCAAAACCCAAGTCATATCCAAACCCCCTTTGGGTTCATAAACTTTGTGCTATTCTGCCCGTAGGGCTTCCAGGGTCCCTGCACGAGGGACCCTTTACATCTACCAGCCCAGTTATGAGGGAACCACATTCAATTCTTACTTCTGTCTGAAGGTCTGAAGCCATATTTATAATGTCTGGGGTGAAAGAACTAACCAAAAGGTTAAAAGAGAAAGAGAAGTGGGGGTGTTGTCAATCCTTCTTGCTGAAGCTATTCTATTTAACTTGATGTTATGCAAAAACCAGCATGTGGCACTGAGAGGCTGGAGATTCCATTTCTATGTCATCTAAGACAAAGAGCTCATTCTCTTAAAGCCTGGGCAAATGCTGTAACAAGTGGATTAAAGGATCATCCATCTCCAGCAGCCATGTTTTGCAGACAGTCTATTTTAGTAGCTGACTTTGGAAAACATCTAATGACGCTAGCTCGATGACTAGAGTATTCTTCTGGGAAGCAGAAGGCATCAGTTCAGACCTCTTTGAGGCAGAGGAGATGATGCAGCCCCTGCCTTCCACATCCTGGATGAGTCTTTCATCTTGCATACAAGGGACAGGGCTGCTGTTGTACCCACAGCATGACTCCTGGTGCCTAGCAGCTGGAAAGAATGGAGATGTGGGAAGTCTCCTCCTTACTCGTTGCTTCTGATTATTTTAGGAACCTGCATTCTGAATACAGTAAGTTTTGTGGGCCCCAGGGTTAAGAGCACAGCTCTCACAGTGCTTTCTTCTGGGGCCAAGATATCTTAAGTAAATGTCATCAGCCTGACTAGGCCACCTGAGGCTTAAAAATCAGACACAGTGACATCCACCATGGCAGTGTCTTAAGAACCCTTTGAGGTTAGTGCTGGAGTCCACATAAAGTCTCTCAATTCCCCATCCCAAATCCCACCCATCATGCCACCCTACCATTCATGGCAGAAAGAGCTTTCTCAGTTATCTCAGCTACCAGAAAGTGAGCACAGTGTCACAAGAAATGCTATCACGTCCAGAGTGCAATGTCTAAAAGTGGCTTTCCTACCAGTGAGGTACCATGCTCGGGAAAAGGCAATGAGCCGACATAAGTATTTCACCTTTAGTGGACAGAAATAAAATGCCAGACCCCAGAGGTCAGAATGGACGATTGATCTGGCACCTGTTGGAGTGAGCACATCGGGGCACGAGGGCCAGTTAAACCAGCCTGGCTTTGATTTACAAGTCGCTTCTGACACATCTTAACCATCTATCACATACCACTGCAGAGGCAACACGGCAGATTTTGACTGGGTTTCCACGCCCAGAGAGCTCCAGTTCTGCCTTGTCCATCAGGAACAGGCAAGCATCCAGAATGTTTTCTTCAAACTAGATAAAAGAAAATAAAAAGGGTTACAGAGGAAAAAATGAGTCAATTTTTATTCTGAAAAGCAAAGGAAATGTTATCTTTCATTGTTGTTATAATAGCTGATCAGCTTCAAAATTAGCTGGTCAAAGCAAAGTTCTGTGTTTAAAAATACAAGTTTTCTTCTAGAATAATCGCCCATGTATAGCAAAAAATGTGAGATGCTGTGAGGGAAAAGAGACTGTCATTTTCAATTCAATCTCAGTCTGGTTTCCAGAAGGTTAAAATGACAACACAGTGTTTCTTACAGGACATAAAATTTTAAGTGCTAACAAGTATATAATAGGAAGATATTATAACAATAACTACAAGAAGCTAGTCTGCTCGTGAAGGACTTCAAGTCCTTCACAGATTCCAGACCTGTTAATTTTAGGACCTCTCTGACCCAGCCAATGCAATGCTGGGAAGCCAAACAATAGATGGTTTGCCAAAGTTAATTTGAAGACACTTACATTTTAAAATTAATTTTTAAATATGTTTAAAATTGACAAACCAAAAGCTGATTATATAGTTTAATCCTGGTCTACAAAATTTAGACATCAAAAATACCAAGTGACCTAAAGTAGTCTTCTTCAAAAATAGAGTGAAAAGGTACAGTTTCGTCGATCCAGCATGAACAAGCACAAGAATGAATTGAGGGCAGAGGTGCCTAAATAGACCAGAAACCATTTGTCACAGAACTTGCCCGGTGATGTATTTCATTTTCCTTATGAGAAACTGCAGAGCAAAGGAAAATACCTCTGTCCCCTGGAAAATGGTAGGAGACGGGGAAATGCACATTAATGAAAAAAAAAATCTTCTAGATACACAATCTTATATTAACAGTCAAGGCTGTTACAGAAACTCCATGGGCCTCATCCCCTTGCTGTGTTAGGCTTTATGTTCAACGTTTGCGTCTTTAAAGATCTGATTCACGCTAACAGGATTTTTGCTCTCATGCTGCTACTAGAGCTGGACTGATTTTGCAACTGGCTTAGGGCTCCTTGGCAGATAAGGGCGATCTGAGTTTTGCCTCGTGAAGAAAGTGAGTAAGAGCCCAGGCCAAGCTTCAGCAGCCCGGGGAGAGGCAGAGGAGAAGGAAGGGTGAGGCCAGAGAGCTGAAAAGGAAGCCCCAAAGAGTTAAGACTGCTGCTGATGCTGCAGGGAAGATGGGAGGGATGGGGTGACATCCCAGGCAGCAGCCAAGCTCTGGCATAAGCCGAGAAAGTGGAGGCACCACCATGTTTCACCACCCTCAGCCATTTCCTGGCCAAGGAAAGTCATTTTCTTTGCCTCTGCCTCGAGCCTGCCTGGCTCTCATTGCTCAGAGTACCACCACTGCGTGGATCCTTTTCAGCCAACATCCTCCAAGGCAGCACACCTCTCTCATCATCACCCACACTTGCATTGAATTGCTTTCTCTGGAGCAGATGTTCACTAGTGAGTAACACCTCATAGCCTGAGCAAAACTGAATTCATGTTGTTTGGGCAAATAGGGAAAGAGGGATCAGTGTTTCCTAGGACCTACTCCTAATATTGTGTCATCCCTGGGAAGCTGAAAAATTGCATGATAGACTCCCCAGTCCACTCCACTGGCACGTGATATAAATAATATCAGGTGTATGACTGCGCTGTAGAGACCCTTCTTCCCAAGGAGAATCCTCACAACAGATCATGTAAACTCAGGGCCCTCATAGCCATCCTTCCTGCTTCAAGCTCACTTTTCTTCTGGTCTGGCCCAATGATTTATCACTTTCACCAGGATCAAAATCTGCTTTCTGCACTTCAAGTCATCAGGAGTGCCTAAGACCTGAGTTAAATCAATAAGAAGTTTACCCTGCAAATTAAATCTTTCTCATCTACAGTTTACGAGACACTGTCAGTCTTGCCAGCTTATACAGGAAGAATAAAGAGGAAAGAAATTGCTATCAGGGTTGCTGCCTTCCACCTTAGCATTTACAAAATGACGTGAATGCTTGTGAAATAACTGGATTAACCCGAGAAGAGACAGGACAAGCTGTAAAGTCTAACTGCCTTACGCTGTTGCACTACTGCAGGATGCAGAGTAACCTTGACTCTAAAGCCAGTTTTGCCCTTCTTCGCTATCCAGGGATTTAAAAACGTTAAATCAAACTAAATCAGTTTCCTCCTCTTGGCATGAAAATGCTATCTAGAGGGAAGTGGCATAGAAACATAGCACTTGTAAGGCTGAACACCCCTGAAGTGTCAGAGGAACCAGAGCAGCGGCAGGCAGCCAGGACAGGTGAGTGAACTTGGACCAGGCGTAGGCACTGCCTGCTCAACACAAGCTGAAATGGAGATAAACCAAATTCAGGACCAAGGAACTTTGGCAGAGTCACCTGGGAAAGACTGCAGATGGAAAACAAGTTGTAAGGAAACACACAGGCGAAGGGGTTCTGTCCCCATACAGCCGGGTGTTGTGTCACAGAGCGATGCATTTAGTCGGGCAGGCCATCGGTGGGCATCCTCTCTCATGCTAACCGGTTTCTAACAGATGACCTTCCATTTAAGTCAAAGTAAGAGGGACTGTATCACCTTTTGCACTGGTTGAATTAGGGCTGTATTTCTCACAGTCGGTTGCAGGCAGATGTGATCTCACGATGCCTGTGGTCTGGATCTGACCAAATGCACATGCCATAAAATTACATGTGCACAGTGGCCTGCAAAGCTAACGCAGCTCAATGTGTGGACAGGAGACAAGTCAGGATGGCAACAAGAACTCTATGCCCCCCTGTTTTATTTTATTTTTCTCACAAAAAAGCAACCTTAAATGATCGATATAGCATCCAATTTCTGACATTTCTCAGCCAGAGAATTCCTATGTGCCTAGATTTCTTCCAAAGCCAAATTTCACCTGAATCCCCTGTGAGTTTTTCTGAGTGACTGGCTATTTATGCTTTCTTAGAAGAAAGGAATCACAGTCATGTTACAAGGAACACCTCCATCCTCATGCATTACAGCCATGTTTCAACTGGTCTGTTGTTTTTGCTTGCTCGGTCCTTTTTTCTTGCCTTTCCTCCTCTCATGTTGATGCTGCTCATTAGAGACAGCAGCTGTGAGAATCATCTCCCACTAGTAACCCAGTTTTGAACTGTGTGTTCCTTTTTAATTTACAACCTGAGTTAAAGCTTCCAGCTGTCATTGTTCAAAGCAATTTTTTAGCCTAAGCATATTACTGTGCACAAGTCTATCTGTATTTTTGTGTACCATATACCTTTCACCTCTATGACTCTATGTGGCCTTATGCTTTTTACTTACACTGTTGTACAGGGCTGTACGTCATAAATAGAAGATGCATACAGGTATGGTATACCCATAATATGGGCCTTGCTGCTAGTACTTTTACTCACTCACAGCAATGCTCTTATTCTTAACATCCAGGATTGCTGAAAATGAGGAAGATACATGTTTTTAATGACTGGAAATTGTCAGGGTAAGATCAGGAACATAACATCCTCCCTCTCACTGAAAGTGAGGGAACCAGAAGAACGTTTCTCCATTGCTTTGCAGTTTGAGATGTCTGTTACACCCACACAAAATAATTGATCCCATTAAAACTCTTGGCTTGGGCCCCCTTAGCTGCATCTGCCACACTCAGTTTTCAGACGGGCAAGCGATAGCAAAAGGTGCACCACAGCACAGTGTGGAAATCGGGTCCTCCGGTTTCAGACAACACAGGAATGAAAATACATGACCAAGGGATATGGAACAGCCCTAACCTCTCAGACAGAACTACCTCCTAGCAAAACCAAATAAATAATGCAGTTTCTCTAGGGAGCCTGGTGTTTGTGTCAGGAAGGTGCCAGTTTTGCAGAATATGAGCACCTCAGGCCAAGCCACCATAGGCCATAAATGTAGCATCTTAGGACATAAATCCAGCAGCTGGTTTAAGCAGCACTGTCCACCTCCAGCCACTCATTCCCCTCTCTCCCTCCCCCTTACATCTGTCACAGAGTGAATCCCAACTCTAGGAACAGAGCAAGCCCAAAAAATAGCGCAGGGGAAAAAAAGTAAAAAATCAAGGAGATGCTTATTCAGCTAGATCAGCTCTCCAGTCTGATTCACTGCACAGCTGCACAAGCACTTGCAGGGGGAAGGAAGGGCCAGGAGGGGGCATTTTTGGTCAACTTAAATGCACATCCAGCTTTGGCCTCAGATCTGGTTCCACACCTCTTATATCAGAGGCACCATCAGCTTATGGAATTGCTCCCCACCACCACCTTATTTAAGGGTTATTTTTATCTCAGTCAGGATGACAGTCAGACCCTGCAAACAACGGCGCTGACACAACCAAAGGAACGGTGCAGAGGCAGGAACTCCCTAAGGCAGTGCTGTCGCAGGAAAAAAAGATGAAATTGTAGCCTTAAATAAGGAAACAAGAGAGATACGAGTTCAAAGAGCTCTCCAGGGCCAGTACACCGACAATCCATCCAGCTCAAGCTTTGAGCTTGTCTTTAGCTGAGGGAAAGAAAGCAAAGCAAGGCGGCCCCATCTGCAAGGCTGCGCCAGGGAGATGCCACAAAAACTGAATGGATCCATCACTACAGCATTAAGGAAATACTTCAATCCTTCTTAATCATCCTGTTGTGAAAATCCAGGAGGTGAGATGAGCAGAGTTCACCATGTCCAATAACTGCCATTTGGAGCTCCGCTGAGTGACAGCTAGGGTTAGTTTTACTCATCTTGATTCTGCTCCTTAATGCCTTTTCCCCATTCTCAAACAACAACTTAACTCTTTCATCCCATAGGAATTTTCAGGCTCTTTAGTGCTTACAAACAGATTGAGGTAAAATAGGCAAGCAAGAAATAGGAGTCTGACGTTATTGAAGGCACACCAATATCACACACCAGCCTGGTGGGGGGTGTTTCCCGCAGGCTGCAGGAGGCCACTGGAGGCTGATATTGTCAAGTCCAGGCAGCAAAGGGAGAGGTTCCCCCCCTTTGCCACTGTGGCAAGGAAATTTAAAACTCTGGGATTACATTCCAGTTTATCATAGGAACCCTGTGACAAGCTGACCCTGCCTGAGCAGACGAGAATAATTTCCATCAAGTTGCTAGAACTAAAAGGAGGAGTCAAAAAGCAATACAACCTGTTGCTGAAAAATGAGGGAAAAAAAAAAAAACCCTCTCTATTATTTCACCAAATCAGTTTGATCCTGAAGCAGCAATAACGTAGCAGCAGAAATAATGCTGCACTGTGGAAACCTCAGCTAATGACTATAACTTTCAACCGGCAGCCTCTTAGTATCTGAAATGTGCCCCTAAAACAAGATCTTTAAATACTAGCTATTATAACATTGCTTTTCTGGATTAGGCATATACCCACTTCATACAATTTTAAAATTATGCCCCTTGTCTTTCTGAAGGAGAGACCAATAATGCACTCCAGAGCCCACAGTCTCAACCACAGTCTGGTGTCAATTAAATTCACTTGCTGTCCTGTTGGGAGCAGCCAGAGAAGGTCTAAATAGCTCACCTGACCGTAACTCCAGCTTCTTAATTTTATGTCGTTGATGTTTCCATGGAAAACAATACCAACATCATTCAGGACGTATTCTTCCCTTTCCTTCTCATCATCCAGATACACGGCATCCTCTGCATCAGTTTAACAAAAATAAATGTTAACACAGTCGCTTAAGTTTTTATAGAGGACCAATAAAAAATCTTAGCATATAATACAGGCATCTTTGATGAAAAGTACCCCTCTTCCTTGAAACAAAGCATTACTTGCTTCAACAGAGTACAGGAATAAGGAGGTAGTGACCCCAGTCAGGAATATGATATACAACTTAAAAGCATGCAAGATGCAAAAATGCTGACAACTGCTGCCTGTTTTCTCAGGATCTGTAAAATATGATTAAAATGTAATATCTTATCAAGAATTTTATGATTACTGTGTACCACTAATTTAAAAGTTGGAGCACCATGACACAATTCTGCATCCATACAAACAGATCAAAGAACAATTTCAAACCTATTAATGTTAACGGAAAACAGCTCAAGTCAAGTGATCTAAAGAAAAATCTGTAGCGCATTAAAAAAATTAGAATACAGTTTTTTATAGTCTATTAACAGAAGGGTTTGAGTGCTTTTTCTCTACAAAAGTTATTGACTGGAGTGTCCCTCCCCCACGTAGCCTCACTGACCGGCTAATATGAGGAGAAATTCAAGTGTCCAAGTGAAAACTGGAAGTAATTGGAAAAGATCTTTATCAAAACATATACAAAGGGTATATCCTAGATTGGTCTTATATCAAGAGTCAAAAGCATATACGTGGACCTGCACCCTGCAAAGATGGTTCACATACATAAGCCATTATTAACGTTCATAAATAACCCTGAATGACATGAAATGATTCAGACGTTCACAGGTGAGTATGAAGCAGGTGGTGATTCTGTGACACTAGAATAGTTGAGGATTTCTTTCCTGTACCAACGCTTGTATTTTGAGACTAAGAGATACAGCTTAACAATTAATAGTATGGGAATTAATTAATTAATTAAGCAATAACCTCTGATAGTTTGATACGAGCGAGTACAAAACTACCACTCACTACTGCCATAGCGGATTTCTTCAGCATCCCACTACAGATTCCTAGAGGATCATTTCACTTTTAAAAGCCTACTGATTTGTTGTATTTTGTTGAAATGCAAATCGGATTTGTACTTCTTTGTAAACCTCATCCTCAAAAGCTTCTTCATTTGCCCATAAAACTGCAATTTGGCTGAAAAGAAGCTAAAATCTGAGCCCTCTGAAAAAATCAATGGCAAAACTCACACTGGCTTCAGCTAGGTGAAGGGTTTTGCCAGTCTATACACCTGACCCTGCTGAAAGTTTTGTTTTCTCTGAAAATATATTTATATCTCTATGTCTATACATACAGAAGGGATTATGCTTAGATATATAACAGAATGACCTCCACACGGGTGTGCAAGGAATGATAAGGAAGCAGATATTAGACATAAGAAGCCTTTATTGCATTTGAGGACATCAGCGCTTGCCATCATGCTTTTGACAGGGTTGCTCTGGAGGCTCTGCAGACTACGTCCGAATCTGATCAAATGGAGAAGTGGCAAGTTTTATCGGGTTTTCCCAAAGGTGGGCAGATCTGAGACCCACTCTTGCATCTGGTGGGGTGGTGGTATTCACCCAGCTTCTAAGGGCTGGGTCGTCAAGAATTTTCTTTAATAGGGTTGTCACTACCCATGACCTAGTCAACCCGCACCCAGGCACAAAGCAGAACATCACGGGCTTATTATATTCAGAAGCTACCAGGTGAAATAGAGTGTTAAAACCTGACAGTGAATCAAAGAACTGTAGTCATTTATGCCAGCAGGGACTCTCATACTTATGAAACTGTGTATTACATGACTTTTTTGAGGTCCAGCTCTCAGATCCAAAAATGTTCTGCATAACAACCCACCAAAAATACTGCAGATGTTACAGATTATCCAGGCTCTGTTTCATTAGGCTGGATCTACCTGATTTGCTGATGGAACAATTACATGTATTCACTCACTGAGCTTTGGATTTTATTAAAACAATTCCATACAAATGGTACAGAGAACGCATTTAAAGAACGAGAACTCACACCTTCTCCCATACAGTTATGCATTCAGTGGAGTGTGTGCATATGCCTTCCTGACAGCTGTTGTTTTCTTTCAGGGATTAAAAATATCAATATTGATCTGGTTGGTATCAATTGAGATGCTTATGTTATTTTGAGACTGCGTGATCTTTGCTAAATCAGACAAAAATTGATTAACTTCTCTCTCAATTATTTTAAAATATTTGTGGTTTTTGATAAAGTAAAAGGGCTTCTGTGTTTCACAGAGAAGCCAGCTGCTTTGATTTTTGACAGCTTTCACTACCCTTGAGACTGTTTAGAAGAAAATACGAGGCATTTGTGACTACTTTGATGCTAAGCATGCTCTACATAGTACAACTCCTAATTATTTTGTGCAAGTGGAGGCTCACATCTGACAAACAGAAGAATTCCACGGAAATGTGCTGGGTTTGTTTGTTCTTTTCCTCTAGCAGTTTAGGGGGTTTTTTTACTCACTTCTTTTATCCTGGGAAATTACTAAGACACTAGCAATGCTACAAAGAAGCAAATTAGCCTCTGTGCTTTTCTGTTTGAAGATGGATACGGTGAAAATACACTTCACGGGCAGACAGTACTGCAGGCAAGGAATCCCACTGAACACAGGCTCCCTGTAAAAGAGGTGAGGAGTGCAGAGAAACTCTTTCCCTTTGGGAAGGCGAATGGGCATGGGAGGACACTACCCAGTACCAGGGGACTTCCTTGCCCAGCACAGCAACTGGCTGGATTTGGAAATGCTATTTCTTTGTGCAGATGGTGACCACTGAGCACAACAGCACCAGCAGATGGGCGGAGGTGGAGACGGCAGGCTTGCCCTGAGCACCCAGCCTCCCTTCAATGTGCTCCCGTGGGAACTCAGGAGTGCAAGGCTGGGCTTCACTGGAGCCAGAAAGCTCCCAGGGCTTTTGCTGGGAAGAGAACGGTGCTGTGGCAAAAACAGAGCTGCAAGAGCTAAATACAGTTATCTACTAAACCCACTCCACCCAGGACCAAGCTCAGTATGCTGCCCTGCAACTGCTAGTGCTTGCCTACATTAATGTATCAGAGAGATGAAGATGTGTGAACTTCACCCATGTGGAATCTATGATACAGGAGATCAAATTTAAGATCTAGCTACAAACACCAGAAAATGTTATTGGGCCAAATTCGGATGACTGATAACACATAAGAGGAGTCCAAAGTCAACCACGTTCCCAATCCTCAAACTGAATTAGGACACTTGAAACACATAAGCAGAAGAAATGTGCAATTGACTCAATAAAGTTGCAATATATTTAATTGCTTCAATAGAATGCACTTTGCAGAAGGCTTGGGTGAATGAAATGCATACCTTCAGCCCATGGAGTCTGCAACTTATTCACAGACACTATGCATCTCCACCTGTGAAAGAGCCACACAAGCCAATGCAAGGTCTTTTCCTGATAAGCACTGAATGTTCCTCAGCAGTAAGTTGCTGGGGCTCAGCACCTCCTTGGAAAGAGCTCACGGTATCCAGATCAAAGGAGCCCTTCTCTGCTTTCATATAGTCTGATACTGCTAAGAGTTAAGTTAAACTCTAAGAAGTTATCCTTAACTACTTGCTATTTGTATCTTCGGTTTCAGAACTGAAGAGGGCTCTGCATGCCCAAAAGCACATCTGGTTTTCCCTGCTATGTCAGCTGGCTGAAGAAAGGATGCTGCCTCTCCTTGAAGGCTTTACCTTGCTTATTAAATAATGCAAATTTCAGCTGAGTATCTGAAATCTCAACCCACTAGCTTGCTGAATTCCCAGATGTTTGGGGCTGATGTATATAATTTTGCAGGATCAGGCCCTGCATCTGTATCTGTAAACTATTCTTAGGGATCAGCCTTAAATGTAGCTAAGGAGAATAAAACACATAAAAGCACCTGATGATTTTGGAAGCAAAGTACTCTGTAGCTTGCCTGGTAAAGTATTCGAACTTGTTCTGAAACAGCAGAAAAAAAATTGCATCCCTGGCTGGGAGGATATGTCAAAACTGAAGTACAGTGAGAAAAAGAGTAATAAGAAAGGGCACAAATGCCTCTGTCTTAAAGAAAAGCTCATACCAACACATTGATGTTTCTCCAAAATGATGAGTCGGAAAGCTGCACTAGACACTGACAGAGCCCGTACTCCGCTCCCTGCTATAACAATCCCCATTCATTCCTGGCATCAGCCTTCTCTCTTTTTAATGAGGCTTTTCACTCAGACATTTCTGCCTAGCTATGAACCCAGCAAACAAGTCTAGGAGATTTTCAAACTATTGTTTTCTCTGCACTTTAACTGCCTGAGTTTTTATACCCTTTTGTCATTCCACTGAACAATCTTTTCCAGCCAGGGGATAAAGCACGGAGAAACAGTCCCTGGTTTTCTAACACAAGGAAAAGGGGAAAAGGCAGACATAGGAGCCAATTAGTCCAAACTACCTAGGAGTAAAAGTAGGGGCAAGAAACGAGAATAAATCCAAATCCAAACGAAACATGCAAAAAATGAAAACTACAATAGTCAGCAAGGGACAGGACCTGAAGTCATTGAGCACACCTGAACGCATAAGCTGAAGATGAAAACATGATCCTCCAGGGGTGACCGCGAGTTGCCTCCCCTGGGCCCGGGGGCACGCAGCACATCCTTGCTGCCTGGAGACTCTCTTCTGCTTTCCTGAAGCAGAGCTTTTCTGTCGGCTTTGCCGATGGCTGCCACTGGAGGCAACTACTGCATGTCTTGCTCCCTACGGATTTGCTCCCACGCTGTGGTTTTAATCTTGCTGGCTTTTGGCCCCATTCAGCTCAGGTGTGAGGGAGTGAGGGCATAGGAGAGCAAAGCGCCCGTGTGCCATGATGTGGCATCCACATCCACAGATGTGGACCAGTCAGCATACAGAGGTGGTGGGGAAGGAGGTAAGAAGAAGGGATTAATTTTCCCCTTCCACCCCATGACTAGCACCTTGAATCAGCCTGTGTGGTCCCAGTCATACCACAGTGGGCCAGCCAAGCGCCCCACATCATATTTTTTCTCCACATTACAGCTGTATGCAGCCCTATTGGTTGTATGCTAGTCATGAGGCAACCTGAGGTAATTTAAGAAGCTTTTTCTTTGGGGTTTATCCCTTTCAAGGAGGTGCTGAGCCACTGCATAGTCACCGTGATAGCTAACAAACTGGCTGTTACAACACTCATGACTAAAGCCAAGGGATGCTCTACCTTGGGGTGGAGAATGGCACCTCCCTAGCTGGAGCTGTGACAGGCTGATGATGCCTTCACAAACCTTGAGCAGTTTTGTCTGCTCACAGTGGGTCATAACTTTGACAATGATTCCTCTCTTTCTGTTGAACACACTCCCTCCTCTCCCAGAATAAACTCTTAGCGTGTTGCTAAGAGACATCTACCTCTACGCTGCTTTCAGAAGTATCTCATGGCATCGCGGGACCTTAGGCTCTGCCCTTCCCTCCTGTTCCCATTTAACTAACTCCGCTTTACTCAGCATTAACATATATCTTCCTAAATAATGCATAAGCTAATCATTGCCTATATTCCCTCGGACCAGGGGCAAGTAATGAATTCAGCACAAATCATTTGATGTACTGACAGTAGTACAGCTGAATAATGGACTCTATTAATAATGCTAAACCTACTCGTCACTTGGTAGGATAGCCCTTGTTTGGTACGGGATTTGCTGACGTAAATACTCTGGTAAAAACATTGAAAGATGAAGGAAGGGTGACAGAAGAACATTAAAATTAGCTGGTGACCTAAATATATAGCAATATGTATGCCAGAGTTGGAACCTCACAACTGTCAGAAGCTGAGACACAGTGCTACAGCCTGTCAGAAGGCTGAGCCAAACCTCTCCAGTCCTCCTTGCCCTCTCCTTAAAGCCACCCTTGGAGTTCATTGGGTAAAATGCAATTCTGTCAGTGTAAGGGCTGATTTTACCTAGGATCCAGGGAGATTGAAAAAAAAATAAATTGTTCTTCAACCCGCTGGATTATAAAAAAAGGCTCATTTGCAAAATGTTCTGTTCCTCACAGAGAACAGGGCTGCTGGTAATTAGTCACCATTAAAGGGGAAGTTATAAGGTCAAATGTCATGTAACGGCAGGAAGGCACCACCAGCGATGCTGCAGCAGGTTGGCTGCATCCAACCTGTGCAAGAGCAGCAGCTCCCACTGAATTCCTGCAGGCTTTCAGCTGCAGATATTTGATCCTAAATGTGGCAATCAGCGATGTTACTCAACAGAGTATGGGACGCTGCCATATCCTGTCCCACACCAAATCCTGATAAAAAACATGCCTGTATTAACTTGTCAGCTTAAGGCACACACAGGCAGGCAGGAGGCTCACGCTGATGCCTATTAAAGTCAGAACAAAGTCTTGGGGTATATTTACTATGAGAAACGGAGCATTATCGCGCTGCCCAAGCTAGTAAACACAGGCTTAGCCTCATAAAAGTGCAGGGTACAGCTACAGCACAGGCACAGGTCTGTAGCATGGAGTCCCACCCACTCACACAGGGCTATTCCCCAGCCTGAAAGACTTGCCTCTTGGCAGAGTTACTATATAATTTCCAGACCCAAACTGGCTTGTCTCCAACCACCTTGGTACCAAGCTCCCATTCCTGGACCACCCCCTCCCAAAAACCAATGAGCCCAGCAGCAGAAAGTGTGAACCTTTGGCTCTGATAAGGTACTTACGCTGGCACCAGGGATTGAACAGGATGTAAGTATCAGTTGTCAAGTTTCTGTGTGTGCGGAGGATGCCAAAGGGAGTCCAGACAGCAACGTACAGGCGAAACTTCCCAATGATGCAGGTGGCAGAGGACATGATGGACAGGCGAATGGAGTTGTTCTCCTTGTGGGTAATCTTGGCTCCCCACTTGCCGGGTTTCAGCACATCACCTACTAGGATCGGGATGTAGGTGCCTTTGTTTTGCTGTGGGTAGCGACCTGGAGAGAGAGGGGGGGAATAACTCCATGAAGAGGCTCACCTTGTTTTGACAGTCTCTTCATTTCCTGGCAGTCCTCTATCCCTTTGTCTATTTTCAACGGAGGTAGCAAGCTTTAGTGGGTGGAAACCACCTACCTCCCTCAGAGCTTCACAGAGTGCCCGGTCACTTGGCAGTACAGCCACACGAATACATGCAACACCTCCCGGTAGGCAGCCTGTGCAGACACCCCCACCCATCTTGCTCCAGCAAGCTTCAGCCTCGCTGGCTCGGGCACTGCCAGGAGTGTGTAGCCCCGGCAGCATGAACAGGGGCTGTCCCAGGCTTTCCTTGCTCACCACTGCTTATCCTAGTGCAGCAAGCTGCACTCCAGCTTGCTCCTTGCCTTGGCGTCAGCTACGCCATTGGTAAGTTTAGGTAAGAGCCCCTTCCCCAGTTCAGGTGCACCCACCACCCTCGTTGCCAGCACGCAAATGCCCAATGGGGCACAGACATCTGCTTTGGGGCTCTTTAGCAGAGCAGAACCTCGTTCTTCTCACTACACTACCGCACTGATAAGCAGAGACCAAGCGCTCTTTCATGCAAGTCCACGCAGATGGAGGAAATACAAGTCAGTCCACCAGCAGATACCCAACGCGCAGTTCCTCCTGAGTGTCCACTCCTCATGGACAGAGTGGGAACCAACTCTGGACACCCAGACTATAGATGAGCAAATCTGGGCTTGACAACCAAACTTTCTCTGCAAGCAAGGGGTGCCAAAGTATGTAAAATACCTCCAAAGTATGACACGTGATAGTCTACCTCATACTAAGACAAATCACACCCCAGAGAAGCCTATTTTAACCTGCCAACTATAAAAAACATCTAGGCAGACAGGCTACTTGTAAACATGTACATTGCCAGGATTCAAAGTTGTGTGAGGAACCACCTTTTGAGCCTGAGGTAGAGCCAAGCTATATCTGGAAGCCAACCGGCAGCGTAGACAGAAAAGCCACTTGTAAGAAGGCTGAGTTCCTTATCTCATTCTCAAATCTATTCTTCATTTTATATTTTAGGCTGAAATTCAGACTCTCTCATTCAAAAATAGGGTAATGAAAAGCAATAATAGCAGACAGAGACAGGCTTCTATATTTTTCATTCCTACTATTTAAGAACTTCAAAATTAAACTCACAAGTGTGTTGATTTTCCTGCTTGCTTATTTTTATACAGCTGATATAGAGATAGTCCTAGATCTGAACACCACTACGTTCTGGGAAAGGACAACTCCAGCTTTGAATCTGAAGCTTGCGAGCTGCCACGACATCCATGTTTCTAAGAAATCTGGGGCTACTGTGTTTCATCCAAGAGATAATTCGTTGCACATGAATTTCCATTTTGCAGATGTTCAGTGCACATAAAGAGCCCACTTTGCCCTGTTGGCCAGGGAATATATATATATATATAACCCATGAAACCCGTTCAGATCAGCGAGGGATGCAACAGGAGGGAAAGACCTACAGAAGAAAAAAGGACTAGAATAAGAGAGCAAAATCAATAGAAAACACTAGAAGATAAAGCACTGGACGCTTCAAATATAAGCCATCAAAGGAAAGCCAGTCTAGCCTATAGAGGTAACAGAGACGTCTTTGTGCCTGCTAACAACTGCGATCTGAGAGCTGAACGTATTCTTGTTCTTTGTAGTGCAACTGGGTATGACCTAGCTTGCCTCTACAGTTGATATTTTGCTTCTAGTTTTGACATAATTGCTTTTTTAAAAAAGCAGTCCACACAAACAAAGCAGCAGAGCAAACCAAGTAATTGAACTGACATCCTTGAAAATTGTTAACAAGTGCTCCTTCTTAAAATACCTCCCTTACCTCCTTCAGAAAGGTGGGAGTGGGGAGAGATTACTGTCTTAACGTGTTGGGAACTGACACTGTCATCTTCGCTGGAAGCTGCGCATCAGTGTAGGAGCCCATTGGGGACAGAAGGAGCTGTGCTGTGGCGGGGGCTTTGCACCACCATGTCTGTGTGCACCATGTGCACATGGGGAGGCTGCAGAATCACTCCCCAGTAAATCTGCCTATAGGAACCAGACAGGATTCCAAAGAGGCCGTGGGGCCTTTACAAGACAATCTTATGGAAACCCTCTCACTGGCACCTCATAGCAGTTTTGGCAAAGTACCAAGCCTCTGGTATTCTCACTTTTCTGAAACCTCAACACACACAACTCTGCCCTTCCAAACAAAGGTCCCTCTTGCATGCAAAGCCACAAGACACCCTAATCTACCTGTTGCTTGACACGGGAGCACCTGTGGCTGCTGCTGAGGAATATGCAAGGTCCTTTCAGCCCAGAGCCTGTGCATGCCCCACACAGCTGCTCCCATGCAGTTAGAGAGATTACTGTGCTATCTTGCTCACTCGTGAGGAGAAGGTGCTCTGGGGTATTGCCTGCATCCCCGCAGACATAGCAGGGATGCCAGGGAAGGGATATCCTAGAAGTCAGGATAATTTGCAGATGTTGTTAACAGTAAATACAAGAGAACATATTTTGCTTCCAACAGACGAGCAGGGTTCGGTGCTCACTAATGGTTGCATAAATCCTGAACACACGAGGAAGCCTGGGAAGATGGGCAGAGCCCTCAAGAGCACAGTGAGCAATTTCCAATGTTTTCTTTGAAGAGAGGACAGATTCCCTAATCGTCAGAAACAAAAACCTAAATGCAAATAGAAGAGCAAGGGAATTGTTACTTCTGACAGGAGCTTGTGGAGCTGAATTGTAATCACACATCTAGACACCTGACAGCACCAGCCACACTAGTCTCACATACACACATCTGTTGTCTTGATACTAGAGCGCTATAAAGCTGAGCAACTTTGGCATTACATGCTAAGGTTGCTGGCAAAAGAATCCTTACGTAGGTTCAGTACTATGTTTGTCAACATCGTAGGGAAGTCCTCTCAGGATGGCTTAGCCATTTGACTTTTATCTACATCTTGAGCACACATTTCTGGCTGCAGTGGAAAAGTAGGGCCAACTTTGGCTCATAGTTGGGATATCTGTAATGTCAGCCCTTTCTCAGAAGGGATAATGTGCAATGGTGATTTCATTCTCTGGGTTAGAGTCTCTAAGGAAGATGATTCAATGTTATCCAAAGGCTCATTACCAAAAGCCTGTGAATGCCTGGCAGAGCACTCTCTGCAGGATCTCTGGTGCTAACCCAACCCATGGAGAGGCAGGAGGGTGTTTGGGTGCATGTCAGGACCAGGAGCCATGTAGAGAAGATAAACTCTTTTTATGCTGACAGGAGGGTGCTTCTGCCAGCAGCATCAGCTGGCTCAGGATCCCTCTCGCTCTGATTTGCTTCAGAAGCTGGCAGCCTGAACCACGCTCTGCAGCCAGTTCTTTGTGGTTGCCTCACTCCCTGATGCTCACGTGTGCTTTGGGTGTAGGAGGCCCTGGCCCTCACACAAGGACATTTCACAGCCAACTGCTCCATGAAAGACAAAGTCATTGCGTGACATCACTCTGTTAGGATGTCCCTGTCCGCTCCCTCTAACAGCACATGGACATGGGAAAATCCAGCCTGAGAATTTGGAAAGCCTGGAGGTTGCTGCATTGTTGCCACCAGGCACAGGGTGAATTTTTATAGGTTCCTTTTGCAGCTTAAAAGATATCAGGCACTGAAAGGGGGCTGCTGACTGTCTTGCCTTTGAGGCAGGAGAAAACAGGAGAGAATTCACAGCAGCCCTCTTTCATGGGCCTCCAACTCTCTGCATCTCAATGCTAGGTACTGAGCCACAATACTGCCAGAAGACATTATTTTTACAGAAACCTCCCTTTTACAGGAGGTTTAATGGCCCAAACATATCTGTTTCCCCTGCTTCACAGTGCACAGGCCTGCAACCCTTTGGTACTTCTTTCTTATCCCACCTTGGTTTCTGTAGCTATACAAGCTGGGCTCCTAAAGCTCCTGCTCACTTCAGTCGCAGCTCAGCTCTGCTCTACAACTCCTGGGCTTTCTAGGCACCCAGGAAAAGAGGAGCAAAATAGCTGCTGTTGCTCTTAATGGAGCTCAGGGAGCCCTCAGTGCTGCATCACAAGGCCTCGAAAGCAAGTAAACATGAGTGAAGGTCTACGTGGCGAAATGCATCATGACTGAAGCATGTGTGGATGTGGGCACGTACGGGATGCCCCCCGCCACACACAGACACTTTACAGGGGCAAAAAGCAGAGTGCAGTGTTTGATAAAGCTTGCCAAAGTCTTATTTACACAGTAGCAAAAGAATGAGCTGCCTAAACCACAGAACTGTGGCCACACACACATGCATTCAAAGTGAGTTATTTTTAACATATGCCTTAGCTCCATAGCATGTCAGCTCTGTCAGGCACGGAGGCAAGCTGTGTTTAATTCTGGGTAAAACTGCTGCGCCAGAGAGGGATTTACAGCAACAGAGGGAGAGCGAGAGATAGGTACAGCAAGTTCTGTCGGCAAAACACGAGCACTCCTCTGCCGGCTATCCAAGTCTGCTGCTGTTCCTTCCAAGTGACTACCAGGGACCAGGGCTTGCTCAAACCACACTCTTCCCTCTCCCCTGCCCAGTCACTGGAAGCCCCTGTCGCCATCTAGTTTAGTTTTTTCCTTGATCCCCAGTGGACATACACATTGCTGTATGTGTGCGTGCATTAAACAGCTTGTAAATGCCACCGCTGAGCTAGCACCGTGCTGTTAGCACAGCCAGCGGAAGGACCGACGGGTGCTCTTGGATAGGCCCTACACAAGTGAGTAGATGTTTTACTTTCGGCAGGAAGGCGGGAAAATTTGGTAGCACAGAGATTAGAGATACAGTGAGCTTCAGAGGACATTTCCTCCCTGATGGAAGTAGGATACCTCAGAAGAGAGGGAGGTGAACAAAGCTATTTCTCAATAGTCTTTTTAGGAACCCTCCTTAGAAGTTTGTTTTTTAAAGGAGTAGAGGAATCTGTCCCGCTTTGGGACATACATGACACACACTAAGGTTAACCATTTTCCTGTTAGGTTCATCTGTTTTACCTAGATACACTCTTTCATACAAAGGGTAAAGAATCTATTTCAGTGCCAGCCCCGGAAGTATAATTGTGACAGGTTGATAAGTAAATTTGAGCTGGAAGCCACAAGTACAGTAGCTGTGTAGCAGAGGTAAGCCTTATTGTGGCAAGCAGCCTGGGGATGGGCGTTAGCATACTGGGACTATGTCTTATTAATCACTATGAAGAACTACAACAAATATCAGAAAAGGAAAAAGGAAAAAGAGAAAGAAGAATGGAAAGAAGAGAAAGAAGAAGAAGAGAGAGAAGGAGGAAGACAAGAGAAAAAATAGGGGGGAAAAAAGGAAAACAAAAAAAAAAAGAAAGAAGAGAGATGCTCTAATAAAATTCCAAACAATCAAAACAAGCAAGAAGGAGAAACAAATTTTTGTGAAAAACAGTAATGTCTTTAAGCCACTGCTTTGATATCACATCGGGGTTCCTCCCACCCTCAAATCCCATTGCCTTTAGAGGTGCTGCATACAAACTTGGAAATGTAGGAAACCCAAATATCTTGAAATAATTTTTGCTTATGGTTCCAGTTAGGAATCCTTAACACCTGACCACTCTGTCCCAGGAGTGACTGTTTCTAGTACTTTACAGTTGTAAAACACACATCAGAGTCACGCACCTTAGCTATTAAAACCACTAAAAAATACAGCTAGATTTTATGTGCCACTTGATGTTGCTGCAGCAGTGCAAAAGGAGAGCATAATACAGATAAAGATTCCTTTGCATGAAATACTGCATTCATGGAGCACCTTGGGGGACTCCCTCCTCTCTGCTCCTCCGGGACCTGGCTGGGAATTCCAGAGGGGATGAAAAAAAAATACCCCAACGCCTTTGTTCAGAAAGTGAATTTTGTTGTTCTTTGCTAAGAGCTGGCAAACAGGTGTCTTCTCTGCCTGGACTCAATTTCTAGGAAATGTATTCCACTGCTAATACATTATTCTTTCTTCCCCAAAATGGGACTCCATGTTCAGACCATCAGGTGTTTCTGTATCTTTGTTCAATTTTTTTAGTTCTTTGTTAAACAGGGATATAGTGATTTAATAAACTCTCAGCGCTGGGTTACGTACCAGCACCAACAGAGTTTGCCCCCAGTACCAGAGTTAGCTGCTCGTGTGTAATGCCAAGAAGGCTCCTAAAAAAAATCAGGTTCCAACTTTTTCCAATCAGCAACTTTTTCCAAGAGGCAGAACTCAGCTCGACATCACATTTGAGGTGCCGGGTGACACCTCTTGTCCCAGCCACTCCACTAGCTACCACCTGCCCTGCCCCAGAGCTGCTGAGGAGGACAGGTGACAGCAGGGGTAGCAATACTTCCCACTAAGACAGATTTACCCCCAGACAAAAGGAACAAAACCTCAACCCTCCTGGAATAACCCATGTCCTAACACTGCCATGAAATTAGGGAAAGTCTGTGGACACTGTAGGACAGTATGAAGAGCTCCACTGATTCTTGGGGGGGGGTCCTGCATCAGACCCCTGGTTATTTAGTCGTACTCAGATATCTCTCTGACTGTAGGTGGGAATTTGGTGTCACCTAAATAAGCCCTATGGGATCAGCTCTAACATGTTTTTGTTCTTAGCTTCTTTCATGTGTTTATAACTATTCCTCTGGAGCAGGCCTGGGAAGACTGTAGAAAAAGGAGCAACAAGTCTCTGCTCTCATCTCAGGCCAAAATCCAATGATTTGTAGAAGCCTGAGGAGTGCCTATGGGTGGGTGCATGGGTGTCCACACATGCACACATGTGGAAAGGTGATAGTAGCTGGGAGGACTGGGATTTATAATAATTCTAGAAGTATGCCAATGAATAAAATGTTCATAATAATATTTAGGGCTAGATCAAGGTATATGGATTTATGAAGCCATTTAAGGAAAATAAGAATATACAACAATTTATAAAGGTATGGGGAAATATATCATTAGAGTAAGGATGCACCATATAAACTCATCAACCACTCTAGGATTTACAGCCACGTACAGGAAACTACTACTAAAAGCAAGATTGAAGGCCATATAAGCCCATCTAATCATACATCTGCTTTTCACAGAAATTACTGCCAGTGCAACAGTGACTGTGGAAACTTTGCAGCACTCATGCCAAACCAGCTGCCCCAAGTGCAGGAGCCATGCTCAGACAGGCTGAGCCCCACACTGTAGAAAGCCAAGAGCAGCACAAAGTATCCCCATCACCACAAAGGTGGTAGTCAGGAGAGATCAAGATGGGTGAAGGAGTCATTGGCTCCTCTGGGGTCTCTGGGGCTCCAAGCAAACTGAAATTGTTCCTGCTGTGGGGAACTGGATGTAAGCACAGCATCTACACTTCTCTGGTAGCTCTTTCATCTCAACCCCAGACCAATAAAATGAGTATTTCCCAAGGGGTGATGCTCACCTTTCCTCTCATTAAAGCCAGGAAGTGGGCTGCGAGGAAGGAAATATGTGGTGATGGAGCAGCTCCCAAACCACAAGTACTGAGGCAGGGCTGCAGTCCAGCACGAGAACTGGAATAACATCCCGTTACTTTTTATAAGTGGATATTTTTCCTTGTGGATTTTTTGGAACATTCATTGTTTTACATACTTTGGCAGACAAATACGGTCTTAAGTTAATGAAGCATCATGTGCAAAACTGAATTATAATAATTCACATGTTAGCAGTTCAGCCATTTTCACCGATGATGACTCTACAGAAAAGTCTGTTAAAGGAAAAAGGACTTTATTCATAAGGAACCATGTCAGAAGAATAGCAGTAAAAGTGACTTTCAAGAGATTAGGGCAAATTATTTATATATTTACATTTGTTATACAATTTAGCCCACAAATTCTAGACTCTGTGTGAAGGGTCTTTAAATGGACTGTGGATTAAAAAAAATTGTTATTAAAGATTGTTCTGTGAGTGTTTCAGACCTAGTTTCACATGACGCAAGAAGCATTTGTCCCAGGTACCCTTGATTCATTATCAATTAGAAGGATTAAGCAGTCTCTACTTGCTTTACTTGCTTCATTAATCATCTTTTTAATGATGCAAAAGAAGCAAAAAATAGGAGCAAAAAAAGAGAAGTAGAACTAAATTTTAGGGAATAAAGGAAATAGAATAGTTCTGCGCACACACAGGATCAAGTTATTATCATTGTCACATTTTTCAGGAGCAAAATTAGTCTTTAATGGATAAAAATACTGCGATAGATGAACGTCAATGCTGGGAAATTTCCAGTGCTGGGAACTAATCATTTCTGAATAGCTTTATATGGTGCTGTTGTATAAACAGCCCTTGCTGTAGGCACAGCCCTGCAAAAAGAGACGTTGAGTTTTCCCAGCTCCAGCTGAATTCCCTGGGAGCCAAGGCCAGCCATCTCTACCAAAAATATCTTTGTACCTTATGAGAATAGCACCTTGAAACACCCAAAAGATTCTACAGCTTGCGGACAGCCTGGTCCACGTTACTTGGGGTAACCTTCCCATCCTTGGAGATACTCAAAATCTGTCACCCGGGCAAGGTCCTGAGCAAGCTAGACCTGTTTTGAGCAAGGGCTTGGATGTGAGACCTCCGGACATCCCTCCAACCTAGGTTATTCTACAGTTCTACTGCACCATTTGAAATCCACTGCTCAGGCACACAGAGAGCTCCTTGGTAATGGCATTTTACAACCACCTGCTGATGTTTCTTTGTGTCCGTCACTTTAACCTCTCAAACTCAGCACTTTCCTAGAAGGCATATCCCTTGTTTCAGTGCAAAAAGCTTCTCTGAGCTCAAGCTGCCTCTGCTGTATGGCTGTTGCCTAAGCCAGTCCCTGGTGTAGCTCCTGCCTAGCAGTACCAAAGGGTAGGATTCATCTCCCCTGTCTTTGGTGCTCTTGAAGTCAGAGCCTGGTCTATGGGAGAGAGCCAACAGAGGAAGACAAAAAATCCAGAAGAGAGTTCATCCCATTTTAAGACAGCAGGGCTAAACTGCCACCTGGAGGTGCCCGCCTCCCTCCTCTGCTCACAGAGGCAGCCTCGGCAATGGCTTTGGGACTGGGCTCTGGTTTTCAGGCAGCTGGCATTACAAGAGGTGAATGCCCACGCTTCAGGCAGAAGAACAGAAAACACCTGGATGTAAATGGCCATGTCTCCCAGTGACAAAAGGTTTGAGAGAAACCTTGAGCATTCAGTGCCCTTTCTTAAGTACAAGAAAACTCCTCTTTCCCCCCTTCAGGTCATTAAATATTGGACTTGCCGCTAAAAGGAGAAGTAGCAAGAGTCAAGCAGATCATCTCTGGATAATTTCCTTCTCCTTTGTGGATTGTTTTTGTTCTGCTTTCTGTTGCTAGCCTCTGAGAACAAATGTACTGTGTTTTCACCACATGTGCATAAAGAGAAAGTGGAGCACTGAGTATTAACCAGTCCGTAGAAGAGGAACTTGAACGTCTCTTCTCCCAGTTGAATCTCTGTGAGCTAAATTCCTCGTAGCAAGAGGGCAGTGGTGCTCACAGAAGCAGACACTTAAAAAGCAGGGGAGGGCAACAGCGTTGCATACTATCCTGTATATGCAGCACTTTCCTTCAGCTGATTGCCAGCCACCACACATGGGACATCAGCATTACTGTTCCCGCTTCACAGAAGGGACAGTAACAGTGAAGAACGGGGAGGGGAAGCCAACCACAGACTCAGGGCTGACTCTAAAGTCATCATTCAGAGCTGTGTTTGTTGCAAAGTCTCCCCCGGCTCAGGCTGTGTTTAACCCCATTCCTACTGTGGCTGAGGATGAAGGGTTTTTTATCCATGCTTAGAGATTCAAGGTACAAACCATGGACAGATGTGTTAGGAAAGAGCAACAGGAAAATAAGTGAATATGTTCTCTTAAGTAGACTGTGCAACATCAAAAGAAGTGTTAAATTTGTTCTTCCAATATAGAATATCTGATTAAAACAAATGCAAACTGCACACAATGCAATAAAAAACAAATGTTCCATTTTCCACTTCTTCTTGCTACAGCTGTTTGTTTTAAACATATAAAGATTAAGGGAACAGTCTTGAATTTAATTAAATCCCAAAAGAACTAATGATATTTATGCATATTAAATTTTTAAAGGCACTTGTGGCAGTTCAGCCAATCATTCACTGGACTGTCATAACATGCCTCCCAACCCTAATTTAAATTAGAAAGAAGAGACCCATGAAAAAAAATGTGCAGACAGTAACCTTTTCACTGCACATATGTTTAAGAGATAAACGCCCATCCAGCTTTAAAAGGCAACAAATCTAATAAATGGCCACATCATCATAATTCAATGGTGGAAAAAAATCAATGTTACAAATTTCTGAACTGCATCTCTCAGGAAAGTGAATTAAAACATCAATTCAAACCTACTTTAGAGAGTTTATAAGGGGAACATTGACATCTTAACACAGAAACTCCCACATCACTCTAGATGAAGCTGGGGCTTTCCCAGAGCTGTGATGTAGGGAGGAGTGTTTGGTGGGACCAGGTAGGAAGCCCCACTCTGTCGTTTGCTTTTCCCCTTCTCTAGCAAGGTCATGCCCTTCTCTAGTCCTGCACCTTCAATAAGCCAACACATACATTAGGACCTGGGTCTCTGATGAAAATCTCTCAGTGAGAGGAAAAATGCTTTCTTGCTCTTTTTGCAGTAAATCAAGAAAGCCTCTGATGTGGCCCTGAGTAAGTCTCTGGTCCAAAGCTACAATCTCTGAACCTTCTCTCATTACCAGATTGGCTGTAAATGCAGCCTGCAAAGTTGCAAGGCCTCCTGCTCTTCCACCCTGCATAATTTTTCCCCCTTGCATGCTCAACATTTTGTTATCCCAGTTCATACATAGTCATCTCTCCCACCTTAAACAACAGACTTATCCTCCCTACATCTCCTAAACACTAATAAAAGGTGTTTCCCATTCCATCTACCTTTCAGCATTGCATGCATTAACCAGAGATAACTTTGAAAGCTCAATAAAGTACAGCTTCTTGCTAAACAGAAAGCCCCAAATACTGCTCCTTCTCTCACAAGAAATTCTGCTGACTTTCTCGAGTAAGGGTTCAGGCCCTGTCTAGAAAAGCACTTCCTTGCCTATGGTTAAGCCTGTTTTTATGGTTTATCAATTGTAACAGGAAAAGACCCAGCCATTAAGTACTGCTGTGTTCCTGTTTACGAGAGACTCTTCAACCTTACTTTGCTGATATGACACAGTCTTTGCCAGGCACTTACCTATCAAATACTCCAGCCAGAACTGGTCTGTCTCTGGCTTGTAGGGTCGGTTGAAGTCAATCTGGATTTGGAAAGGCTGTCCCCGACGTACTATCAGCTTAGGGCTGTAGTACTTGTCAGTGTGGTGCTGCTGCTTGTTAATCTCATGGGGCTCCTTGAACATATGAACATCCACAACATGCAGGTAGTCTGCAGAGACACGTAAATGAACAGAGAGGGATGGAGTCAGTATGTTGGAATGTCAATATTGATACCAACAAAAGAGAGTTTTCAGTGGTGCCCAACGACAGGACAAGGGGCAATGGGCACAAATTGGAACACAGGAAGTTCCACCTGAACATGAGGAAAAAACTTCTTTACTGCAAGGGTGACAGAGCATTGGAACAGGCTGCCCAGAGAGGTTGTGGAATCTCCTTGTCTGGAAATATTCAAAACCTGCCTGGACGTAGTCCTGTCCACCCTGCTCTAGGTGTACCTGCTCAAGCAGGGGGTTGGACAAGATGATCTCCGGAGGTCCCTTCCAACCCCAACCATTCTGTGATTCTGTGATCATTAGAGGCGCTGTCCTCCCCTTCCCCAGTGTTGCCTCATTAAGGAACGCCATGCAACGGAGCATGCTAGATCTGTTTGGGGTTTACATCGCCCTGGCTGAGCAGGGACTTATGGACTGACACTTCTCTGTCCACCTGCCATTTTCACAGGGCTGCAAGGCTTCTAGTGAATGGCAAAAGCAATTACAGAAAGGGCAGGTTGCTATGGGTGGAATGCTGAATGTCCCCAAGGAGAGTTGGGCTCCTTATTTCCTTTGGCATTGGCTTTCTGCAAGTCTGGGCCTCACTGTCACAAGTTTACCAGTGCAATCAGTGGGCCTTTGACAGCTGTGGCTTCATGTCTCCCTTCTTGCAGCCCTCCATTTGTAAAATGCAAATTCACAGGGGGCTTGTGACGCTTAAATACATTAATTTTTGCAAAGCGCTACTACTATCGAGTGCTGAAGAGCCTGAGAGGCAGTTAATGATCTTGCATTCAGCTGAGAGCTTGGATTGTCTGTATTAAATAAGGTTTTGGTGTATTGTATGTGTCTAGACTCAGCTTCTCAGTACACCTCCACTGCTGTTAGTGTCTTCTTATGAAAACTAAATATAACATTACAGTATATAATTACAGCATAGAGTTATAGGCAAACAGCAGTAGGTATCTATAACATGCATAGGCAAAGCTTTGCTCCCTTCAAATTAGGGCTAAGTGGTTATAGCCTAACACTGCTAGAAGTTAGTCTGCTCAGCTAATGACCAGCGTGGGGTGGCATTGGGATAACCAAAGGCACTTGCAGTCAACACAAGCTACATGACTGTACCATACCAGGAATCTTCACAATGGGAGTCTTCTCACACAACGAACAACCACATGAAAATGAACTGGACATCATTCTTTCGCCTACATGCTTGGACAGATAATCACAAAACCTCTGCCAGGAGGACCATTACTGCTCACCACCAGGAGAGAGACGAGAGTAAAGCTTGATTTGCAGCTCTCAGCTTGTCTTTCCAGGTGCTGACAGTTAGAAACTAGCTAATTTCTGCATTTTATACTGATGATGACAGAGCCAAACTCATGCCTGGCAACAAGAGGTGCACATTTACAGCAGCTGGTGGAGCTGTGTGTACTCGTGATGGTGGCTAATTTGGCCTGCTACTGAGTACACTGTGAGCAGGAACGATGCACTCAGCAAATGAGTCGGATATTCAAGTCATCGAGGGCTGAACGCGGCCCATTTCACAGAAGCTCAGACAACAGCTTTGCATACTGTTTTTCCTTGACAGCAGGGAGACACTGCGTAGCGGCTGGCTCTGGACAAGCAGCAGAGCAGCTCCCTCTCGGGTGTGTAGCCTCCAGACTACAGCAGCGTGTGCGTTAGCCCTGCCCTTCTGCAGGGATGTGTTCAAGACATCAGCAGAGCCCTGCAGGCAGCAACTCCCCTGGATGCCAGCATGGTCCTTCTCCTGTCCAGAGGCCAAGCCACCCAGCCTGGGCTCTGGGTGACAGCTAACGGGAGGGGGGAAATAAGGGCAGCAGGAGCAGGTCCCGCTCCTGCATTGTCACCATCAGCTGCCTAGCCCTGCCCTGCAGGAAACAGAAGGAAAGGAAACTGCCTGAGGACACAGAAGATAAGGATCCTTTCATGGAAAAGCCCTGGAGAACTGAACCCAAAACCATTCGCCTCCTGCTGGTCTTAATCTGTGGAAAGGCAGTCTTGAAGTCCCATGGCAATGTTACTGTTATTCTCCACTCAATTTTCCAGGCTTCTGGAGTAACTTCTGTAGATCCCCACCGACTTCAGTGCTGGCTGAAGCTACAGAGATGGTTTTCGTGTGAAACATTAAATGCGTTTTCTCAGAACTCATTCTCACTGCCCCTCTGTGAAGTGGGGCATGTCTTCGCCTCCCTCCCTGCAAAACTTACCACTGCTCACTCACAATAATGCTGACAAAGCTCACAATTAAATTATGTGCGGCAGGAATTTCCCAGAGTGGGGTAAAGAGGGGGCAGGGGAGAGTCTCTCCTGTTACGTCTCCCAACCCCTCCCAGGCTGAAAGCGCTGCATGTAAAAGCTGCATATCTTGGGGTTCTGTGAGGGGTGAAGCTATCAGCAAGTTTTGCTCGGCTTCTCCCTCCTTCCAGGGAGGCATAAAAATGGAGTTGAGGGTTTGTTGTGTTTTCATCTCATGTTCTGAAATAAAAGGCAACAGTGACCCTGCCCTTCCTTCGCACATTAGCCCCTTCAAAGAACTGCAAAGCTAAGCCACCCTGGGCCATCAGTTCAGTATTTGCTTCATTTCATCTCAGGACTTTGCATGGCTCCTGTCAAAACACAGCCATACACATCTGCAGAAAACACATTTCACTTTCACTCTCAGTGTTAAAATGTACGTTGAGCTTGCCAAATGAAGATAACCTGTGACCAAGCCTGTGTTAATTACAGTAATGGTAGTTACAGATGACATAACACGAGCAGGGTAATGGGACGTGCTAACACCATCACCAGAGTACGACTGAAAGGAAGGGTCCAGGCGCTGCGCACATCACTGCTTATCTGTTTGTGAGTGACAGGTGGCCATCGAGGGCTCCTTTCAAGTCAGGTCCATTTGGTGGTTTGCCCGTAGCCTGGTCTGCTGTTTAGTGCAAGCAGGTTTGCTGCAGGAGAGGCAGCAGTCTGACGCTTTCTTAAAGCTTTTGCAACATTAAGCTTGCATGGAAACAAATGAGCAGAAGCTTGAGCTGTTTTTCAAATAACAAGAACAGCCTTCAAACATCAGGCTTTCTTGCAGGACCAGAAAGGGCTCTGGACTACAAATGGAACGGTGTGAGTTTCCAAAGGAGGCGCCCATCACTCTGCTAACAGGGGAAGCATGATTCCCTGGCGAGCCACTGAACTTTGCAAAGGAGGGTGCGTGGGGAGCTTGCAGACCGTGGGGCCGCAGGGCTGTGTCCTCCCACCGAGCAGCTGTAAGCGCCAGGCCCACTCGTAACACATTGCTGTGAGATGAGCTGGCCAGGAAGAGCCAGGGGGAGGACACGGCACAGGCGTGTTCGTGGAGACACAGGCTTCTGGCTGAAGAAGCACTCGGGGGCTGTGCGTCCTCCTCACTGAGCATCTCCTCCCTCAAGCAAGCTGGGCTCCTGCAGCAGGCAGCCCACTGACCAGGCTGGGGAGGCAGCCATCGCCGGCAGCCTCTGCCTCTCGCTCCGGCTGTGATTCAGCGGAGTAGAAGTGGGTGTCAGCAGAGAGCTAGTCAAGCACAGGGTTTTACCTCATCCTAGAGTAGCAGCTAAAATAGGTCAAATGAATCACACCCTAAAAATGCCTGTTTCTCTCTGTTGGCTGTCAAGGGAAACAAGGGTGACTAGCTCAGCTGTACACACCTACGCTGCACAGATCAAGGGCAAGATTCAGTTAAATTTAGGCATCAAAATGATGTGAGCCTGGTATGTAACCTCCTATATGGCCAGCTGCTGCTGCCAGTGGAGCTGAGAGAAGGGTACAGATCATCCTGGAAGTGACACCCACTGCCTCTCCGGACAGCCTGTGCCCTCGTCTCCACTCACTGGATGGGTGTTGACTATGATCTGACACAGGTGAAGACACTGATATTTAGATGTTTATAGCAGGTGTCCAATCCTACCCCAAGGGCTAGAAAACACCTCAGTTGTAACAGCAGGGATAAAAGCTTTTGCATGTTTTTTTCAGAGTGTTATGGCAATGAAATGTGGGAACCACTACAAAAAATTTGGACAACCCAGAAGCATGGAGGTGTGCAGGAGAAGGGGAAGGAGGTGGCACAAGCAGTCCTCTGCAAGGGTGTACTCATGGCACTAGAGCCCTGTTGTACTCTGCTGTTCCTGGTCTGCCTGCAGACACTCACTTTATCCCCCAAGCACAACGTTGCGAGTGCTCTGGGCAGGCTCAGCTCCTGAACGTAAGTCCCAATCTGAGCTCTGTTGGGCTATAAACCTTCAACGTGGTCTGACAGGTGACTTAAGCATCCTACCCCAAAACAGCACGTCCAGGGACCACACTTACATCAGCTGGTATCACAGGCTTAGATCGCAGCTGATGTGCACTGAAACAATGCTGCAGTCCCTTCCATTCAGGTCACCCCTTGCATGTTTTTGCTACAAGCATTGCAGAGCTGAACTGCACAGCAGAGCTGATCCAGCTGTACAAAAAGAGTTTTGCTGTTATGCACAAATTTATTTTTCAGCCATACCAGTCCCATAGCCAGGTTTATCCTACGGCCACACAAACTCTTGCTTTGGACAATGGCTGGTTTTCTCACCAGCAGCTTCACCATAAGCACATGTTGTGTTCCTGCCTCGACTCACTTGATCTAACATTCCTAAGTTTCCATTGCATTTCTGAAAAGCAAGGGGCTCCTGCCCACCAGCACTACACTTCATTCAGAGCCTGATGTGAAGCACATCGAAAAGCGATAGGAATCTTTCTCCTGGTACTGGTGGGCTTTAGGTACATATATCCCACACCCTTACGCATCTCCAGCTTCTGTGACTGTATTGGGTTTGAAACGATATCTAGTCAGGACCCGTATTGCATTACATTTGACAATTTAAACACACATACTTGACCCAGAGCTACAGGGTTGTTTGAAAAGGTTCAAGCAAAGTTTCTATAGTCTTAACACGCCAGTGGTTTGCTCAGGCATTTTTTAAAAAAATGTGTATGTATTAAAATGAGGGGGATGTGTGGTTAAGGCATATAATTAGGATTACAGAAATAATGCTTTGCAATAAAAATTTGAACTTGTCGCTTAAAATCTCTTTGCCTGTTTCCCAATGTGTAAACTGCAGTAATTATTGCTTGTCCACATTTATTAAGCACTCTTTCAAGCCTGGATGAAAAGTCCCATACAATCATTAAGTATTATTACATCTGGCTACCCTGAGCTGCCACGTTCAACAAGTTCTGCTGTTCATTTCAAATAGGTCAAAAAATTAATGTTATTTGGTTAGTGACTCATTCAGAAGCCAATCCTGATTTCTTTTAAACCAAATCTCACCTGAATCTTTTTTCAGGTTCACTCCAAAAAGTTGGCACTGAGAATGTGGTTTGATTTGCCCATCCCCTACCATGATATTGTTTTGTCTCCCCAGCCAAACGATTGAAACACTTTTCATAGGAGAATACTTAAAAATATGGGGATTCCTTTTAGTTTCGCATTCATTTTTATGAGTGAGCTGAACATCCAGCGAAAGTTTTCCCTGCCAGCCGGAATTTTACAGTAGTTTCACAGTCAGTTTAAGGCCATACAAACCAGCAGGGCCATTAAGAGGGGAGGCTCCTCCTGCCTCCTTCACCCCAGTGCTGCCGCAGCCATGCCTGAAACCAGCAGGTCCTCAAGTGACTCTGTGATCAAACTGGGAAAACCCATTCTTGCTTTTTTTTTAACCACTACCACAGTTCACACTGAAAACTGGTCACTCAGCTTCTCCACTCCATTTTCCCTTCCCATAACCTGCAGTAACATTTCCATGCACACGGGTATTTTTAGCAAGTTTTTTCATGAGCAGCAATAAAAGCTATCTGAGGTCAAAACATATAAGGAAAAAAGTGGTTTGGTTTGAATTCACAGACCTGGGCAGAGGTGAGTAAGGAAGATGTAAAAACAGACTCATGCCTTCATTGTACACTGTACCTTTTGGATTAAATCCTCTAGGTATCAGTCCAAAAGCCTCCATCTCAGGGACCTCATTTTCTTCATCATTGGAGTTGTTTGATGGGAGGGCTCTTCTCCCATTCAGAGGAGGTTTCTTCTTCTCTTCGTTGGTGTTTGTTGTTTCAGACATCCTGTATTAAAAATGTTGTGATACCATGAAAGAAAGAAAGAGGGCAAGGAAAAAGCAACTGAGCCAGCGTGGCACATGTAAGATGTGAGAAACCAAAAACAGTGTGGGGTGCCAGTGAGCTACACATTTTTAAACTCACATAAATAAAAACTGAGAGGCAGAAAACGTCAGTCTAATGATGGAGTACAGCTCTCAAAGGATTGGAAGGCATTTTGTGTTTGTCAAAACACATGAATAAGAGAAGAAGGGGGGTGGGAGAAGGAGAAGGAAGCCTAACACAGAAGTATTTGCCTAGGAGAAGCAAGGCATTAAAAACATTAGGGAGTTTCAGGTAAAAGAACTAGAAAATCATTCACTCTCCCACCCTCCAAAACAGCATTATTGAATCCAAAATAGCAAATTATATTTCCAGAAAGTGCATCACACACTACCTCCCCCTAATAAAAATGACATTCTAAGTTATACTGCAATCATCCCAAATACTACAGCCTACAACAGTCTGTGGATGATTACTGGAGAACTGTTATTTTTGTCCCTATGCACACAAACACCCAATATCTAAAGGGCTAAGTCTGCACCCAGAAAATCCACTTTT